>OX104067.1:20395315-20446540 GCA_944474145.2 Dicrocoelium dendriticum | reverse complement strand
TGAGAAGCGTGTATGATGTTCAGTAGCTGGAGATGGAAGCAGGGAGACGCCAGAAATAGCAAGATTTCTCCCATGCTCGCTGCTGTTTGCAGCAGATAAGGCGACCCTTTATAACCTGCGCTAGGGCCGATGAAGGATTTGGTTGCATTTGTATAGCATTACACATAATTCTAAGTCTCAGGTACTACCAGTTGACACAGACCTAGACAGGCGGAAGAAAAGGTTTCTAAACCAAAGTAGTTAGCTCAATGGCCTGTAAAAATGGTGGGGAGGTAGCAATTATTTAGATTTACAAACATGGACGCCAACTCATTTCAAACCCCAACCTGGAGGTTCAACTGAATGTGTTCTCCTGAGACATAACCATTAGTTAACCTGTTAAGAGTATCACTGAAATAGACCGGGGTCACCAGGCAATAAAGCACAATGGGTCGAGGATTTACGCAAAGCTTTGCACCAGATCCCCGTCCATTCTTTTTGCGACAGTAGTTTATGTTGCAGGCTCTAGTTTTACGTACATCATTTTAACAAGCATCTTTTAGATTGCGCCAAAAGTTTGGTTTTTTCTCGCAATCAGCTAACCTGTAACGATGATAATCGTGATAATGTTGCTCTATATTCCAGTTAGGTTACAATTTAGCACGGTCTGACTAAAGCATCCGACCAAATGAGTTGAGTGAATTAATGAAAGCCTTGTCAACGCAGGCAGATGTTTTACGTCGCAAGCCCGATGCGACTAGCTTTCCATTACTTATGCATCAACACTTATGTAGCTTTAATATTGCAACAGTCTGTTAGTAACATGCAAAATGCAAGTGAACTATTAAAGTTGAAGCACGCATAATACGCAATAAAGTAGAAAAGTAACATGAGATGCAAGTGACTATACAAACACATCAGCCCTTTACGCTGTATACAAAGTGTATGTCGCGCTCCTCCGAATGGTTGCCAAATATCGCTTTTCGCTTATATAATTTTTGTTTTAGGTTAGCATTCAAAAGAATTAGGGATACACATAAATTTCACATGGGGACCGCACGGTGTAGAATCTTTTATTGCAGAAGACGTCTACCTCGGAGTAGCTGGTGATGTGTTTCAGCTAATAAGCAAATATTCATGTATAACCATAGTTGCTAAAATTTTGTGCTATACTGCGGCGTACGCAATGGCCTAATCTCTTAAATATTACAAATTATAAAATTGGATGGTACAAAATTATGATGGCACATTAATATTCAAAGGAACCTACCTTTCATCTGACTGTTGTTTCCAATAATGCAAAAGTATTTTCTTCAAATTATTTGCGGTATTTTGTCAAAATGTTTACCCAGTGACGGTTTCTGTTTGTGATAAACCTGAGTGCGGAACCTTTTCACTGGCAATGCATTACTTTGCCTTCACGCCAAGCAACTTTTGCTAAGCGAGCATTGCGCTCTCCAGAAATTCGTACTGCATACGCCAGTCAATAAAATGATGTCAATCCTTGTTCGGATGGTGACATGATTTGGCGTCTTTACAGTCACGAATTAATGGGCTGCGTAATATATTCTGTCTAAATACAGCACTCAATCTATTGTTTTTTGGTGACACTCGACATTTTGGATGAAGCATATTAAATGACATATGCTGAATATGCAATATTAAAAGTGTCATACTATGACGTATATTTACTTTGTCCGCTAACTGCAGCTGTTCTTGAATGCATAAATTCAACCCTCGGTTACATTTAAGCTACAAGTGCTCAGGCTTTGCGCTGGTTTTGAAGAGACGTGCGAGTGGCACGCAGCAACCTCTGAAACAAAAGAGTTACAGACAGCACCCTAGTAAAACGTTAGTTCACAATCGCTTAAGATGTCGTTCATAATTATCCACTTCTTTTGACTCTAAATAAAAACAGGAAACGGTAGGCACTAGGAAAGTCGTTTCAAAATGAGAGGTTTTGCTAATAAGCAATTAATGTGACGGTGTAGAACCAGCGTATAGCTGCATTTCATAAACTTTACGGATTATCATAAATAAAATATTGGAGCAAGCATTTTAACTGGCGTACTGATGATAATTTATTGTCACATATTCAAGGTATGAGTATGCATTTTCCTAAAAGATCTCTAGAGGTATTTGATCAGTATCAGTGGGTAGAATGCACGATATAAATAGTAAGGAATGTATAATTTAAAGCAGATCTGCGTCACTGCAAGCAAATCAATTGCAATAAAGTAAATGTATCCAGCATGCATATAAAAATGTGCACAAGTGTATGTCGGCTTAACGGATTTAACAGAAAACTCGAAAAAATATGGGGAAATATAATTTTAGTGAAGAATGATTTAATGGCTAAGAATAAAACAAGTTCAAACTCAGGTTTTGATCACAGCTTTATAGAGAAAAATAAATAGCAATGCGTTATAAATCAACGTAGAAAATACCTACATTTATTTAAAAAGAATTGTCTGAAATAATCTGGAAGTATATGTGCAACTAGGTTAAATCCATATCCTATGTTATAAAAGCCTAAAACAGCAAATAACTTCAAACGGGAAACAACTGATGTTTAACTTATAAATATACTCTTGCTTTGCAACAAGCAATTTAGTACTGGAAATTAATTTTTTCAAATGACTTGCAGACCGCATCCTAATAAATCAAATAAGGTGCAAATGCCACGTTAAACGGCATCCTCAAAAGGTACGTTAGGCTAGGATAAATTACCCTGGATTGAGAGCGGGTTTGATTAATTCAGAAAAGGATTTGTTTGTCATTTCCATTTTGTTTTACTCCAAATGCTGTGAAGCGCATAAGGTTAGTTGGCATTCGGTCTAATGCGACCTACAAAATGCTAATGCGTTCTATGCTTTGGGACAAAATCTATTTTTCGAGTAAATTGTATGCTACATATTTGCACAGCAATGCGTAACGCTAATATTATTACACATTATTCGTTTGAACCATACTGTAGCAAATCCGAATGCTTCAGATGACATGCCCAGTGGGGTACTTGTTGGGCACATATGGTGTATGACAGGAGAGGTGGTGAGCAAAAGGTTTTAAAACAGTTTGTGATGGCGCATCTGGGCAAACGATACTAAGTTTGACCTCAAGCTGTTGAGTACAAATGTTGAGGCCACTTTGGGTTAACGAGCCATGCAATTTGAACTATTAAAGGAACGCCCGGCTGCGTCAACCGATATTGTTAATCACAGCAACAACAAGTATATATGGCTGTTCGGATATGTAAAATATTTACTTTCGTTATGTTAGTTTTATTGTCCTTTATTATGCTTTGACGCATTGAGCTGTTTTGGCATGTATAATCAAGACTAGGGAATTTTAATCTCTTGGGGCTTGGTTGAATGGAATGCATCCACGAAATGTGTTGTTGTTGGCTGCGGTCGCCATTGAAGTACGGACAATATGTTCCGTAAGGCATCCATGGCAACCTTGTGTTAATTGAAACTTCTCAGCTGTACACTTGACTGTTTTACATATCGTTTAGTCATGGCAGCAATGTTTCATCTTTTGCACTTTTGGTAGTATGATAATAAATCAAGTGCATTAGGGTGTGCGTAATTGTAGGCAAAACAACTCCACTATTTTGTGATTAGCATCTAAGTACCTTATGTCGGATTAAGAAAGCCACAGATATAAGGAAATAAACGTTGCCTCGAATGCAACATTTTCCACAGTTGATTTTAAGAAAGAGAGTGCAAGTATATGGATTTTAGATACATTGACCCTGTGTTAATATTTTCCCATCGGATAGGCGTGAATTTATCCGAAGGTAAATAATTCTAACCTATATTGGCATATTTCGTGCGCGTTCGGTTAAATAATCACTCGCATATCTGAGCATGTACAAATTATGATTGTCGAAACATACCATCTCCGATTAAAACAATGTAGGAAGTCGGTATAAACACTGGATTTTTCCACGGCTATTCGACATAGATGGACGCTAAAAGTCCGGTAGTAGATATATGTACACAATATACAAAATACTACTATGGCTCAACACATATTGACTGAGATGCGCACATATATTATTGGAAGCCATCAGCTGCAAATTAACGTGGCATCATTCCGAGTAAAGTTTCTTTAAATTTTGCTTAAAATGTTCTTTGCTCCGTAAACATACCTAAAATACGAAGAACCGTTTATTGATCAGTTACTGGCAGAGACGGACAGCAATATTTGTTTAACAATGTTCTCAAATGCGGCCGGCATTTCAGAGGGGATAGAGAAATTCGACGGTTAATTAATGACAACAACCGTGTTGATAAGACCCTAACATCTAACAATTTGCAAGCTTCTAAAGCTGCCCTTCAAACTTTAACATATATCCGCACATATTATCAAAGTAAAGAATTTGGCATAAACGAAATGTCGTTACGATGACAGATTTTGTGCTACTCTGTCGCAGAAAATCAGCTCCCCACCCCGTCGCAAAACGCTTCCTAGCTGGTAAATGATGTTGTGAAAGTGTCATTTTGGAATGGAATTAGCGCCAAAGGTTTGGTGACCTTTATCTCGATCGTCATGCACTCTAGCCTTATAAACAACGATTCGTAAATGTATTTGGTTTTATTTTTTGGCTGTAGGAGTAACGGTCTTGTTTTGCATTGCTACAAGTAATCGTAAACAAGGCTACGTTTGCGTTGAGTTAATCCTCTGCCGTGTGTCTCAGTGGTACTGTAATCTAAGAAAAAATATATTATTTCCTTTGATGCTATCAAGCGGGTACCTAGTAACCTGGTTCTATTGAACCATAACAGGTAACCTATGTTAATGCGGTTCTATCGCTCAATTTTATTGGGACAAACCATCATATGAAATCGCCCAATCATCTCTATAAAATAGAGTCAGTGTTTCTGTCAGTTGCTCAGGACATCGCATGCCGTATAGTATTATGACTTTCTAGTAACTTATTGCTCTTTGGTTTGTACTTACTTCTTAATATATTGAGGATAACGGACCGTGTTCTCATTCATTTCCGGGCAATTTTGATGCAATTTGGAAAGCAAACGATGTAACTACGGTTATTCACAAACCAAGGACAATCATTTTCAAATTAACAGGGAAGTTAATTACGTCTAAATTAGCATGTTTAGTAATAATCCTTGAACTATATAAATGTTCATACCAAGAGCATTTTTTTCTTAGTTATCGTAATGTTTCTGCAATTACAAAACACATAACATACGCAAACTAGTTAAAGGCGTGCACGATATTAGTTAGTTTTTCCTTACACCAAATCAGTTCGGATAAAATATCAAAACACATGGATACCTTTCGTTTCCTCAAAGTATCATAAATATACCTACAAACTACTAAACTTGGTAGCAGAAAAGCAACCTGACCATATATTCTATTTACCAGACAAGGCCTACTGAGTCCAAATTGTGCGAAAACACTCATTGCATTATAAATAGCAAACAAGTACCTCCTCTACAGTCTCAAATTCATAGCCATGTATTCTCCGTTAGTGAAATGTCCGATAATGCAATGTCTTGAGGGTTTACATTGGATACTAATGTACAAACTGCCATATATTCTCAGTTAAAGCGAGGTTTAGCAAGGTGGATAACCTTTGAATTGATGAGTATTACGTTTTACACAAACACATGTAGATTGGTGCCGCAGAGCTAGCCCTCATTTTCAACGAACAGCAGATCCTAATTCTGTTATGAAAATGTATGATTATGTCGACAAATCTTGATTTGCTTTTGCAAGATATGGGTGGTTTTGCGATACCCCTCTTAACATTGACGAAACAGTTACGATGTGGTTTTCACCGTAGAGGTAGCATTGAAAACGATATCCTAGCCAGAGTTGCTGGTGTATTTCCAGTAAGGATTTTGCTTATCCTCTGTTGCCGTCAGAAACCACTTCGCCAAAATTCAGACGTTATCTGATCCCATAATGAAATGTAAATAAATCATCTAGACAAAGTGCTAATGCTTATTGCCTGCCAAATCTATGCACCATCTCTGCAATTTTTGGATGCCAGGAGCGCCCAGCCATTCTGTGCGTGTTTCATAAGTTCTTAAAATGGATCAGTCGTATCTGGACGTTCTTTTGAAGTTAAAGGCCGAAGATAAACAATCTAGCAGTATTTTAACCTGCATGGATGCTGGTATTGTGTGGTAAATTGTCAAATGTGTACTTAGCAATAAAATTTGGAGGTAGAGAATTAGTTAGAAGTAGAAGTAGAGTAGTAGTAGTTAGAAGTAGAGCATTGTGAAACACGGATTCTGTCATCAGAAGCGAAATATTATTTGCAGTTGTATTTGGAATCATCCGATTCGTCTGTGTTATAAACGCATATTATAGTATGTATGTCAGTAGGTGTTGTAAATATAGAACACAGCAAATATACTTGAACATATGCGAATGTGTAATGGATGTGCACAGGCAAGGCGGAATTACCCTGTTTTTGTGGCTACAGGCCATATGCCTAAGCCTTTCAGCAGAGATAGCATAACAATATACATAAAACATAGGTTTCTAAAAGCTAACACCAATTTCCAGGCTTTCTTTGAGATAAATGTAAGTTGATCATCTACTTCTCAGTAGACGATCTTCTTGATCACGGACGCGAGAAAATTTATTACATCACAGATAATTATGTAAGTTGACAGAAACAGTCAGTCAGACGCTTTTCCAACGTTTCAGATGCATCCGTGCCAGCTTAAGATGCATCCTTGAAAATAACTATTCATATTTATCCAGCATTTAAAAGTTCCATTGAAAAATGAGTACAGGAAAAATAGATTTGATTTGTAATGCTTTGACGGATTTGGGTATCATTCGATTTGGTTCATCACGATTAGATTCAAATTCGCATAGGTAAGCTAACCATTCGGAAATGAACCAGACGAGCTTTGGCATTATTGGATCTCGTCAGTGGTGCAAATCCAGTGATTCTCTACTGGGGATCGAAAACTTGACCGCTAGAGGCTAACGCCAATTGCCTGTAGCTGGTGCCGCTGAGCCATAGGAAAAGATAACCGCCCATTACGAATTAAACCCTAACTATTACATAGCCCGACAAATCCTCTATTGCCGTAAAGGTTATTTCCCTTCAGAGGACAGTGGTTGGCCTTCAAATCCAGGTCTTCCCTTGCCAACGAAGATAATCCACACAGCAACATTAATTACATGAAGGGCTTCTATCTTTGATTATCAATGTTTAGACGGATTTGAGTATGGTTCGAGCTTGTCCAACGCAAATCGACTCCAAGCCGCATGGGTAAGCGATCGATCCGAGAATGCACCAGCCGCGTGTAACGCAATATGCAGGCTTGTCCGGGGAGGGCATCCATCGGTCCTCTACTGGGATCGAACCCATGACCGATAGAGGCAAACGCTTAGCAGCCAGCAGCTTATGTCACTGAGCCATGGGGGACGACAGCCGAGCATTAGGAACAAATAATTAACTGCGATCTAGCAAACAAATCCTCCACTGCCGTGCAGAATATTGCCCGCGCAGAGGACAGAGGTTAGCCGCCACGGTTCGGTCTTCCCTTGCCAGCGAAGTGAATCCACACAGCAACTTTAAAAACTGGTAGGGCCTCGATTATTGATTATAAAGTTGTAGACAAATTAAGGTAGCATTCGAAGTGGTACATGGCAATTCGATTGATATCGAAATCAGTCTAATCATTTACAATCAAATATCGAAGCTCTATGATTGTTCAAATTTGCTGTGTGGTTCACTTCACTGGCAAGGAAAGACCTGACCGGGAAGGCTAACCATTGTCCTTTGCACAGAAAATTACCTTCACGGCATTGGATGATTAGTAGAACTATATCGCAGTTTGGTTTCAATTTGTAATGGTCGGCTGCCGTCCTCTATAGCTCAGCGGCTTATGCTACTGGCTAATTAGCGATAGCCTCTTGCGGTCATGGGTTCGATCCTCAGTAGAGGACCGATTTACGAGCACCACTGTCGAGCTCCCATATGGCGAAACGCGCGTCTGGTTCATTTTCGTATTGATCGCTTACCCCTGAGGCTTATAATACAATTTCGATGGACCATCTCGAATGATATCTAAATCCCTCTACTAATCGATAATCAAAATCGAAACACTTGAGTAATTAAAGTTGCTGTGTGGAAACACTTTGCTGGCAAGTGAAGGAGAGACCGTGACGACCAACCACTATCCTCTGCACGGGCAATAACCTGCACGGTAGTGAAGGATGGATCGAAATCATGCTGAAGTAATTCGCGATTATCCGGAGCATCCATAATGCTCCACATTTCAGCTGGATGCAAATCTCTACTCAAACAAGGAAAAAATTTCCTGCAGTAACCTTCATTGAAACTTACTAATAATGAATAAATAACAATCAAATAGTTGGTTGAACACCGGCACTTTTAATTTTTGCTTAATAGGGATTTCACTGTTAGAATGGTGTTTTAAGAACCCAACACTTCACCTAATGAGCAAGTATCTTACTGCAGTTTAGCCCGACGTACGCTTAATTGAATTTAATTTGCAACATTTCATTTGATATTCTCCGGTTCAACAAATATATCACTTGATTTACGGCACCTCCGACACAGTGGATATCATTATTCTAGTTAATTTGATATAATTTCTGCGGAAGCGAATATGTAAGCGGAAACTGTAAGCTGGGTATAACCGTCGCTCTAAAACCTGAACGTCGTGCACACGCTGTTCGCAGCTAATCGATATCAGATCTTCATATATCATGCATGAATATGGTTTATTGCAAGTCACCTGGCAGGTGTGGTGCGCTGGGCTAGTCACACATAAAAAACAGCTAGTAGCAAAGTTGGCTATTTGGTCAAATTCTTTGATTTCGGTTACATTCTCCCATGAGCAGCAAGCGCTGTTGTCTCACAAGGTTTCGGACATGATGCAAATTGTCCAAAAAGTGATTTTCAAGCTGCAGTAAGTTGCATCAACGGGCAGTTCACAACGACTTAATGGGATAATGTAATACAATTCCTCGCGTAGGCCACCTGTGCGGTGTTAGTTTCACATGAAGCCCCGAACATGGATGACCGTATGCTTAACAACACATTACCGCAGCACCTTGCTAAACGGCGGTACCAAAAGCACTGATAGCTACGTTTCTGTTTCCGGGGCAGTTGCTATGATATACCGTAAGGTTATGACTTGGCGTAACAATTTCGGTTATCTAGAAGTAAAGAAGTAGCGAGCTAGCCTAATTTCAACGATTGATGAAAGCTACGCGCAGACTGCAGCTGGAGTCTCCGGGCACGTCAGCGGACATCGACCTGTTGATCCATGTTCGACAGACCCGGGAACTTTTAAAAATAAAACAGTCTACAGATCCGTTTCCTTACTATCGTTACGAAGCTTGAGCTAATTGAGAAAATCTACATCGGGGCAGCTATTGGCTTTTAATTAATTTAGCCTATCAACGCGGCCAAAGTGTAAACCAAGTATAGCTTCCCCAAAAGAAGGAATTCGCAAGAGACTTAGTTTCTCCTATGTTCTCTATCCAAACATTGAGATAAACTAAATTAATTAAAAAGTTAACCAGACTGATCAGGATAAAAAGAGAAAATAGCAACGTGGATTGAAGGATATTGAATTTCGATTCTCAAATGCATAGAATAATATCAAAAAATATACATTTAGTACATTTGAAAGTTTTAAAACCATAAATGCACTTCTTATGCACTTATAGGCTTCATGATTAGTAACAACCGGACGGATTCAAGGATGCCATATTAGCTGAAATGGATTTCGGATAGGATTGTTTCAAACTTTCAATCTTAAGCTGAAAGCGTTATCAGGGCACCCTAAGATGTTCTCCATACGTAATATGAAAGGAAATATATAAGCAAAATAAATCTGCAATATGTTGATTGGTGACAAATATGGAAAACTTCTTAGTGGATTATGTGACGCTTTTAATATCAGCAGGCACATATCTAAGCGAACTTAAAAATATCTTACATAGAGCGAGTAAATCAAGGTTTGTATTATGTTTCTGCTCTTTAACATGCAGCTGCTGCGTCAATATATTTATGCACAGGTAGGTGCGTTCATTACGAAAATAAACATTTTACATACATCTTTACTTTGGTCTGTTTTTAACTACACTTATCATGGCCGTGAAATGTTTGCGATTTCGAAGATGTGCTGCATTGGTATCCTCAAGGATTATTCAGGCTATTTTATTTATGACCACTTCACGACTCGCCTACATTGTATTTTGCCCTTTACGTCTATCAGCTAACATGTTTATCTAATGTTTGGATGTGATTAGCCGGTAAATACCGAGTTATTGAACAACATACTTTCAACAAGTGTTCTGGCACATTTCTCTTGCTTTAATAGCGGTAATGTTCAATTTCATGCAGTCAGTATTTTTAACTGAAGGATATAACATTAACATGTGCATTGCTGTCTTTACTCCTGTCCTCGAACATTAATGCACCATTAGGAAAAGTACAATTTAATGCACATATTTGATTAGCTGCTTTTATAGGAAGGAAGGAAAATACGTGAGCAGCAGTATTCTCTTGATAATAAAAGACATAACTTCTGAAAAAGCTAAGAATGGGCATTTGATTCATTCAGGAAAGAGCTGTTGGTAATAAAAGTAGTTACTATAAACGTACCAATTCCGTTACTTAATTCATGTCCAAATTCTAAGATCAACGTAAAGCTTTAAAAATTGTCCTAATTTTATAGCGCTGCATATGCATTTCTGGATACATACAACTTGATCGGAATGAGAAATAAAACTAAACTATTTGCGTGCAGTTTTCTTGTACACTTTACAAAATCAGCACTGTCTTTGAAAAATAGCTAATTGTCCTATGAATCCAAAAATGCAACTTCATTAACCCAGGAGTCCACGTAATTTTCAGTCGAGGAAACTGACAGCTTCAGAAAGACCCCAGCCTAGGAATCGGCCACACAGGCGGTAACACTAACTGAGTGTAAATAATAGTTTCGTTATTTACCTATCTGTATGTTAAAGTAATTTACAGTGTGCCCGAGGCAACTTTTACCCGAGTGAATGAATAGTGCTACCATGCGGAAAGGCGCAATTATCATTAGCTTGCTGGTTCAAAATTTTGCAAGTATCCTTGGAAACAATACCAATATAGTTACCTTACTCAATAAAAATATTTTAGTCTGGCTGAGAAATTGACTTCTGCTGATGCATTTAGTTAGTCTACAACCAGATTAATGAAAGTTATCATGTTCATTCTCTTCCAGAATCTCCAGTAGTAAACTCTTACTGAAGTCGATGCATCAGCTACTATTTGAACTAATATCTTTAAGCGCACACACTCAAAGTTGTTTAAAACATTGCAGTAAACTGAAAGAATAGGCGCCGTCTGGTCAAAACTTAGCAAGCTGCATTGTACACCAACACAACTCTCAAACTGATAATGATATCCAAGCATAGGCTCATACAAGCATATGCTCAACACACTTTTTCTATATCCGCTAGAATAACGGGTGCACTTATGTTACCAGCTGTAATCCAAAAAATTATGTATATGCATATATGCATATATATAAAAATATATATACATATAGAAAGCAAGGCCAATGCAATTGTTTGCATTGGTCCGCTGGTGGATTGTTTCACTTCTTTTTGATTTGTATTTTTTCTGCGTAGTCACATTTGCAAGTATTTGTGTTTCATAACTTGATGCACGCTGGACTCAGTGCTCCAAAATACGGCTGTTAACATTGTTAACTTTGCGCATCAGCCATCTCGCTGAGCGAATGATCTGCTCTTCGTTTCACTAGCATGTGCTCGTATGTTCAAATTTGAAAGTAAATTACTATGGGATATATTATTCTAACTAAACCGGGGTCTATCCTTAAGGGGTTGCGTATTGCACAGGGCATTCTCAGGGAAAATATAACGATAGGTAATAGAGAACGAATTAGCAAATCTATTTTTGAATATTTTGTTCATTAGCAAGAATGACCCAAACCCTTTGAGGAGGAATACACAATAAATATTTCCGTTTCAAAGCAGTTATGTTTGCTTCTCCTTGGACATGGATAACACAATGCCTCCGAATGAGATCAGCTAGAGATATTTCATTTTTTATTGTTCTGATTATGAACAAGTTCATGTTCTGCGAAGTTTATGAACTACGCATGTTATTAACAATTTAAACAATTAACAAACTAAGATCTGTTGGTACCTATAGCGCATAAATATGCCACAATTACTGCACTGGATTATCGAGGAGAAATTTCGATAGGGGCTACTTTATCATAGACTATTCCCCATCAGCTTACAACTGTGAATAAGAAAGCTAGAGGTTTACCTCAAAGTGATCCGAGGTCACAATAGAGGTTGCTAGTCTCAACCCAACCACAAAGCGTGCTCCATATATTTAGCTTTGGAAGCTAGATTATATTTTGGTTCAATTTAAATTATAATCCGCAAACAATTGTGTGCTATTAAAATTATGGGGCAGAAGTGCAAACTCAGACTTTGCATTACAGATACTACATATATCATAAAAATGTATATATTTAAATATATATACATGTATATATATAAACAGTTGGAATTAAGTACAGCGATAACTGGTCGGCTAGAACAATCTTCAATATTAGAATGAAATGGGTAAGCAAGTAGACGTCTGACGTGCACCACAACTGTAGATCAATTTTTGTCCGTCCAGGTTGCATAGTAATGTCTGTTGCTTCAATTTAATTAAGATTTGGTTTTCTGTCATGCAATCAATTATGAAATTGCGAGTCTTGGGAAAAGGAAAATTTGTGAAAGACACCTAAATTTCGAATGATAGCAAAACTGTGTTTTTTAGTTCAAAACTGTTCAGTAATTAAATAAATTAAAATGTCTATCCAGCGATTACAGGGCGATTTATATACTGACTCTAACGATTCCACGACACATTTCACGATTTAAAGGCGAAGGCAAATATGTCAAAACTGAGCACAATTTGACCTGCGTTCTGAGCAATTTGGTGTATCCGTAGAGTAGTTATCGTTGTTGCTCAAATGCAGTTAGCTGCTGAAGTAACCCGCCAGTTATGATATTCAAATTTGCAGCTCGTTCATTAAGACAGAGTTCTTTTATTCACTAAATTTAGCATATTTCACTGTGTTATGCACCATCTTTCCCGTATTTTAAAGATTTGGATACAGTTTGGAAATGTAGTCTGACATATACATATATTTATATATACATATATACATATACATATACATAAATACCTAGCTAGCGACTTTCTCTGCTGGGAAGACGATCAGCTTGGCTTTGTGGTCAATTCTTTGATTTCACTCCGGTGCTTCGTAAAAAGGACATCAGAATAATTGAATTTGCAATGCATATATTGCTGGCACATACGCACCAAGTTCGTTCTTAATTCGTTGAACACAAAAGAACAATATGAATCTATCCAGACAGTTGATGCATTGGACTTCAAAATTGGGTTTCCAGCATCTGTTGCGTTTGACCAATTGAGACTGGCAACATAATATTCCTTTCCTGAAAATTCAAAGAAAGCGACCTGAGAAGGCAAACGCCGACATTACTTAAGTAACCTGTTTTTGCAGTCCATATCGGCAATTGGTATTCGTTGTTCAACAGTTAACCTTAACGCAGCGATCAGGATGTATTATTTATAAGCCACGTAATTTAAAGTGCCCTCCAACTACACCAACCTACGGCACACCCGTACAGGCATATCAGGAAGATGAAAAAAGCGCTTGATTTCATTCCACATTACAGCCGTCCAACTTCCAATTATAATCAAGAATTGTTTATCGATTTTTTATTATATGTAAACGGATTAGTGATTTTACCTAGGGATAATGCAGCAGCATACGTTACCGACTTTTGCATCGAGCTGTAGAGTGACACGATTATTGTCGCCGACATTACATATTCTTGTAGATGAGCTCCAAACACGTGTGCCTTGCGGCAGCTTTTACATCTTCTTCCATTTGCTCAAGTTCGCCTACCGTTAGTTAACATTGTATTAATAACAAAAGCATATATTTACGGAACGTTGCTGATCAACGATTTTATTGGATACACTTCGTGCTTTCCGGTAGACATACATTGACATCGTTATCCAAAAACAGGAAATCTGAGAGAGCTCTTGCCAGGTGGTTGATAAACACCAATGATAATCGCTGTTCCAACAATAAGCCATGTGGAACACTACATTTCACCTCAAACGGGTTAGAGAGTTTTTCCCTAACATGCATTTAAACTTTTCTTTGGGGAAGAAAGTTAATAACCCAACCGATAACAAGATCTCCGATTCCGTAACTTTTCAGTCTGTGAAGCTGGCAGTCAAAAGCTGAAGTGAAGTCCATATAGATGACATCAATTCCTACGCACAACATAAGCCACTCCCCTCCAACTACCTCGCGCAATCAGCAGGTTGGTTGTGCATGACCCGTGTTGAGGAAAGCCATGCTGCTCTGGAGACAAGGAGTCACATTTTTAGGTAATCCATTGGAGCCACAGTGACGAGCACTTCCAGCATCTGTGCAAGCACCGGAAGGAGAGACACTGGGCGACAGTTTAAAGGTTTTGAACGGCTACCGCTCTTAAAAATTGGGGTGATGATTCCGCGCTTCTACATAGTAGAAACAAGCACTATTTTGAAGCAAATTTTGGAAGAAGTCACGGTGATTCAGATAACTTGGTGACCGCAGCCTTCGGTGTTTTCCCGTGAATGCTGTCGGCTGCCGGAGAGCTGACCGTTTCGTCCTATTGGGTCTCGTCAGTAGCGTGAACCCGCCCAATTCTTTCGGACTCGAACCCACGGTCTTACTCTTGCGCGTCAGCGAAATATGTCATTTAGTCATGGGCGAGGGCAGCGAACGGCCATTACTGAAAACTAACGGCGATATAGCGAAGCTCATCCTCCATGTCTTGCATGTTATTAATGTGCAGGTGATAGGGCGGGCCCTATAGAGCAATGACTTTATTAGCGCTAACAACGAGACCCAGTATGACGAAACGGTCGTCCAGCGATTTCCTGGATGTATGGTGGCCGTCCGCTTGTTTCTAACCGCGAAAAACCTACACGATAATCTCATTAATCCCCCTATAACTTACACATTAGTGCGTATTATAGTAGCGGGTAATTAGATGCTTCATTTGCGTGTAATTGTATGGGTTAGTTTTAAGTGTTCCGATATATATTCTGCTTAGCAAGCACACATAAATTATACTGATGTATGCTTGTTGAAGCCAATAGACATTCAAACAAATACCCGTCGATTATTTTTTTCGCATTTGTGGGCACAATGTCCAAAATAACGATTAATTTTCTGAATTGAATCTTGTGGTTAGTTGAAATGATGGTATTAAGGAAAACTTGTGGAGAGTTCATGCAAATTATGATAAACTACACATAGGAAAATGCTGATGATATTAGGGCGGGGACACAGAAATCACCGGCGTTGATAATATGGCTTTACCCAGGGCGTGTTATCTTGTTCTAGGAACGTATGAGGTGGATGTCGGGGGCAGTAACTGACTATTGCGAGACCGGCGTCGTTGGGTCTTATTCGGGGAGAGCAACAGAGTGTATCAGTACCACGAGTTTCCGGATAGTTAACCAGTGTACCTTGCTGGTAACTGCAGGAGTAAAAAAGCACCCCTCCACCTCTGATGGGGCGGTCATTCCGGATGAGTGAAATTTTTGCCATCTCAACCCCAGCATCAGTTACTTCCCGTTACAGTTAAGTTTTGAGAATAGAAAGCATCTTTCTGGGATTTGTGATTGAACCTGTTCGAACTTTGGTACGTTTCAAAACATCCCTTTTGTGTTAATGTTTTTGTATTTAGCTTTCTCAGATTTCAGCTATGGTTAGTTTCGTCGACCAGGGACGGCCCGCGACTAGTAACGTGCTCGGTAAGTACTTGGTGACTGATTCGACGTCACTTTCATTGGCTTGGCAATTAGTCCTAAATAGATTCTACTAAATATAACGCTACAAGTCTGGTTAAGCACTTGAAAGACAAAATCCATTAGACACGCTGTAATGCACTAAACTTCTCTTGTTCCATTTCTTTTCGGTTCTTCCGGTAGCCTGATTGCTGGTAAGCATATCGCTCGTTGCCTTCAGCCAACTCCGCAGCCAGTCTGCAAAGAAACATTCAAGCGCGGTTCAGTAGTTGCGCTACCATAAGTTTGGACTTAGGACTTCACTAAATATTCTTGGATTACGTCCTTTGTATTTCGGTAATGTGCGTACCCATGACACCGAATTTGCTAGCATGTCATCTAAGGAGTCTTTCATGAATAAAACACCAACCTCACTTGTCAAGATTTCTTATTTCATGTTTTTGTCCTTCGGTTTTAGGAACATAGTGGAAACAATGGTTTTGGATAAAGCTTCCCTCTATTTGCCCTTAAAGCTGCGGTCACTCCGAAAACGTTCGCCCAATGGGACACGTGGAAAGACAAGGATGGTGCATGTTTTATGTGAGTCCACCTGTGGAAAGCAGAGCAGATTATATTCCGCTGGGTAAATTCTGCGTGACACGCTGTAAACTTCGCGAATCTATTTGGTTAGAGTCAAGGTGCCGTTTGATTCGCAATAAATTTGCAGGTTTAAACCAGCGTCATATTGGTAGCTAATGAAGACTGACTGATTGATATCGCCTAACTGCCTGATTCTAATTTGTAACAATTGTAATCCTGGGGTATTGGAGCAACGTACTCTTAGTATGTGTGTTGCCTGTAAACATATTTGTACATGTCAACAATAGTGACTTATACTTGGTGATGAACCGCAGGAAAGTGATGGTGCTTGCACCGAAAGAGCCCTGCTTACCTCTTCAGTTTACAATCAAGTCGGTGTGTTCCAAACTACAAAGTTGGCCCCACTTGGAAAATATCCTAAGCACATTATCACGAGTACCAAATTGAATTTGTTCATTCAGGTCTGTCCGCAAATTTCGAATGGTCATCTACTTGTATTCTCTAAAATTATATGCATTAGTAGACTTGCACTTATCCGCATTTAACGAAAGTTGATTTGCATTTTGCGGTTCAAAAGCACGTTCTAAATGGCGTTGCAGCGTATTACGAGCATCCGGATAGCCGATTTATCACGAGATCTTGCTGTTCTAGGCAAGAAGCAGGACATTTAATTCAATGACACGCACGAGTTCGTTAGTGAAGAGCAATATTAAACGCGGTCCCAACGCTACACTTTGTGGACACCGAGTCTAAATGAGCTCCGAACTAAAGCTTAATAAACGCTGCTGAAGAAAGCAATTTTCTGATAAAATTAAGAGCAGGTTTCTAACTTCCGCATGTTTGAGATTTACAAGCATTATTTCTGGATCTAATGGGTCGAAATAGTTAGAACGTTTTAATTAAATGACACAAGTACAGTCTCACTGAAGACGATTTCGGTCCAGATTCAGTACACATTCAGCAGCTTGTTAGATCATGACCGATGCGGACGTAATACATGTTACTTCAATGCTATAAATTTAGTATACTCAATATAGCTCTGTATTGCTTCAGCCAAGATCAACGCCTTCACCGTTAAGCGCACTGGTAGGAGAACAACTAGGCGATAGTTTACGGACTCTGAACGGCTATCGCTTTAGAAAAAAGGGGAAGTGCTGAACTACTTGCACTTGATGAGTGCCTGCTGTTCATCTAGGGTATCTTTGGAAAAATGTTGTTGTTGGTTCATTCATCCTCGTCGCATGACACCTGCAGTGGTGTCGGGGGAATATTTACAACCCTTGGAGAACTTTGAATGCGCAACTATAGCAGCTTCCTCCAAAAGCTCGCTGAACTACAAGTGACCTATATATATATATATGTATATATATATATATATAGCGGCTTATGTGGGAATGATAATTATGTGGAGCATATTGATATTGCGTCGGAATATTGTAACCCATTGAAGCCGCCGAACGTTGGCTGCATCCTAGGCGGTTTGAGAACATGTATTTTCTAAGATAAGAGGTAGAACACCACGATTCACCTTCAGAAGGTTGTTCACATATCTTTGCAGACATTTGCTGTAAGCAAAATACCTATCCCACAGGTTGTGTTGATGTTAGAATTTGTTCTTTAAGACAAGTAGGATACATTGATGACGATGCACTACTTAGCTGCTCCAGTTAAGATGAAGAGTAAATATGAATGCTTAATTTTACACGTTAACACCTGATCTTTTAGGTACAGAGACCTTGCTTGCAAGAGTATTTAAGCAGAAACTGAGATGTTTTTGAATTTCAAATTACCTTCAAACAGTACTGAAATCCATATTGATGGAAACCGAGAAACTAATAATAGGGGCTTACCAGAAAATCTATATAGTCGCTTTCAGTTAATTGGTTAATAAGATGTCTACGCATGCTTTTCCATTTGTGCATATTACTAAGGTTCCTTAATGTTATCGCGAATGCTTTCCTGTGTTTTAATGTACTCCAGTTCATTTTGAACAAAAGGATAAATCATTCCGTCCTTAATTGTTTAATTGTGTACACATTAATCCAACCGAATCTGCAAAATATACCTTGTCGTTGCGCTGAGTGGCGAAACTAAAAGATCACAAAATGGATTGTGGCTTGCCCTATCTAATGGACGACGCTTTGGAGGAAAATGAATAAACTCGTTTATCTTCCTGGTTAAACAAATGACGGTGACAAAACTTCAAAGCATTCCAAAGTCCTTGGAAAAGCAACATTGCTATTTTGTCAGTGGACGTCAAAGACAATTGGATGTTTCACCTGTCGCATTTCGGTTAACTGCAGAAATAAACTTAACATATAAAGCCACAAAAATGGAGCATTCAGTTAGAAACAAATATTGTCACCTACTAGATACAGCAGGAAAATGTGGTTGCTTGTAATTTTGCATTTTGTACATACGGAAACAAAAGTAATGTATTTTTCCCAAGGCAGCAGTTTGAAATTTTGGAGTAGCCTTAGTTTAATAATTATGTACAGATTTTAAATAAAAGCCGTAAAGACAGCAATGCTCAGAAATGTTTAAGCGATTTCATATTTCTCTTACTTCATCCACACCGTAAATCTCATTTTTGCTGCTAATAAGTTCTACTTGTTTGTGGGATCTGTAGGTTTAATACTTAGTTGAATTGATAAGATAGGACTGTGTGCAGATCAATCAAGAAATTCAGTAATAATTTTATTGCAGGCACCTAAATTTATCACACAGATTATTTAACAAGCCGTTTCTTTTTTGGGATACCTTAAATCAAAAGAGTACTTATGAAATTCCTTGTGCAACCAAATTGTCTTCTTTTATTTCGGCTGAAATCATGTTCCCTTTGCATTTTCTAAATAACACGGCACTTGCCAGTGTGAGTGAAGAAATCCCAAAAATGCTGATGAAGTGGCCTTAAATCCAAATATGCCATCCTGTGAAATCCAGCTATCGACCGACAAATATCAACTTGGAGTTTATTTCTGTTTTAGCTTGAATTGCTTGTTATTTCCATTGACCATTATATATGTTTGCCTTTATCCTTGTTGCTTTTAGTTTAGCTTGCGCGTGCAGTGGATAAGGTAAGCAAACTCCTTTGTAAAGTGCAGGTAATTAACCTTAAATCCTGTTTCGCAATCAACTGCGTTACTCCAGCTATTGCGTGTAATTACAAGGGTTCGTAATACATGAGCGCTTTCGTCGGAAGCTATGTTGATCTGGTTATGATTTTCTAGATACTGCATGATTGTACCAACGATCATAGACTTCGGAACATTGAAATGCACAGGGAGTAGTTTATCCGATGAAAATTGTGTGTGCCGGTGCGACGACCATTTCGCGCGTATTACTGAAACATTTTCCCCTTAAGCAGCTCTCATAGAATGGACCCAGTGGTTTCGCCTGATCACTGGATACTGCCTGCAAATCCTTCAGTAGAGCATTATCGACATCAGGATTGCCGTGCATACACAGGATCAACAGTTACTTTAACAGGGTTCCTGCAGTAAACTTTATTTTGGAAGAAGCTGACCGCGAGAAAATAGAAACATGGAAAAAGTTTGGACTCGGTACTATTAGGAACAAATGTGAGTGACGTAACCGTAAGATATCGGTTGCTTTCCTAGTTGATCGGGTGCACCCGTCAGTCACGACTAGTGCTGCAATTCCGCGTTGTACCTAATGTAGGCCATTAACATGCCTGTATAAGAGTTGGCGGTTCGTTCAGAATTACTTCACTAACTGTCGCTCATGCGTCACCTAGTGCTCACGGATCAAGCACACACAGAATTTACGCAGTTTCACATAGGCACACGCGGTTTCCGCATTCGGGGAGTGTTTGTGAACTCACCATGCATTTAATTGTACTGCTTCTCAGAAAAGTCGATGTGCCTTTGACGATGGAATGAGTTCTGCTCAGACGCGTGCGCTGCTAGTGTGCTTAGTGTCCTTGTGCAACTGTCTCAAGCGATTTCTGGGGGGCGGGCAATAAGTTGAGCAGATCCGACATGCCTCATTACCAAGCACCGATAACACGTTATAGTGAGGAAAGTTATTATCTTCTTGCACAAGTGTTTCCGCAAAATATACACAATTAAACAGTAGAGTGACATGGTCACTGGGACCCAGTATAGCGCTTGTAAATTTTCCGTCGACCATGTGTTCTTCTTTGTTGCGCACAAGATCAAATATCCACGGCCATTAAGCAGTTGGAAATCTGGTGCGAGAGGTCACGTAGTTAAACAAAGCGTAGCAGGAAGTTACCCTTTTGTAAACAGGCAATAAACTGCATGATATCTGTCGCTGCTATTTCCAAGTTGTTCACATTAAATTCAACTGTGATGTAATGTTACTAGTGCAAGTGTTTTAGTGTATACTGTGGTGTGACACGAGATCAGCATCCCCAGCGCAGCAAATGATAATATTCAGCTTTTGCTTCGTACTGCTTACGCAAGTCGTCTACCTTGCCTCCATTGCGCGCAGTCATTTCATCCAGGTAATACTGCCACAGCAACTCGCTGAACGTTGTAAAACAACCTAAGTGCAACTAAGTTATACAAACCGGGTTTGTGTTTCTCAGAGGATGGCATACTCTCTGCAGTTAAGTAAGACTTAAGCTCAAAAGCATATAAACAACCACGCTGCCAATTATCGAAATAAATATTCCAATGCTGTTAAACTTAAAAATCTGGGGTAAATAGTTTTAAATGAAAAGGTGAAAAATATATGAGAACATTTTTAGATTGTATCGGCTTTTCCTTTCGATGCCTAATGTGGATATGATAAATTGTTCATATTTCGTAGAATTTCAGTACCGCTACAAATAAATTTGGTAAAATAAGACATTGCTTAAGAAATACGATAAAATGTTGCTGCGTCTAATACTGGAAACATGTGGCCCAGTAAGCCGATATTATCGTCACATTAATTTGTTCCATTATTGACCAATATACCGCACCAGCAAACATGCTACGAATCAATGCATTTTGTTTTGTCCATGTATCAACCGCTCAAGGTTTTACGCCTCTTTAAAAATATGAATAAAATGATTGCCTCAAAAATCGGTAAAATAATGTAAACGGTGCATTAATTATTGATAACGGTATGTATTCAAATGGCGTGTACATTAGATCGAAATTGAGATACATAACTAATATTGCGAATAAGTTCGATCAACTAGCTTAAAAGCCATTTGACAAAAAATTATGAATTTGGTCAACGATATTAGAAATATTTATTTAATTATTTCCTCCAATCTTTTTAAATTGTGTTGTTTGCGTTTGGCACATTTATTTGAGCGGATGACACAGCATAGTATCCTCCATATTCATGACTTCACGATAATTAGACGTTTTATTGAGGATATTTTAACTGACCTTACCTTTTGCTCCCTGCCACGAAAAAACCAGAAAGAGAACCTTTTTGCAAAAATGTGAATTCTGTCAAACGTCGATGATGGCCTTTTCCATGTGCCACTGGCAACTTTCCTAAAGCAGAGAAATCATAACAGCGAATCCATTAAGACCATGCTGGACGATCTTTGGTCAATCTTATCTGGTTTTTGTGGACAGTTTCTCCAAGTGGCCAGATGTGATACCGAAGCGATACCCGATTACATAGCACGCAATCAACATGCTGGAAAAGCTGTATCAATATTTCGGCCTGCAAGAAATAATGGTGACGGACAAGCATACATAATTCAATTTAAGTTCTTTCGCGAGTAGTAAAATCAGAAAGGAATTTTAGCCGGTGTTCTCACTACTGTATCATGCACAATCAAACATAAAGGCGGAAAGATTCGTGCATACCTTTAAACGTAAACTGTAAAGCGGGACTAAACAAGTTCTTAAAGGACGCGATCTAGTCTTTTCTGTGCATGTATGGGAATACGCTAAACCCAAACACCACAGATAGAAAAGCCCTTTCCGGAATTTTGCTTGGACGAATGAGCCAGGCATCATTAGATAACGTTATGTAAAGCAGAAAAGAAAAGCATTGCATTTGTCAACGGGAGGAAAATCTGATAGACAGGCTCTGCCAGTGCAAAACTGGTGAAATAATGTACGCGCTTGAATTCCGAGGACAGAAGCAGTGGACGAAAGAAGAATGATCCGCAGCAAAGGACTAATAATTTACTAGATAATTGTAGGGAATGCGAAATGAGTCAGGTAAGCTAATCAGATGAGGCCGCTTCACGGAAAGATCCATTAAACCAGAACCACCATCCTTACCGTAAGATATCCTGCTAATGACGTTTGCTTTGGAAGAGGAAGTTCAGTGGCTAAGTTGATCATAACTGAACCTGCAATCATTAGAATATACACAAGCCATGCCGATCGGAAAACAGAGTCGACTACAAGGGCTGCAATTTGACACAGGCGAAAAGCTTTGCAAAATTCCAGTTCGAGCGGTACGTAAGCAGACTTAATTCGAAAATGAAGGTGACAGGAGATAGCAGCATCCTTAAATTCACACGGTTTCAAAACGCGTATCGTTGGGATACATGTTGCTACCCGAACGTATATAGCAAGGCTGAGTCACACCGAAATCTGATGAATTAATAACGTCAGCATGGAACAAATTGTCAAGGGTGATGCTAGCTTGTGAATTATAGATTGAACCATAATCTGTGCCCAATTTTTATACCGGTCCAACAGGTTTTCTTGTTCTTTTTTGTCCGGACTGGGTTGGCGTGACAGAGTGTGAAGCAATGTTATAGCTGAGAAAACGCGTTTTTTGCATTAACATAGAATACTGACTACTAAATGGAATCGAGACGTAATCTGGAAATACTACGTTGCGCATTATATAGGCTTCGTTTAGCCAGACAATGCGGGTAATCAACCCTTGCTTCATTCGTCAAAATTTAACTAGTTCGTCAAAACCCTCATGTATTGGAAAATGCAAACAGTTGATACTTCGAATGTCAGCCTTGATCGGTTCACGCGAGTCAGTCGAGTGGACAGCTCTTATCCTTGTCGATCTGGTGCCTAATGCTGGCTTAACCTGCAAAGCTTCATAGATGCTCTAATCAGGCAACAATCAATATCCACTCGGATCTGGCATTTGTTTGCGAGACTCCGCGAATCAGGACTGAAGAGCCGCACTGAAGATATTGCCTAGTTTGGTAAGGAAACATCTAAAACAGAAATGCCAAGCTCGGAGAACAGGACAATCCTCTCGCTTAGATTTATGCAAATGAGCAGATTTTAATTTTTAGTGCCCCATGTCGTGCGTGTTCGTGAACACGCAGAACAGTGTTCAGCGATCCGGCTGGTAAAGTGCCTATTATTTTTTATCAAAATCTTTCATAATAGCTTACGTCGAAGTGATATCAAATGAAGTATTCGGACTGGCCAGGGAAACACTGTTTTACATCCTGATCAATAAGCGGCTTTATTTTAGGTGAGCATTTTGGGGTTGGATGCTTAAACCATCTGAGCTATAAGCGTTGAAATGTTTCCCTTCAACAGCTAAATGTAATATCTCATTATAATCATAGTAGGGATATGTCTTTTTTGCGCTGTAAAGTCATCACTGACAAAACATTATGATGTGGTGTGGTTTTCTGGAAATGTTTCTCCTTCAATATGCTTAGAATGGACTGTATTGCGCCTAACATCGTTGGGCTGCAGATGGCCCAGTGTTAAAACATGCCAAATACTAATGTTTACTTGCTTTTCAGTTGCGTAACGCTAATAAATTAACTGAAATGAACTACTCATGTGGTGTTGCGGAAAACAGTTATTCTAATTGACTATTAGTTCGATAGGGCATCAGCTGGTCTAGAAATCCACAATTACGGATTTCGTCAGTTTCGCTGATAAGTCGTAACGGAAGATGTACATTGGTAAGATGAATTTCGAAGTTTATCGCATTAGACAATCATTTAGCGCACTCCCAAAGAAGCAACGTGCAAATGTTGCATGCGTTCAGGAATCACCAGCGTTTTGAATTTCTATGATACTCTGTGGAGCTCCAGACCGAAACAGAAGAAATCCGCAATAGTAACGATCCTCTTTTACATGTAATGATATACAATGCTTTTGTAGGTGTTTATTGACTTGCTATATGTGTCTAATTGGGATGCAAATCTAAGTTTGCCATTCAACTCTGTTTTCGACCCCAGGAAAACTGGTACAGTTTTGTTGCAGACTACTGATGTTTGTGAAAGCGTTGTAATGTCCACATACAATAATCTGAGTCAACGGAGCTATTGGGTCGCTAATTGTCTATTTTCGCTTTTTGCGTAGACGATGTTGGACAGGTGCGGTTCTAGTGGTTGTCGTTTAAATCTCCAATAGATCTGCTGATATTAAACTTCAAAATAAGTATCGGAATTCTCATTCGCATCATACGTTCAGTTATCTTCGGTTTTGCGCAGTATTAGGATCAACGCTTACGTTCATTTCGGTGAGAATGTCACAATAATATTGGCAGATTTTAGCGAAGGTTCTTTAGTGAATAGTCATTCTCTAACAAAATTAAATATCGGCCAATTGCTAAGATTTACGTTGTCTTCCCAGTTTATAAAACATATGCATACCTAGCAGTATAAATGGACATTTTCTTGCTTATCGGCATGGGTAAGGCTAAAAGATTTAAAGCGACTGGATAAACTTCGGAGTAAGACATGTCGTTCATTGAACGCCATCAGCACATCAATCATTCCATGTAGTTGCAGCGGATGTGAACCACATAGAATTAACCCTAAGAAAAGACAAACGTCAGTCTGGTTTGCTTCGTTTAGCTCCTTTAACATACTTGTAAGTTTCTCCTAAGTGTTGCAGTTTTGATTTATATATTTTCTTCCGTCTTAACCTTGCTATTATTCAAGTCTGTAGTTTGGAGGGGTAATCGTACTTGTACATCAGTAACCAGAGGAGCCGTTTATTTAATCGAGTACGGGATTTTCAATGTTGCACAGTATATATTTGACGGCTTCGCTGTATTTTAACGGTACAATGCATTTTACTAATAGAGAGCACGTCAGAATTTGTGTACGTAATACATATCTCTCAACCGCTAACCTTCAGCATATTATATAGGGCATCCTTATAATACATCCACACATTTGACTGAAAAACTAATTTTTTATTCTGAAATCAACCTGTGCGTATATTTAAAATATATGGGGGCAACTTGTGCAAATAAAATATAAGTCACCACTTTTCTTTTAGACGAAAATATACATGGTGATTGCAATTTGCATATATCATAAGCATCAGCGCATGGAATGCGGATTAATCATGACTGCCAATGAGGAAATATTTATGTACAATAAAATACAACGTTGTTAGCTGGTCACGAACCTCGCTTTTAAAACGTCCACCATAAGGCTCTTGCGTAAATTTTCATTACTGGTAATTATATGATTGTCACGCACCCATTTTTTTCTTCATTGCTGGCACGTCGCGTCTTGCCTGCAAAAATATATTCCAAATAAACAATTGTAATGACCATTTTCATCTTCTGGGCTACAATTAAGAATACTTAATTCTCCTTACTAATTCTCCGCTGGACGTGTGTTTTTATGTCAAACAATTGGTAAGTGTTTTGGTTCAAGACCATTTTATTCTAGTTAGCAACTATAAGTATGGATGGACATCATAAAACTGGTGTACGATTTTCTGTTACCTGTTAAAACCCGTAGCAATTCTTATTGCAGTCTATATATATATGTTAATTTTAGTCAAACTTTATTTTATCTGAAATAGAAGTAAACTTCGTATCAAATTACACGCTTAATCACGTATATTTTAATCCAACAACAAAGCTAAACGCTTAAGGGTGTACACTTGTCAATCAACGATTAGCCAGTCCAAATTATTTGCGATCCTCGTTGGTTGAAAAGAAAAAGAAACGTTGCGACACGACTTATTGCGGGAGAATGAAACACTGGAAAAAAACATGTAAGAGACAGACAACATTTCTGACGAGATTTGAAACGAATAAAATAAATAGCTTAGGACCTAAAAATAACAATGTAATCTATGCATCGAAATGCTAACAATTATTAATATGGGACAGGGATACTATAGTTAAGTCGCTACATTTGAATGCATGTTAAATTGATGGCCAGATCAACACTTGGTCGATTTTCAGTAGTTCAGGAGAGATTATTGTTGTACAGTTTAACCAGTGTGGTAGTGGTTTGGGTAGGGGGATTAAGCAAATATTCTTAAGTATGCACGTATTAAATATAATCTTCTGACCTGGTGACATGTTTCAAAAACGGGTGCGAATCATTGGAGAAATTAAACCAACGCAAACCGAGAAATTTCTACAGTGAATGATATAGGCATGCAATTTCCATTAAAGTTTGACATACAGAAAACATCTAAAATTAGTCAAAATATTTTGAACAGTAAACTTCGTCTTCAATAAGCTAGATTATATGTTAACTTGTGTAACTGGAATCCATTAGTAACGCCCCGATTTTATCTTGCTCGTTCGAAACGCAGCTGTAAACATGATGCATGCGGGTGCGTTGTTCTTTAATAAATTAAACTGTACCACTTCATACAGCTTGAGAGTTGCTCGAACATAATTCAGGAATATAACTAAGTTGTCATTCTGTAGCAGCTAAACGCCTAGTTAAACATATTAAAGTAAACACTATATAAACTGAGTCATTATTAGGTATGCACTACTAGAGTCAATTTGTCAAAGTTATAAAGCAAGTAATCGTCTGCTTCTGCCTAAATACCTTTCACTCTGAGTGCAAATCGCAACAGGAAGCCCGCAATAGAAAAACGACTATGGATGACTTGCACCGCAACAATCATACTTAGTGCGACAAGCCCTAAAGCCCGTGCATACACTTAAACTAAAGCAGGATTTACGTAGAGGAGAATTAAAATGCGTTCGAGAAGTTACCATACATTTTATATTTGAATTTATGTTAAGGAAGCACACCAGACACACTCATGTTTTGACAGGGGGTTAGTTTATTACAAACATGAGAGAACAATGCTTAGACTGCTCAATCACGAAGCATGGCATGCTGCTTCATATAACAATACATTCACATTCTCCCGTAACCATTAATATAAGTTGCGGCTTTGGAATTTGGGAAGATTGTCGATACACGCATTTTAACTCGAACAATGGAAATAAAGACTTCACATATTTCATCCATATATACATCGCTAAGGCAAATTTGATCACTGCGTCTTGCGCTATATTTTACAGACAAATTGATGTAGAAGCAGAGTATTTATCTTAAAGAACGAATTAAATTACGGCCTCATGATTGATTCCCTAAGCCAACATGAGTAGAAAGGTATGCTGCACAAATTCATTTGCTGCGTCCGTGTTAGCTATTGCTTTTCAAAACTGAATCCCAGCGTGTCGTCTCAATCATCTTGTTATAAAAATATTCACTAATACATGGCTTGATTTTGTTATTCAATTGGATTAAAATATGTACCTTTGTTCTGAATGTTTTGATAATCATCGTACGAAATTTTATTTAAATATCATAATAGCAATTATATGTACTGAATCGCTAAGAAAGGCTGACAGCCAACTCACGCATGTACACTTGGTGTTACTTGTAGATAAGGATAACCTATTCGTTCAAACAGAATCCGTAAATGTATCAGCACCCGGAACCAACAAGCTAATTTATCAGGGTTGTATTTGAATACATTATTTCCTCCTGCTACATGCAGTCCTATGTGGCTTACGTCAGCCAAGTCAAATTTTCATAACAGTATATCTAGCAAGGTGCACTCGGGGAACAATAACACACAGAAAATAGATACGCAAAGTACTTGCTGTTTCTCTTATATAGTTAGAAATAAAGGCCATATATGTGTATTGTGGAAGACATCCTCGTGTAAAGTGGATTATACTAACTTTCCATGTTTTAATAGATAACTTTGAATACAACTGACTGAAAGAGTTATTAAACCGAATTCAACGGCTAGCAGCCCTAGTTGGCAACGGAAAACTGCCAGTTGAAGCGTCACCGGACTATAGATTTTTTAGTTGCTCGAACCAAAACTTTATTTTTGCTCCCGGTATTTGTTCAGCATTGATTTTCTAATGGATCTATCCATTCCTAATTATGCTATGCCCATTTTTCCAAATTTAGTATTTTAGTTCACTATGTGATTCCACAAGTTTGACGTTAGTAAATAACTCACCTTTATCTTCAACCACAGTGTACGCCTCATTTGGTGGATGTGATAATTGAATGTGGTGGAAGCGCTCATCTCATTATACATTCATGTTTTAATAGGTAGCGCTTCGCTCCGATGGATTTAGGATAAACCGGGAAAACAGTCGTTGTCTGCACCGTATATACGCATATATACTTTCTCGCGAGGTTGCAGTTCATTTATGAAAGCAAAACAGTTATGCATGCATTACAATTTGAGGGCAAAAGCATGGTTCTGAAATGTTTTACCTGTTGCATCGAGTAGAACGGCAATTTGACACATTCGGTTGCAAGTATGTATTCACATTGGTCTGCACATCTTTAACTATGGTTCTGATTAGAATGGCAATAGACTAAACCCCTTTGATTGTCGGAACGGTACACATGACAGTCTCTTTGGATCCGTTGTGCATAAGCTTACCACCTGCTCAACAAAAATATGCCTGCTGAAACTGCGTTATGAAAATGCCCAAATAATCAAACCGTTTTAAATACATAATTTAGCACTCTCAACTCAGTGGTGTCAAACCAACAGGATATGACAAAGCAAACGCAAAAACAAGCGCTTGTTTCTAATGTAATGTCCTTATTCTTTAATTGTAATTATGACAAATTGGAAGATCGGCACGGATTTGGGTGTCAAGCGTCCTAAGTTGACATATTTATATGCCATATATATGTCATGTTATGACTTAAAATATCTGCCATATATATGTATATATATATGTCATGTAATGATTTTTGACACACAAATCCGTTCCGAACTTCCATGTTATCATACTTACAGCTGCAAAGCGCAATCGTAAATAAAAGTATTAGTAATTTACATCAGAAAAAATCGATTTGTTTTACTTCTGCATTTTCTGTACATATATCAATTATCAGTTTTTTGTGTGTCACTAATGAGTAACACAGCAACATCTAATAACAAAATACCGATCTTCATTACTTATCGTTAAAGGAAAATTCAGCGTTGATTGCATGATTGGTTTTATAAGGGAGAGAAACGAATGCAACGATCATCCGTCGCTTATCCGGACGCATGTTATACACTTGAGATTAGGATTTGCTGCCTTAAATGCTCAGTGTGGTTACATTAAAAAGAATTTTACTATTACTCATGTAATTGTATATAAAGCTTTTAGAGTTTATGGCGCGAGGCCGCTATCATCAAGAGTCTTGACCATGCAAAGCAGCCCCTCTGCTCTCTAATGTTCTACACTTGCCTAGCAGTCAAAGCTGAGACGGGCTATGTCAACCTTATGTTGTCATTCATGATAATCTGTCTTTTTCCCTTGTTTAATGGCATTTGATTCCACAGGGCCACGAAGGAATTAGAAATAAGCTGCACTGTTGGCGGTGGTGTGGAGTTGTGCGAACACCTGGGAGATGAATGTTTCTAGTGTAAGTAGTGCAAGGAATCCTTGGACTTTATAAAACGGATATCCCAAAAAACGTTTTCCAACTGGAGTAATCAAATTTAGGAGTTAGGCCAAATACCCTTAGCAGTGCAGAATAGCTAAGAAACCAAACAAATCCGTAGTTGAATTACATTTAGTTGCACTTAAATGTTTTTCTGGGGTAGGTCACTGGTAAACTTACTAAGTTGGATGGTATACATGTATGGAAGATACAGACAAGACAGTGGTGTAAGTGTTTGTCTTACAGAACCATCTTCATGTGGACAGTGGCTGTGCAATCCCTTCCCAGTCACATTATTCATCTGATATTGAAATACAATATGATGGTCCAACCGCATCAAATATCTGAGTTGGTGGATCACCTAAACCCCTATAAACCGGCAGGTTATGCATCTAACATCTTGTACTTGTTAAATGTATGCGGATATTTTCTATTTCCCGTCGGTTACCCTTACCAATGATTTACTCTGACATCCAGGATACTATATGACTGAAAAGTGGCTGCGATTGTGGCAATTCGTAAGGGAATCTAAGTCTGTGTCACTTGATTATAGGCCCATTTGTGTCACAAGTGCTATACTTAAGCACCTGGAAAACGTTTTTTAGCACTGGGTTTGCAAAATCGTAGTTCTTAACAACATCAATGCAGGGGAATAGCATGAATTCATTAGCAAATACTGAAGTATTACGTAGCCGTTGACGAAATAACTCTGTGCCTCAATACCGGAGTTGCAGTGTAGTTCTTCCCGCTTGACATCAATAAAGCATTCAACACGGTTAATCATTGAATCTTAACCGAAAAGCTGACTTGGTTTGGGTTGCATACCCAACTGATGAGTTGGTCATTAGAATTCGTGAGGTCAGCATTAGTAAGGACAATAATCATAGCAGGGTGCCCCAGGGATCAAAGTCAATGCCGTTACAGTTTCTTATGTAAATACTTGATCAAGCGTCATCTGTCTAGTACTTTTTTGACGCTTTTGTAGACGATGTGAAGTCTGTCAGTAGTGGAGCTACAAATATAGCATCTAAATAATTTGGCACTGTAGCAAAACTCATAAATATATGGTACTTGATATTCAATGCGAAATATGTCGGCTTATTTCAACAGTTAACGGAATTGCGGTGCGAACAATTTCTGCTGTCCAGACGTAGCAGTGTGTAGACAATGCCAGGGACTTGGGTATCAGCATAGTATATAGATTTAAGCATTCAGCGCAGTGCCAATATAATGCTAACGAAAGGCGGCGAAAGCATTTCCGTCTTCAGGGAGCGCTGTATAGTTATAAAATTGATGTATCCTCTTTTGTACAAAACCGTGGTTCGACAGCAGTTGAACTACTATTTTTAGGCTTGAAAACCGCACTTTCGTAAGCATGTTGCTAGATTAGTGAACCTCAAAGATTGGCCATTAAAATAACTGAATACCATCGTAATTCGAGAGACACGTTTATCTGAGCTAGCTCACTTTAGAAAGTCGTGATCTAATGGGAGAAAAGACAGAGACGTGAAGCTTATGAAGTGTCTCTGTGGATCATGAATTCTAAGCAATTTGGCCTAGCCAAATCGGGCCAACTTTTAGGACAACCTGAAGTTAAAATCGACTGCGGAAAATGCATGATGGAATAATTTATAAGCACGCGCTAAAACTTAAGCTTTAACCCGTAAACATTTAACTTTCTGATAAATTAGTGCAACTACTATAGCAGATATCTTTTCGAGATATAAAATATTAGTTGCCTGAGGACCAAGAATCAGAGGACTACGTTGGATGTCAAGATGAACATTTTCTCGAATTGGGTCCCTCATATGTGGCATTTAATTCCCCGTGCGTTGGTGTAATGTAATAGGATAGAACCCTTTACCAGAGACATAAATATGAATCGGTTGTATCTCTTTCAATAATTTCACGTAACATGGTGGGTCGATAGTACTTCAGTAATGGTGTCATGAAGTTAAGTGAGATGAGTCGTAATCTAGTTTTTCTACACAGATGGGAAGAAGTTTGTTCTTCGAAGTTCCGGGGCCCCTGGCGTGCGCAGTGGCATATGCAAAGGGACGCTCTTTATGCAATTTCCAGTTTTGTCCCTTGAGACCAACCTGGTCTGACTTAGGTTGAATATCAGCCGGATATTGTCGAGGAGTCAAGGATTTCGGTGCTAATAAAAGCGGTACGCTGCTAACAATTACGCATGCTAATCATATGAAAATACCTTATATTGCGTTTTGGAAACAAGGGATGGGATTCTGACTTGAAATTCACATGATTGACGCACAATATATTTACTTGCTATATATCTAATATTGTTCGAACAAATCAAAAGCATAATCATTGATACAACATAACGGCGAATAACTACCGATCTAGAATGAGTTTATGATAAAGAGTACAGTGGACTACCAATAGTTCCAAAATAACATTGTTTACATTAACAATTTTACAAGCTCACAGAAAATGCATTTAGTGCATAATTAGTTCTTATGATCCATTGGATATTAGCGCGTAGATTAAATGGATTGTTACTATTTGTCCCATTTCACTAACACATTAGATAGTTTAAAATGATATAAAAAGAAACATATACTCTTTTTGCTATCGGTATTGTGTCGTATGAAAACGGTAACTGATTGTTCAACAATGGCCCTAACGTATTTTCAACCTTACATCAAACCCTTTCGTCTCACTTTAGTGTAATTACATGAGAATCCAACTCATATTATATTTTTAGTAAAGCTTTTGGCTTACAGACGATTCATGCTGATAATTTTAACTTATATTCTCTCCGCCGGTACACAAATTTGGACAGTATTTCGTTTTGCGTGTTTGGTTGCTGTTTGAGAAACTAATCCTCCCTCATTATCAGCTACAAACGACGACGACGATTGGTCCTAATTTTTAGGAAATTACGGAGAAAATCCAGTATAACAACTTTGTGATGCTTGATCAATTAATGCGAAACTATCTGATTAATGAGTATCATGTAGTAAAGGTACAGCAACCTATCCAATTTTGACGCGTTTTTCCACATGTGTTTAAATGGACACATTCACTTCCAAACAATTGTATGCAACCTAAAGTGGTTAAATAGTTAAAAGTAAAAAATGTAACTTTTACTCCAGGCTATCTTACATTGTGCTTTTTGCAACGACTAGGAATTATCTGCCTAACGAATCACCTACGTTTGTCTATCAATTTGGCTACTAAGATCGCTATCATATTGTGTACGTTTGGCTAAATCCTGTATCCCATTGGTAAATATTTCGAACTGATTTGGCATATACCAGCGAAATATCCGACATCAAGAATATTGATTTCACCGCTACTATCAAGAAGCTATAAAGATGAAATCAAATATATCCATTATGATGGCCATTAAGCTTACTAGTCATAATTGACTATACTAAACTCAACGATTGCGTGTGTATCAGGTAGAAAAACAGCTCCACATATACCACTTTCATTTACCCACGGTCTAAAGTTTTCCTATGTTGCTGCGAATTTCAAACATGCGTTTTAAGTGTATTATTTGCATTAATGTTTTCCTTGCTTTGCAATTATTGTCTTCAGTCAAATTTGGAATTGCTTGTTCCGCCATCCTTCACTTCCAATCTTGCTGAAGTGCACCTCTCGCAAAGTACATCCATCTGGTGCACCTATAATTCATGAGATCAATTGCATGGATAATACGGAATGAAAACGCATGTTTTGCTTCACAAAGTTTTTCCATCCAACTGCGAACACTGACAGGAATATTGCTTCCGCGTCCGTAAACAGAGGTTATATGGTACAGTTAGGACCAAAAAGCTAGTATTAAATATAGAACTTCATTATATATCCGTCCTTTTAGGAAATATTTTCGTTATTTGAAAAAATCTGGCCGCATTCCAGTACTTATGGGTGTTTTACAGAGATTTAGTAAATATATTGTCTACAAAAGGAATAATTATTGTTTCAACTGTTTTTCAATATTTGCCAAGAATTTGCACAATTTTAAACAAGTGTAAGCCAATAACTGGGGAGCAAGTAGTTGCGCTTTGCGGAATGCAGTATATCTGTTTTTTTAATCATTGCCTTCGTTCAGATCAATCTGTTTATAGTGCTCAGTCAATAGTATAACTTGGCTTCTATTTAGACAGCAGGCTCATTTGACTAAATAAAGGATCCAAAGATATAATTGACTTGATCACTCATAAGCATACACAGAACAAAGCGTTTGCTCAGCAGGTAAAGCTTTCTGAGTAATTTTTCCCTACCGGCACATAACGAATTGGAGCAAGCAGTTGTTGGTGACATCTGTCTATGAAATGTCCTGCATAGAAGCAGATTCTTCATAGAATGTTCCGTGGATGACCGTGAAAATATACTTGAACAATTGCTTACATCTACATTATTCCTATCCTTTTGCACGGTTTCACAAAAAGTGCAACCTATCAATAACTGGGAAAATCTGTTTAGGCTCCATTGCATAACATGGGAACAGTCAGTTTTAGTATATAACCGCCCTCAGAATTATACCACAGCATGCATTTAGACAGTGATTGCTTTCAGAAGAAAGTACCCTTCATGTATTGTATATGTAGCTCATTTATAAAAATGCTTAATCCGATGTTCATTATAACTTTAGAATAATTATTACGCACTGTAATCATGATGACAAATTATGGACGCGGTAAATTTGGCACAAACAAGAGGGTTCATCTATCAAAAATTAATGAATGCTATATAGTGTAGCAAGATAGGTGCTCATTTTAAGGATTCTGAATGTCGTTGTGCTAATAAAAATTGGTAAGTACTTAAAAACATATTAATCTCCGATGCAATCATAAACACACAATCCCAAATGTTGATAACCCTTAGGTAATGTAACTGCATACAACTATGCAATCATTCGTAATTATGCAGTGTTATTTTAACACACATTTTGTGAATGAATAGTGATCAGCTATCTGAATGAGAACCGCAGCTTGCTTCGTAGTTAGTGCCGGATAACTGGGATAATATAAGTGTATCCGTATGCATGATTTTTCCAATTAAATCGTTTTTTCCACAACATTATATAATATTTCTTGCAGACACACATACCGTAATGCTTGCAGTGCTATTCTACTAATATCAAAAGCCACAGCTGCTTAGAATTATGATGGAACAACTGATGAAGAACCGAAGTACTGTGAAATTCATTATTTTATAAGCTTACTGGTTACGTGGCTGTAAAAGTAAGATGGTTGCAACTTTAGTTAAATAAACAAACATATACATATTCGCAGAAACCAAGTTGGCTTGAGTATGCATCCATTAATCTGCTGAAACCAATTAACTTTCTCAATGTGTATCGGATAAAACGTCTAAGGAATTGGATTCCTTAATAATAACTAGTAATAATCTATTTTTTGTAATGGAAATATTTTGGTTTTGCTCCTCTTCGTACTGGCAGATTTGCGAGCAGCAAAAGCAAAATATTTCCCGTTGGTTACGGTCTTTGAAACCGGAATGACCGATGTACACCTCAAGTGAACAATGGTCTCAATTTGGGTTTCATGTAGAAATCCAACCACACAGCGGGTTCTCCAAGTCCAACGTGGCAACTTTGTTTCCTGCCTTTGGACCAGAAAAGTGTGCGTAATCTTATGGACAAACACTACTAACCAGAGAACTGTTTATCCATCAATGCCTGCAAATTATTTCCCGAATATTTACTGGAAATTAAATGTATGTTAAAATTCTATGTTGTACAAACCAGCAAGTAGAAAATAATGTGCCATGCTCACGATTTATTTCTCTCAATGTTTATGAAACTGCTTATATGCAAAGTGCGACTGGACAATATCACGAATAGCAATACGAGTCTCAGAATAAAGAAAATCACCTATACAGATGTATTCAAACTTTGCTATTTTTGTATTAATCGACACAAATGTTGGACCATAATTGCTTCCCTGATGTTGAGCGCCGTATATCTTAGGCCAAAGGAAATTCGTTCATCTACTCTCACAAGATTGTATGATTGAAAGATAGTCATCGCTCATAAAAATTAATTAAAACAGTCAATTATCTCGATTTAACATTGATTGTTTAAAATGTATTCTTTTGTTAATTAAAAGCAAGCGCAGTGGATAATCGACATCAGTCCCCAAAATTTCAAGTACTTTAATATAGTGCAGCTACTAATACTAGGAAACAGTCTGACGCGAGAAAATCTTAGTTGTGCTTTTGCAAATCGTTGTTCTTTAAACTGTATAAGCTATCAGCGACACTATGTTTGAAGCCTAGCAGCTGACAGCTCTCTATATTATTTTTTGTGTGTAACACATTCTTACATAAAACTAATACCGTGCATTAGTGTATTTAACTCGCTGGAAGCTTGCAATAAAGATTTACTTTTTCTTTGGCCAAATTTTAATTTTTTACTCAAAGCATCTTACGGGACTTGTCAAGCACATGCTTTTTACCCATGATAGATCAGTATTCATTGTTCATGAACTGAGATAAAAGGGATTTTTATAGTAGAAAAGATAAATAAATCAAGAAAGATCTCCATTAATAGAAGGGCACTTATACTAAAGTTTAGACATAAAATTAAATTGCGAATATTGCTACCTTAGCATCCAGTCAAGCTCGGTGCGAAAGATTCGACTTAATTCACTGGATATTTCTACTCTTCTTGACTAGGTTTATGTGTTTATTTAACCTAGAAAAATATGATCATCTTGACCCACAAGTACTTAGTACTTTGAAAATCAAATGCTACTTAATATTCCATACGTTCGTGCCATATTCACCAGCCAAACGATGCCCAATTAATTAGCCATCCGCGCAGTGCAATTTCATCCGACTACGAACGACTAGAATAACCATGGAATAAATAATTACCAACGGGTCTTTATTGTCTCCCTTCTGCTGAAATCAAGTATTAAATATATATGGAATATCTCACTGTGTACTAGCGTACAGCTCTGTCGTGTTTTTGCTTCCTGAGCCATTTTGTTCTAAATGAAAGCAAACTATCGCTAATTCTAGACAGTTTTTTTAATCTCCTTCCCTGCCGGGGCAGGTGTATCGACGGTGTTTGTGAATAATCCACTTTATATTTATTACTGGTCAATCTGCGAAACTAATATTAATGTTCGCGTCCAACCGGTACTGTATGCTCATTCCAAATCCAGGTGTTTGGGACTTTTTCACTTTGCTTCCAAACTGAACATACCCACAACTAGACACATCCAACAAGTGACAGTGTTATACAATAGGTTCCGTTCAAAATGTGTCTCATGTAAATGGTTGCAAACATTGAAAATGTAGTATTTCTGTGTCCGTTTAATGTATTCAGTTTACCCTTTGTTTTAATGCGTTTGTAACGGCTAATATCCATTCTGCGTTTGAAAATCCACTCCAAAATTACCCGACCTTGTGGTATCAGATGGCTTCAGGTTTGTACATGAGAAATCCAACTAGGACAACAAGTAGTTTCGTCACTTTTAAGATACGTTTAATAGAATAATATGGTTTCAATGCGAAGAAAAATGCTCCCTTACATTCAAGTCAAATCATGGCAAACTTTATTTAACAAAATGTTTGCATTTTCAGCCCCTTATATTCTCAGCAGCGCATGTACCTAATTGGCACCAGAAATGCAAATTGTTACAGAACAGTTCATAAAAATGATGAGCGTTTACTATCAGCATACGTGTAAAGTACTCGGCTTTGCTTAGAGCACAGTCGCTGAAAGTTAAACAAGACCAACCGTATTTGGACCAAGTCAACAGAACAAAGAATTGTTAGATTTGGTTTTCATAGTAATGATGGTTAACTAAAGCGATTGCCCAAAATACATAAAGATGGGATAGGGAGCAGTATCACTTAATTTTATTTAAGCACTGGGTTTAAAGAAAGCGCTTAGTAGGTCCGCAAATGTTTGAAATTAGGATTTATCAACGTCAGCATGCAAAATCGATATGGTCATAGGGCTTAGCGCAATGAAAGCGCAATGATTGCTTGCAAAATCAGCAAGGGCTGATTATTAGTCCCCGCCTTACAACTTATTTGTCGTGCTTACAAAATATTAGTACACGCAAGCCAGGTTTGCCACTTGGATATAAAGCCCCAACTGGTACTCCTGTGAAATATAACTTTCAATATCACTAAGCAACAAGATCTCATCACTCATTGTGATTTCAATAATATCAATGAAAACGATGAATATGTAGTATATTGTTAACATTCCAGGAAACAATTGCTTTGCAATTAGTCCATACAGCAAACATTACGCAGATATATATCGAAAGCTGTTGACTGCATATACCGTTGGAATAAGCACCCGCGATTTTTTACGAGACCTGCCATCAGTGTGAACAATTCATCGAAAATTACACAAAATCCAAAAGCCATGCTTGTTTAAGTGATAATCGCAAACACTCACGAAAAGTGTATATTTCTAGAAGCATACCTTATAGGGTTGGGATTAAACCCGAAAGTCTTAACTAGTTAATATTTATTCACACTTAAGTATTATGCATCTACTCCGTACGCTCTTGTAATTTAATAAACTTGACCATGATTACCTTACCGAAGCTTGCTGTAACACAAATGCATTAAATGGCGTGACTTCGTTTGACATTTATACTGAATACTGAATACAGCAAATATATAGCTGTGAGATAAAATATGTGTTGCTCCATCGTAGGTGGATCGAGCGCATGTGTGGAATCACGTCACTGATACAAGCGCGGTTGCAGCATATCGCAGCTGCACGACAGTTTATCCATGTGTGTTAGGCTCCTTATACCTGTTGTCCGCAAAGTGGGCTTCAAGGAATATCTTTACTTCTCGCACAAATTTCGTTTCAACTATTGTCTCCGGCAATATGTTCCGATATTTCACCACTGGACGCCCAAAGCATAGAGGTTGAGCAATGGGCCTCAAATCCGGTACCACATGTTTGTACCGGTTTTCCCGTAGGCTACTTAGTGCGCGCAATGCGGCAGCGGTCTCAACATAGGAAAGTGGCTTAAGAGCATTATTTGATGATACATAATGAGATTAACTCGAGGCCAACGATATGAACGGGTATGAAGTTCTATTTCCCTATATCCGTCTTTGTACGACAAACACCGATAATTGGAAATAAGTCAGATAAAAAGAAATTAGGGTTGAGGATTGCAATGCATACATGTTTCCGAGTACACACTTCCGCTTCTTGGTCCCTACCTTTGTTGCGTCTGTCTAATGTTGCATTTCAGTGGCAACCAGTCTACTGTAGGTTGCAAACACCGCTCACGCACAGCCTATCTGTGTGACGTGATGCAGAAATAGTTATTTTAAGCTACCTTACGGAACTTATTTCTCAACTGTAGACTTTAACCTGCATTACTTATACTGGTCTAGTATAACACCAAATGGAAACCGCGCCAAAGTTATCATTTATCTTATGGCTGAAATATATGATCAGCATGTTATTCCACCTACAAGAAAAAATTAGGTGTTTAACTTAATTTATACTTTAACGTACATAGATATAGATATATATCGACTAATGTAATAGTTGGTCCCCCAAGTTTCAGCCACAAACTAGACGCCTGCCAGAATGAGGTAATTTTTATATGCATTCGAATATACACCATTTCTCCAAGCAAATAAAAAGTAGAACTACTTTTGTCTATGCCCCGGTCTCAACATTGGAATCCTCCTATGATTCATGACCTCTAGGTGTACCATGGAATAAAATAATGACACCTGACAAAAATTAATGCTGTGCAAATCCTACGGCTGGCTACACGATTGCTCATAAATGTAGGAAAAATTGCGCACAGCATTTGCAATATATGGGAAACTTTGGTTTTCAGCGCGCCGATGCTTCTCCAAATATGTGTAGATTTTAAAATAAGAAGAGGCAATAACGAAGCTTGTGGGTTCAGTATCTTAGTGCAATCTAATAATCATGAAACCTACCTAACATTACATTTCATCATACCAGACAACAATTTTATCGACCCGTCTACCGCTATCCTATATGCCTTTAGTGCATACTTTGAGGAATATTCAGCAAGGAAAGTGCAATGCTGGCAGCTCCAATCGTATCTGTTATCCTTGAAACATTTGCATGTGTGGACATCAGCAAAGGTTTCATTAAAAGCATGATTAACTTGCTTCGGGCGCCATACAACTTTGGCCACGGTGGTAACACATCCGTTGTACCAATGCGTGGCGGTGATGATATCCCAGTAGTATAACTGAACAATTTTGTCTGTCGTACCGTTTCGGCCAGTATCCTTAGAAGTAGAAGAATAATATATTATTTATCAGAATATAAATCACTGTCAAAAAACGGATATTCGCAATCATCATCATATTACGCAAAACGGTAACTTCTCAGGAACTATGGGGAGAATGGAAAAGGAAAATCTACCTTGCTTCCTCTTATCGCACAGAATTTTTTACCGCATGGCTTCCTAATATCTCGCTTGTGCACAATTTTTCATAATGTTTTCTTAGTTAATCTCATTGAAGTGACTGTTTTCCTGCACTGTTTGTCTTCAATCAGAATATGTTACATGCGTTAGATTGAGTCCCACAGTAATTACCAAATAATTACTGGTGGCATAATTCAAGGCGTCGTCCTGTTTGAGTGCTCTCCTTATTGCACTTCAAAGTCCAATTAAGTGTCATGTGCTTCAGAAAATCCTAAGTCTTTGTAGATTGTTTGTAATTAATATATATTTCATTTATTCAAATGCTAAACCTAAGCATAAACTATTAAATGTAATCTACTATCCATAGAGCGTTGAGATACGAAGTAGCAAATGCATGTCGCCCCGTAAAATGCTTTATACTGAGTGACTTATGGAGGCAGCATTATTTCTAATTCACGATGATACCATTCCAGTCAGCTATTTTCCCAGAGATTCAGTAGCGAGGTATTCCAGCCCCTTTAGCTCAATATACATGCGAAATTCAATACAAGTACTTCGATTTTTACTTAGTTACAAATGCTGAATGACAATTCACTCGAGGCATAAAACTCAGGATCATATTCTATCAGAATACTACTGTGTTACGTTCAACAAACCTAAGTAAAATCGAAAGAAGACCAGAGAAATGCTTGAACATTTCTTCACCGAAAGTATTTTGTTATTCTGCGCTTGTCCGTTTTCAAGTTGTCTGCAATGAATTACGATAGATACACTTATAATCGCCTAGTTTAGATTTAAATCTACTTTCCAATACACACTGATGTAGCATAATGAGCAAATCTGACACCAATCTATGCAATTTCGTTTGGAAGCAAGATATAAAATACGTGACACAAAATGCAAAATTGTAGTGCCTCCATTCAGGGCTACAGTCAGACAAAACATTGCTCTTTTAAGGCTCAGCCTGATATGGAATAGGCTATCTAGTTTAATAGTACGTAAAATGAAGTTGCACGTAGGCAACAAAATGAGTAAGGTTTTCCTCACACCGGCGAAAGTGAAACATATATTGACTTTGCAACTAAACGCTGATAAATATTTTGGAGGAGAACTAAATATAAATGAAGCAAAATGAGCATGGGAATTATTTGTCGGATAGCTTAGTATATCTATTCAACTTTTTTCATTATCACACAATACATGCCATATGTTAGCGTTCTATAATCATTCCTTATATGTTAATACTTACATATCCAGAACGGATAAATACCTTGCGATAAATTGTCTGTAATTAGTGAACAAATAAACTTTCTTTTCTAACAGATTCATCTGATCCCAATTTGAAATATAGCACATATAATTGCATAAATGCTTGCAATAGCATTCAAAGTTTGTTTTCTGCTCTTTATATGTTAAAAATTAATAACCGATTTAAGCAAATTACTTACCACGAAAAATCTGTACTCTCTTCGATATTTGGCAAATTTTTAAATATCTTGTGATTGACCCATCTGCAAAGGATTGCAATTCCTATTATATAGTTAATTATGTATGCTTGTTATTCTTTATTGTTGCCAGACACTACATGCCTGATACTTTTAGGTGATGCACTGGAGCTTCCAAGCTTAAATATTACACTAATACAAGGCATATGGCTGCTGACACACTGGCGTATAAAAAACATAGTTGTAAGGTCCTTCCTGATTTACCAGGCTGAGGTTTCATTGCCCATAATTTGTCTAAAAACAGCCCTTGACAAAATTGGTAAACTGATGGTGGCTTACTTGCTCTGATGCCAAACTGGCACATTGCCAGTTGCATATTGGAATTACAGGTACAACTTAACTAGGGTAATTTGCATCTGTGCTAGTCACAAAGAGGACGGTTATATGAATGACAAATATAGTATATTAAAAGAAACCATCTGTTTAATCAACTGCTCCGTTCGCCTGTGACGCCTATCCGCTTGCATTCACAATCCTATTATATCCTTCATTTTTCGTGATCAGCTGCATCGGCGTTGTAGACTATTCCGTAAGCTCTTCCGCTCCGCATTGTCCTTGCTGACCTGGTCGTTGTGACTCCTTCGTAAGATGTCAGGTGTTTTTGCTTCAGGTTCAACTCCTCCTCAATTGTGTTGCCTTAGGAGCTCTCGGTTCCATCTGGTTATGTCCCCTACAGTACTTACATCATAAGGTATTTATTTGACCACTGACTTCACCATACATTCTTTTCAATGGTACGTCAAACGCTGTGTTCACAGGACTTATATTTCATCATTTACTGAAAGCTCCAGTAGCTCCAGGGTCTAACTGTCATAACACAGTTTAATAATAAGAATAATAATGAGAAACTGTATCCATATTTGGCACACTGCATATTTTACAGAATATCTCGTGCGCATGCATGAATGGGTAACATTTATGTGAGTTTCATTGCTTTTGCTCTTCCAAGGGTTTGCATTAACTCACAGGTGTGTTTCGACGCAACGTGGAATAGTTGGAATAGTTGTTCGTAAAAGCACTACGGGTGTGTTACATGATATGAAAATTTTATTTTACCTATTAGACAGTTTCTGGCCTTTCTTGGTACAAATCATTCAGCAATCTTTCCTAAGAGAACAGGGTAATAATCATGTGCAAATCTAGGTAATTGATGAGCATAACGCAAAAGGCCGTTGCGCTATCACACGATCTGATTTTGACTGGGAGCAAATCCAAGGAGAGATTAGCTGATAAAGAAAACTTGAGAATGCAGATTTACCATGCACCTAGGTACACTTAGGTTATATTCCCTATTGCGAATCCCTCTTGTCGAACTATGTTGTGTTTCTAGGGAAGTCGAATATTAGTGAGCATTTTGCAGTTGCTCATGCGATAGCGACACATGATTTAAGAATTCCGCGTAAGCAAGCATTAGGATTCCTCTACTTCTGCTGTACAAACTTTGCACTGAACTAAGAACTATGTTTGGAAATGACGTATTGCGATTCTCTAAAAACATTACATATGTGCCCTCATGTGTGGCTCTGGTTTTTGACAAAAGGCTCTTGACTTATTTGGTCGTTGCATCTGCCTTTCCTTTAGACCGATTGTGCAACGCGCTGGCTTCTTGTTGCAAACATTTGTAATTGTTAGCAAAGTTCTGAAATGCAGCACTTGTGAATTGCACGCCATTATAGAAGATCAGTTTATTTGGTATTCAGTGTCTGGCGGATTTACAAATAACATTATTGATGACTGCTTCCGTGGTGGTAGCGGTGAGTGGATGGATCTCAAAATAGACATTAATAATCCACAATGATTAAGTAGTCCTTCCTGTTGTCACATAAAATGTCCTCCTCAACTTTCTGTCGTGGTCCATATGGAACCACATACAGCATCATTTCTTCTCGGCTTTGACGATCCTGGTGGGACCGGTGGGCAGAGCAGCTTAATACACGGCCTTAGATTAGACTTGTCATCCGGGGCAGAACATCAGTTCGCGGGCTCCACTACTATTGGGGTTGACACCCAAACGGGCTCGATTAACGTGTTCTCGTATCTCTTTTCGAAGCAGCTTTAGTATCGACATGCGAATCATTCGAACAGCAAACTGTCATACACAGTTAACTCCTTCCAAAATTAGAAGAACAGCATTAGAATTTTCGGAGTTCATCATTTGTATTTGGCTATCCCTCAAAAACATATCTCGCGACGCATGCGCGTTGCATTTGCCTCCATCTGACAGTTTATCTCTTTTAAACGATCTGCCGTTATCGACAGAAGTCCTACGAGATTGACTGCTTCTTCTTATTGGTGTTCAAATGTCGGCTTATGAAGACTCGGCAGAGCGTCCGTGCTGAAATGCTTCGGCCCTAATCTGCCTGTCAGATCCATGAGTTATTTTTAGAGCTGGGTAAGCATGACTTGAATATGCCGAAGGACACTGTATAACCGTTTACTGGTTATTGACACAAGAGTTTTATGGTCAAGATACATGTAATGATTTCAACTCGTCATGACAAGAAGCGGCTCAAATAATTCACCATGATATTTAAATGAGTAACAGTCTTGACTTCCTTAGGTTGGGGCATCTCATGCACTGCCTTGATTTTTTCGATATCGATCCATATTCCACCGGATTACAGAACGTGCCCAAGAAAAATCACTTTCTGTTTCTAGAGCTCAACATTCTCGCGTTTGAGCTTCATGTTCCTTTGCGCGAATCGAGGCAAAAACTGGTGAAGATTCGCGTCTGGTTTCTGTACGTTTGAGTCAGTAGATTGTATTATGCACACGGTAAACCGTCTAAGTCATTAAAAGCATGCAGTAACCGCTTTTGAAAACGCTCTCAAAACTTCAAATCAAACGGTAAACTTAGCCAGCGGAAACACCTGAAGGGTGGAACAAACATCGTACGGAAACTGGATTCCTCATCTAGGAACATTTGCTAGAACGCCGATGAGAGATCGACGTTTGTGAAGTAACTCGCTCTAGCCAAATGCTGCCGGATATCTTATAAATTTGTTTGGGTATACTGTTTTCTACGTTAACTTCATTCAACAGTTTAGGATTATGCACGGACGCGAATCATCCTACTTTTTCTTAGCAATTAGGACTTCTTTAACGAAGTATGTCGGATCCTCTACCTTAGCGATTACGCTTAATTGCTTCACCTTACTTAATTCGGTGGCGAGCTTATCACGTAATGCAAACAGAACCCTACTAGCTGGTAGTGCAATCGATCATATTGACGGATCTATAGACAACTTATACATACCCGCTCCAGCAAAACAATAAATGAGTAGAGGAAACAAAGGTAGCTATCCAATCAACTGCCCTGTTTGCTTGCAGAACGCTTGTCGTATGTTTGCGCAATCCTATCACACACATCACCTAGCAGAGCTGCTGAAGTTTTCAGAACATCCGTTTGCGCATGTGTACGCCAACAAGAGTTTTTTATCTAAACTGGCAGCACTGCATATTAGCAGGTTCAGTAAATGATATAAGACTTCCTTGACAGCATCAGAACGGCATTCGGGGGGGGGGTATAAGCGAGAACCACCAACATGCAACATATGGCACTGATTCGTGTGTCAAGCCTAGCTATTGCTGTCAAACGGGGAGAAAATGAACTGCTGCTCACGGGAATTCAATTAACTATGATGACTCACGGTTGGAGCTGGGAACGTTGCCCGTCCCAACTTGAACACTGACTGACGCATCAGTGTCTCTAGAGGCGTGCAACCCATATAATGAGGATGAGTCGTGCGTAGATAATACAATTACCCCGTAAGGGACATGGATCTTTGTTTCGGACACACAACACACCTCAAGACCCAGGGCGCCTAAAGTGCTGAGAAGATGCAGCATGTTGACTTACTTGCATTGCAGTACATATTTGGAACTCCGCCGGGTAAATTTGCCAGTACGATCATGTGGGGTGCTGTTGGAAATTGCGGTCCCGCTCGTGGCGCTGAAAGAAAGCTGCATTGAGTGTGACCCAAGTGGCATTGTTGCTGCTGTTAATTTAGATAATACTAGAAGAAGGAAGGTAAGTAAAGAGAGTTGGGATGAGAGTAAGGGTGATATCTGGACAGGGAAGCAGGGAGACGCCGGCACTAGCTAGTTTTCGCTTCTGCTCGCTGCTGTTTGCAGCAGATAAGGCGACCCTTGATAAACTGCGCAAAGGCTGATGCAGGAGTTGCTTGACTTATTTAAGCATGTTCATGATTGTACTTGGCAGATACTGCCATTTGACCCGGACTTAGGAAGACGGAAGATAACTGTTCCTAAACAAAGCCTTTTGCTTAAACCCTGTCAACAATGCAGTGGGGAGGTAGCAATTATTTAGACTTGCAGACATTGACGCCAACTCATTTCCAATCCCAGCATGGAGGGCAACGTGATCGTGTTGGCCTGACCTCTAACTATTGATCAACCTGCTAACAGTATCTCTCAAGTGGCCAGGGGTCACCAGCCAATAAATCTCAATGGGTCGAGGCCACAAGCAAACCGTCGCAGCACGTTTACTTCCAGTCTGGTTGCGACAGGTTTTTGTGTGGCAGGCTCTAGTGTTACGTACTTCATTTTTAAATCAGCTTTTTTATTGCGACAAAGTTTGGTTTATTCTCAAAATCAGCCATCGTGTAACAATGATAATTGTGATATTATTGCAATATATCACAGTTAACTTACAATATGGGATGGTCTGTCTAATGTGTCCGACCAAACTTGCTGAATGAATTGATGAAAGCTATGTAAATGCATGCAAATTTTTACGCCACGAGCCTTATGTGACTAGCTGTCCACTACTTATAAATCATTGCTTATGTAGCATTTTTGTTGCAACATACTGTTGGTATCATTCAAACTGTAGTGAACTATTAAATTTGCAACATGCAGAATACGCAGTACAGTACTAAAGTAACCTAAGATGCAACTGATTATCAAAACCATCGGCCCTTTACTCCGCATACCAGTTTTACGTCTCGCTCTTCCAAATGATTTGCTAAATATCGGATTTTGCCTACAATATTTTTGTTTTATATTGGTATTTATAAATATTAGGGTGACAACGGAGTTAATAAATGGGGACCGCACGGTGTAAAATCATTCATTGCAGTAGGCCTCTACCTCGGATTATGAAGGTGACGAGTTTCAGCTAATAAGCAAGTATTCACGTATTCTCATAGTAGCTAAAATTGTGTGCTCAACTGCGGCGTATGCAATGGCCTATTCTCTTAAATATTACAAATTAGGAAAGTGGATGTTCCAAAATTTTATATCATTCTAATTTTCAAAGGAACCAATCGTTCATATGGTCGTTGTTACAATTACTGCACACGTAGTTTCTTCAACTTATTTGAGGTATTTTCTTAGAATATTTATCCAGCGACGGATTCTATTTGTGAGAAACTGGAGTAGGAAACCATTTCATTGACAACCCATTACTTTGCTTTTGCGCTAGGCCAATTTTGCTAGGCGAGCATTGCGCTGTCCAGAAATTCGCCCTGCATCTACCGGTCAATAAAGATATGTCAATCCTTGTTCTGATGGTAACAGCATTTGGCGTCCCTAGAGTCACGAATTAATGGGCTGCGTAATGTTTCCTGGATAAAAAGAATATTCAACTTGTTGTAGTTTTTTTAAACACAACATTTTGGAAAAATATTAATAAATGACATGTTCTGCGTCTGCAATCTAAAAAGTGTTCTACTATGACGTACCTTTACGTTAACACTCGCTAACTGCAGATGAAATGAGTAGATAATTGCAACCCTCGGTTGCATCTAAGCTATCGGCTTTGCGTTGGTTATGTAGATATATACGATTTGCTCGCAGTAAACTCCGAAACAAAAATTTACAACTACAAATTATAATAATTCATTTCACATTTGCTTAGGATGTAGCTCGTAGGTATTCAGATGCTTTAACTCTAAAAGGCAGTCTTTTACTGTAATTCTACTATGTCACCGTTAAGTAGCTTAACATGTAAGCATTCTAGGAACAGAATACCACAGGGGCTTTCCACTCTGCAATGACACATAAAAAACATTCCTGAGTGAAATTTATAGCAGTTCATAACCAAGTTAATAAAAGCGAGGTCTGTAATATATGGTCATTGCTTTTTGCATTTATGCTTTCCTTTTTCGAATAAATGGTGCCCTGTTATGAAAGTGACTGCAAATGAACAAAGCGGAAAAATAAATTTCAAGTTATTTAAAATATAGGTTTCTGTTTCCTTTGTTTAAATTTCGGGATTTTACGACATTTATATGCTAAGTGTAAACAGGAAACGGTAGGCACTAAGAAAATCATTGCAGGATGAGGACTTTGCCTAATGAGCAATTATATTGACGTTGTAGAGTCATCATAACGCTGCAATGCCGATTTTCATAAGTACTCTATTGGGGCAAGCATTTTTCCTGTTACTGGTGATAATATCTTGTCACATATTAAAAATACGGGTACGCATTTCTGCTGAAACCATCCCGTATTGGGAGCCTAGACGTATTTGCTCAATATAAATGGGTATAATACAACATATAAATATTAAAGAATATATGAATTAAATCAGATCTACGTCACTGTGGGCAATTCGATAGTTAAAAAGGAAATGTATCCAGTATATTTCCACTTAACGGACTAAACTAAAAACTTGCAAAATGTACGGGAAATCATTTTTTATAGAAGAATGATTGCACAGCCGAGAATGAAACAAATTTTAACCCAAGATTCGGTCACAGCTTTATAGCGAAAAAGAAACAGGAATGCGTTATAAATCAACATAGAGGACAATATACATGCACTCAAAAACAATTGTGTAATTTATTCTGAAAGTAAGGGTGCAACTATGTTTTATTCATGCTCTAATAAAATTCTAAACACCAATATTTCAAGCGGGAAACAACTGGTCTTCAACTTATAAACATGCACTTTCTTTGCAACAGGCAATTTAGTACTGAAAATTATTTTACTAAACGAATTGCAGACAGCAGCCTAAAAAATCAAAAAAGGTACAAATGCCAAGTTAAACTGTACCCTCCAAAAGTACGTTAGGCTAAGTTAAATTTTTCTGGATTGAGAGCGGTTTGATTAATTAGAAAAACGATTTGTTGGTAATTTCCATTTTGTTTCACTCCGAATGCTGTGAAGCGCATAAGGTTATTTGGCGTTCGGTCTAATGCGACCTACATAAAGCTACTGCATTTTGTACTTTGGGACAAAATCCATTTTTCGGGTAAACTGTATGCCACAAATTTGCATAGCAATGCGTGACACTATTATGATTACACATTATTCGTTTGAACCATACTGTAGCAAATCCGAATGATTCAGATGACATGCTCAGTGGAGCACTTGCTGAATACATATGATGTGTGTCACGAGAGGTAATGAGCAAAAGGTTTTTCAACTGGTTGTGATGGCGTATCTGTGCAAAATACGATGTTTGACCTTAAGCTGTTGGATACAAAGGTTGACGCCACTTTGGGTTAACTAGCCATGCAATTTGAACTTGTAAAGGCAAGCCTAGCTGCATTAACCAATATTGTTAATCACAGCATCTACAAGTATATATGATCGTTTGAATATGAAAAATATTTGCTTTCGTTTTCTTAGTTTCACTGTCCCTTTTATGCTTTTACGCAATTAGCTGTTTTGCAGGTATTCGTCACTTCAATGGAATTTTTAATCTCCTGGGACTTGATTGAGCCAAACGCGCTTGCGAAATGTGTTTCACAGAGAGAGAACCGGCTGCAGTTGCTATTGAAGAACGAACAAAATGTTCCGTAAGGCATCTATTGCAGCCTTGTGTTATTTGTGACCCATCAGTTGTACACTAACGGTTTGGCAGATTCTTTATTCATGGCGACAAGAATTCAACTTTTGCACTTCAGGTATTATGTGTGTAAATCAAATGCAATTGTAGGCAAAACAATTCCACTATTTTGTAATTAGCATTTAAACGCGTTATTTTGGATTAAGAAAGTCACAGATATAACGAAATAAATGCTGTACTGAGTGTAACATTTCCTACAGTTGATTTTAATTTAGAAGTGCAAGTATAGGGTGTTAGATTCACTGACTCTTTTGGTTATAGTCTCTACTCGGATAGGCTTGGATTTATCAGAAGTTGATTGATTCTAGTATATTTCGAAATATTTTACGTGCGTTCGTTTATATACTCGCTTGCATCTCTGAGCATGTATAACTATGATTGTTGAAACATTCAACCACCGATTAAAACAACATAGAAAAGCTTTCCAAACATTGGGATTTACTCGACTGTTCCACCTGGATAGACGCTAAAAGTTAGGCTGGAAATATACATTCATACCATATAAAATGCTTCTATTTTTATCCACTATTGGCCAAGCTGCTCACCTAAATTATTGGGAGCCATCAGCTACAAAGTAACGTGGCATCATTCCTAGTAAACTTTTTTTACATTTCGCTTGAAAATTTTCTTTAATCCGTTACCAAAGCTAAAATACCAAGAACTGTGTTGATTGATCTGCTGATGGCTGATATGGACAACATTGATAGTTTAACTATGTTTTCAAATGTAGCCGACATTTTACACCAGATAGCGAAATTCGACAGTGAACTAATGGCAACGACGGTGTTGATAAGACGCCCAGCATCTAACAATTTTCAAGCTTCTAAAACTGCCCCTCAAACTTTGACTTATATTCGCACATATTGTCTTAGTAAAGAAATTCGTGTAAGTGAAATTTCATTATAATGACAATTATTTGTACCGCTATCTTTCAAAAATGAAATCCGCTACCAGTCGCGATCTGCTGCGCTGCTGGTAGATGATGTTGTAAAAGCATTATTTGTGAATGGAGAACAACGCCAATGGTGTGATGACCTAAATCTCGATCGCCATGCAATCTAGCCTTGTAAACAAATGTTCCTAAAAGTACTTGATTTTCATCTTTTTGGCTGTGGTAGTAATAGTCCTGGTTTGCATTACTACGAATCGTGAATAGGGCAATATTTGCGTTGAGATAAACCACTGCTGCGTGTCTCAGTGGTACAGTAATCCAAGGAAGAATTGTGTTATTCACTTTGATGCTATTATAAGCAGGTATCTTGTAACCAGTTTCTATAAAACCATAACCCGGATATCTATATTTATGCGTCTCTATTGCTTAATTTTATTGGGACTAACCTTCGTGTGACGTCGTGCAACCATCTCTCTAAAATGGAGTTAGTGTTTCAGTCAAATTCTCAAAATATTGAGTGCCATATATTATAATGATTTTCTAGTAACTTAGAGCTCTTGGG
>OX104067.1:20359314-20395216 GCA_944474145.2 Dicrocoelium dendriticum | reverse complement strand
TGGAAATAATTTTAACCTGTGCATTCCTGTCTTTATTCCCGTCCTTGAACAATAATACACCATTGGGAAACGTACATTTAAAAACGCATTTTCGATTAGCTGATTTCATGTGAAGAAAGGTTGAAACGTGAGCAGCATTATTAGCTAGGTAAAAAAACACAACGTCTGAGGAAGCTCAGAATGGAAATTTGTTCGGTTCAGGAAACAATCGTTGCTCGTATTAAACGTGGTTACTTAATTCATGTCCAAATTCTAAGATCAACTGAATGCTTTAATAATTTTTCTAAGTTTGTAGCGCTGCATAACCATTTATGGAAACGCACAACTAGACCGGAAGGAGATAAATGAAATTAAACGTTTTGCTTACAGTTTTCTTTATATTTAACAAAATCAGCACTGTATTTGAAAGATCAAAATAATCCCATGAGTCAAAAAATGCAAGTTCGTTAACCCAGGTTTTCACGTTACTTTCAGTCGAGGAAACTGACAGCTTCAAAAATTCCCTGACCTGGGAATCGGAAACATACAGGCGGTAACACTCACAGCGTAAACAACAGTTTTGTACTTTACATGTCCGTATTCATTAGTCAAATGTATCAAGTTCATTATTTCGTAGAATCTCCAGTAGTGAATCATTAGTGAAATCGACACATCAGCTACGTTTTCAGCCAGGTTCACCAGACGCACACACTCAAAGCTGGTTAAAATATCGCAGTAAGCTGAAAGAATAGACTTTGTTTGGTCATCCCTTAGCAAGCTGCATTTTACGCCGAAATAACTCTCAAACTTATTATGAAATCAAGCATAGGATCACACAAGCATTTGCACGCCACAAGTTTTCTATATCAGTGGAATAACGGGTGCAATTATGTTACTAGCTGTAATCCAATAACTATGTATATGCATATATTTAAACATATATATATATATATATTGAAAGCACGGCCATGTCAAATGTTTGCATACGTTTTTACTACTCTTTCTAAAAGAAATAGTATCGATTGTCTGTTGGTGGATTTGTTCACTTCTTTTTGAGTTGCATGTATGCGACCTATTCACATTTGCAAGTATTTGTGTTTCATAACTTCATACACGCTGGACTCAGTGCTCTAAAATATGGCAGTTAATATTGTTAACCTTGCGCCGCTGCCATCTCGCTGAGCGAATGATCTGCTCCCCATTTTTACTATGCATGTGCTCGTGTGTTCAAATTCGAAAGTAAATTAATATGGGATAAATAATTCTAACTAAACCGGGGTCTATCCTTAAATCGTTGCGTAGTGCACAAGGCAGTTTCATTAACTAGAATGATCCAAACCCTTTGAGGACGAATACACAATAAATATTTCCGATTCAAAGCAGTCATATTTACTTCTACTCGGACATGGATTACAGTGCTTCCGAATGAAATCAGCTAGAGATATTGCATTTTGTAGTGTTCTAAAGATGAAAACCTTCTTGTTCTGCGACATTTATGAACTACGTATGTTATTAATATTTTTAAAAAATTAAAAAATTAATATATGTTGTTACCTATAGCACATAAGTAGGCCACAATTACTGCACTGGATTATCGAAGAGAAATTTCGATAGGGGCTATTTTAGTGTAGACTACTCCCCATCAGCTTAGCAACATATATAGGAAAGCTAGAGGTTTACTTCAAAGTGAGCTGAGGTCTCAATAGAGATTGCTAGTCGCAACCCAGCCACAAAGCGTGCTACCTAAAATTAGCTCTGGGAGCTAGAATTTATTTTGTTTCAATTTAAATCATAATCTGCAAACAGTTGTGTGCTATTAAAATAACGGAGCAGATGAGCAACATTAAACTTTGCATTACAGTTACTAAATATATAATAAAATTGTATATAATTAAATATATTTATATAAACATTAGGCATTAAGTACAGCGATAACTGGTCGGCTAGAACAATATTCAAGATTCGAATGAAATGGGTAAGCAAGTAAACGTCTGACGGGCACCACAACTGCAGCTCACATTTTGTCCGACCAGAGTGTATAGTAATGTCTGCTGCTTCAATTTAACTAGGATTTGGTTTTCTGTCATGTAATCACATAAAATTGCGAGTTTTGGGCAAATAAAAATTTAGGAAACCTGTTTAGATGTCGAATAATAGCATAACTGTATTTTATATTTCCAAACGTTTCATTACTTAAATCAATTTAAAAGTCTAACCAGCGATTATACGGCGAATTATGTACGGACTCTAACGATTCCACGACGCATTTCACGATTTAATGGCGAAGGCATATGTGTCAAAAACTGAGCACAATTTGACCTGCGTTCTGAGCAATTTGGTTTATCCCTAGAGTAGGTATGGTTGTTACCCAACTGCAGTTAGCTGCTGAGATAACCCGCCAGTTTTGATATTCAAATTTGCAGCTCGTTCATTAAGACAGAGTTTGTCTATTCACTAATTTTATCATATTTCACTGTGTTATGCAAATCTTTCCCGTATTTTAAAGATTTGATACAGTTTGGAAATGTAGTCTGACATGTACATTAGTAATTGGCTAGCGATATTCTTTGCTAGGAAAACGATCAAATTTGCTTTGAGCTCAGTTCTTTGATTTCACTCCGGTGCCCCTTAAAAGGACATCAGAATAATTGAATTTGCCATGCATATATTGTTGGCACATGCGCGCCAGTTTCTTTCTTATTTCTTTGATCGCAAATGGACAAATATTTATCTATCCAGACAGTTGATACTCTGGACTTCCTAACTTTGTTTCTAACTTCTATTGCTTTTGACCCGTTGGGAATGGCAACATGATAGTCCTTTCCTGACAAGTCACAGAAAGCAACCTGTAAAGGCAAATGCGGACATCACTGAAGTAACTTGTTTTTGCAATCCAGATCGGCAATTGGGTATTCGTTGTTTAGCAGTTAACCTTAACGCCGCGATCAGGATGTATTATTGATAAGCCACGTAATTTAAAGTGCTCTCCAACAAGCCAACCTACGGCACACACGTAAAAGCATTTAAAGAAGATGTAAAAAGCGCTTGATTTCATTCCACATTCCAGCCGTCTAGCTTGTAATTCAAATCAAGAATTGTTTATAGAATTTATATTATCCACATAAGGATTAGTGATTTTACCCAGGGATAAGGAAGTAGCATATGTTACCGACATATTCATCGAGCTGTAGATAGTGACATGATTATTTTCACCCACATTACCTAATTTCGGAGATGAGCTTCAAACACGTGTTCCTTGCGGCAGCTCGTACACTTTCTTCCATTGGATCAAGCTCGCCTACCGATAGTTACAATTGTTTTAATAAAGCAGGCAAATATTTGCGGAGCGTAGCGGATCACCGAAGTTATTGGATACGCTTCGTTCTCTTTGGTAAACATATATTGACACCGTTAGTCAAAAGCAGGATATCTGAGGAGAGAGCTCTTGACAGGTGGTTGATAAACACCAGGGATAAGCGCCGTCCCAACACTGAGCCATGTGGAATACTACATTTCACTTCAAACCAGTTAAAGAGTTTTCCCTAACATGCATTTAAACTTTTCATTGGTGAAGAAAGTTACTAACCCAACCGAGAACAAGATCTCCGATTCCGTAACTCTTCAGTCTGTGAAGCAGGTTGCATTGATCCAGGCAGTCGAAAGCTTAAGTGAAGTCCATATAGATGACATCGATTCCAGCATCTTCGCAAGCACTAGGAGGAAAGTCACTTGGCGACAGTTTACAGGTTATGAACGGCTACCGCTTTTAAAAATTGGTGTATGGTGGCTGTCCGCTTGTGTCTAAATGCGACCAACCTACACGAAAACTTAATAAATCCCTCTATGAATTACATATTAGTGTGTATTATAGTAGCAGGTAATTAGCTGCTTCCTTTGCGTGTAGCTGTATCGGTTAATATCTATTGTTTCCATGAACACTCTGCACGGCAAGCACACATAAATTATACCGCTGTATGCTTGCTGAAGCCTAAAGGACATTACAACAAATACCTGTAGATTATTATTCTCTCATTTGTTGGCACAATGTCAAAAATAAAGCTTTGTTTTCTGTATTGAATATTGTGGTTAGGTGAAAATATAGTATAATGGAATACTGGCGGTAAATTCAAGCAACGTTTCTCTAAACTTCAAAGATGAAAATGCTGATACCATTAGGGCGGGGACACTGAAATCACTGGCGTCGAGAATATGGCTGTACCCAGGGTGTGTTATCTTGTTCTAGGCACGTATTAGTTGGATGCCGGGGGCAGTAACTGACTACTACGGGGCCGGCGTCGTTGGGTCTTAGTCGGAGACTGCAACATAGTGTATCGGTAACAGGTGTTTCCGGATAGTTAACTAGTTTTCCTTGCAGGTAACTGCAAGGTAACTGCAACTTAGGTTTCTCAGATTTTAGCTATGGGTAGTTTCGTCGACTAATAACTTGCTCGGTAAGTACTTGGCGACCGGTTCGAGGTCAATTTCATTGGCTTCTTTAGTAGGCCTAAATATATAGGAAAAGGATTTGTTGGTCATTTCCATTTTGTTTCACTCAAAATGCTGTGAATTGCATAAGATTATTTGGCATTCGGTCTAACGCGACTTACAAAAGCTACTGAATTTTGTACTTTAGGACAAAATCCATTTATCGTGTAAACTGTTCCAAAAATTGGCATAGCAGTGCGTGACAATATTATGATTATATATTATTCGTTTGAACCATACTGTAGCAAATCCGAATGCTTCAGATGGCATGCCCAGCGGGGCACTTGCTGGATACATATTGTGTGTGACATAAGAGTTACTCAGCAAAAAGCTTTAAAACAGGTTGTGATGGTGTACCTGGGCAAACGATACTAAGTTTGACCTCAAGATGTTGGGTACAAATGTTGACGCCACTTTGGAAAAAAGAGCCACGGCATTTGACCTAATATTGGCAAGCCAAGGTGCATTAACCAATATTGTTAATCATAACATCTACACGTATATATGACCGTTCGGATGTGACAAATATTTTTTTTCGTTTTATTAGTTTCATTGTCCCTTTTATGCTTTAAGGCAGTTAGCTGTTTTGCAGGTATTCGTCACTTCTATGGAATTTTTAATCTCTTGGGGACTTGATTGAGTGGAATGCGTACGCGAAATGTGTTTCACAGAGAGAGAACCGGCACTAGTTGCTATATAAGGGCGGACAAAATGTTCCGTAAGGCATCCATTGCATCCTTGTGTTATTTGATAATTACCAGCTGTACGCTTGACGGTTTGGTAGATTATTTATACATGGTGACACGATTTCATCTTTTGTATTTGAGGTATTATGATTGTAAAGCAACTGCAATTGTAGGCAAAACAATTCCACTATTTTGTGATTAGCATTTAAGTGCGTCACGTCGGATTAAGAAAGCCACAGATATAACGAAGTAAACGTAGTCTTGAGTGGAACATTTCCCACGGTTGATTTCATAATAGACAGGGCAAGTACAGATATGTTCGATTCAAAGACTCTTTTAGTTCTAGTTTCCTATCGGATAGACAAGGATTTATACGAATATTACTGATTCTAAACTACTTCGAAATCTTTTGCGTATGTTCCGTTACATAGTCGCTTGCATACCTGAGTACCTAAATAGTATGATTGTCTAAATATACCACCACCGGTTAAAGCAACAAAGAAAGACTTTCCAATCATTCAGATTTACACGACATTTCAACCTAGATATACACTAAATTTGGACAGGAAATATACATTCACACTGTACAAAATGCTTCTATTACTACCCAACTATTGGCTAAGATGCGCACATAAATTTTGGGAGCCATAAGCTGCAAATTAACGTAGCATCATTCTTAGTATCGTTACTTTACATTTCGCCTAAACTTTTCTTTGATTCGTAACCATAGCAAAAAGACTAAAACTGTGTTTATTGATCTGTTGATGGCTGAGAAGAACAACAGCGTTTTTTTAACAATGTTATGAAATGTTGCCGACATTTCAGAGCAGATAGCGAAATTCGACGGTGAATGATGACGACAACGTTGTTGATAAGACGCCCAGCATCTAACAATTTGCAACTTCTAAAACTGCCCTTCAAACTTATACTTATATTCGCAGATATTGTCTAAGCAAGGAGACTTGTGTAAATGAAATTTCGTTATGATGATAAAACTTGTACCGCCCTTTTCAAAAAACAAATTCGATACCCGTTGCCATCCGCTTCCCTGTTGGTAGACGATGTTGTGAAAGCATTATTTGGAAAGGATAACAACGCCAATGTTGTGATGACCTAAAGCTTGATCGCCATGCAATCTAGCTTTGCAAACAACGGTTGGTAAAATTATTTGGTTTTTAATTTTTGGCTGTGGTAGTATTAGTCCTATTTTGCACTGCTACAAGTATTCGTGAATATGGCAACCTTTACGTTGAGCTAAACCACTGCCGCGTGTCTCAGTAGTACTGTAAACCAAGGAAGATTTGTGTTATTCTCTTTGATTACATCAAGCGGGTACATCGTAACCACGTTCTATCAAAAATGTTCAAGTTCATGCAGTCAGTATTTTTACCCGAAGGATATAATTATAACATGTGTATTCCTGTCTTTACTTTCGTTGTCGAACATTAATACAACATTTGGAACCGTATATTTTAATACATATATTTGAATAGCTGCTTTCATGTGAAGGAAGGAAGATACGTGAGCAGCAATATTATCTGGCTAATAAAAGACAACTTCTGAAAAAGCTCAGAATGAGAATTTGATAGATTCAGAAAACAGTTGTTAATCGTGTTAGACCTGGTTACTACAAAAGTACCACTTCGGTTACTTAATTCATGTCGAAACTCTACTATCAACTGAAATCTTTAATAATTTTCCTAAGTTTATAGAGCTGCATAATCATTTCTGGAAACATACAACTTGATCGGAAGGAGATACATAAAAATAAACGTTCTGCTTGCAGATTACTTGTACACTTAACAAAATCGGCACTGTATTTGAAAGACACAAAATTAACCCATGAGTCAAAAAAGTTCGTTATCCAGGATTTCCACGTTAGCTTCAGCCAAGGAAACTAACAGCTTCAGAAATACCCTGGCCTGGGAATCGGAAACACCCAGGCGGTAACACTAACTGAGCGTAAATAATAGTTTCGTAATTCACATGTCCCTATGTTGAAGGAAGTTACATTGTGCCTGAAGCAACTTTTACTCGAGCGAATGATTATTGCTACTTGCGGGATGGCGCAATTATCATTAACTTGCTGGTTCAATAATTTGCAAGCATCCTCGGTAAACAAAACCGATATAGTTACCTTACTTATTAAAATATTTTTGTCTGGCTGATAAATTGACTTATACTGATCCATCCAGCTTATCTACAACCAGCTTAATGAAAGGTAAAAAGTTCATTCGGTCCCAGAATCTCCAGTAGTTAACTCTTAATGAAAGCGAAACAACAGCTAGTATTTAAACCACTATCTTCTGGCGCACACACTCAAACCTTGTTAAAACATTGCAGTATTCTGCAAGAATACACGTTGTTTGGACAAAACATAGCAAGCTGCATTTTACGCCGACTCAAATGTCAAACTGATGATGATATTCAAGCATAGGCTCACACAAGCATGTGCACAACACACGTTTCCTATGTCCGCTGGAGAAACCAGTGCAAATATGTTACCAGCTGGGATCGGTGTACTAGGTATATGTATATATACCTATACATATAAATGTGTATATATCTTTATGTTAAAAACGAGGCAAAGAAAAACGTTGGCATAGATTCTTGCTACTCGGCCTTAACGAAACCGTCTCCCTGGTCACTTGGTGGCTTGTTCCGCTTTCTGTTGATTTGCATATTTTGCGAAGTTGTCACATTTGCTAGTATTTGTGTGCCATAACTCGACACACGCTGGATTTATTGCTCCAAATTAGGGCTGTTAATATCGTTAAATTTGCGCCTCTGCTATATCGCTGAGCGAAAGATCTACTCCTCGTATCACTATGCAGATGTTTGTGTGTTCCAAGGTGAAAGTATAATAGTATGGGATGAATCATTCTGACTAAACCGGGGTTATACCACTAGGTCGTTGCGTAGTGCACAGGGCTGTCTCAGGGACAATAAGTCGAAAGGCAATAGAGAACGAATCAGCCACTCTAATTTTGATTATTTTATTCATTAACTAGAATGAGTCAAACACTTTGAGGACGAATACGGAATATATCTTTCCGTTTCAAAGCCGTCTTGTTTGTTTAAACTCGACCATACATCACATAGTGCATCCGATTGAGATGAGCTGGAGAGCTTTTATATTGTATCGTTCTAATGATGAAATGTTTCATCTTCCTCGACGTTTATGAAATATGTAGGTTACGGTTGAGATTATAAGGTTAAGATTAAGATTTAAGGACCAAGATTACGATTTTAATGGATGCAAGGAATTAATTTATGTTGTAAACTATAGGCCGCAATTACTGCACTGGATTATCTAAGATAAATTTGGATAGGGGTTACTTTTAGCCTAGACCATTCCCCTTCAGCTTAGCTGTAGGACTAGGAAAGCTAGGATCCATTTGGTCCAATTTAGTTGTACACCGCAAACAATGTGTGCTATTAAACTTAAGAGGCAGAAGTGTCAAATCAGACTCTGCATTAAAGCTATTAATTATGTCACTATAATATATATTTAAACGTATGTATATATAAAACCAATCGGAATTAAGTACATCGATAACTGGTCGGATAGAACATCTTTCAAGTTAAAAAGGAAGTCAGTAAGCAAGCAAACGTCTGACGGGCGACAAGACTGCAGCTCAATTTTTGTACGTCCAAACTGCATAGTATTTTTTGTTACTTTAAGTTAAGTAGGATGTGGTTATCTGTCATGTGATCACATATAAAATTGCGAGTTATAGGCAATGGAATATTTGGGAAACGTACCTTGACGTCGAATGATAGCATAACTATATATCTATCCAGGCAGTTGATGCATTGGACTTCTAAACTGGATTTCCAACTTCTATTGCGTTTGACCAGTTGAGATTGGCAATATGATAGTCCTTTCCTGAAAAGCCACAGAAAGCGACCTAAAAAGGCAAATGCGGACAACACTGAAGTAACATTTTTGCAATTTAAATCGGCAATTCGGTATTCGTTGTTTAGCAGTTTACCTTAACGTCGGTCTCGAGCAGGATGTATTATTTATAAGCCGGTTGAATCAAAGTCCTCTCCAACTAAGCCAAGCTACATCCCACCCGTAAAAGCATTTAATTAAAAAAATATGAAATGCGTATGATTTTGTTTCACATTCGGGTCGTCTAGTTTGTAATTCTAATCAATAATTGTATATCGACTTCATATTGTCTGCGTACGAATTCGTGATATTTATCCAGGGATAATGCAGTAGCATACTTTACCGGCTCTCCTCAATCTGTAGATAGTGACACGATGATAGTCACCCACGTTACATGTTCTTGGAGATGAGCTCCAAATCCGTGTATTTTGAGCCAGCTCAGACATTTCCTTTTATTGGCTCAAGTTTGGCTACCGTTAGTTAACACTGTATTAGCAACACAAGCAAATATTTACCGAGCGTTATGGATCAACGGTGCCATTGGAATATACGTTACACTTTCCTTGTTACCCGGTGGATATATTTTGAAATTACGTGACTCTATAAACTCTCTCGAACAACTTGGAACTCCTAGTAGACTCCGATTAAAGTATTCCAAAAATGCAACTGCTCTGTATCACGATCATTTTGTTTATTTTAAATTTTTAACATTTTTCACACGGCTCAGGAATAGATATTTGATTTAGGTAGTACAGATAATATGAAAAGTGTTGTGTCAATGTAAAGAGTAAATATCAAAGAAATAGGTTTATATTATTGTTGATAGAATTTGCAGCGTTGATTGTGTGGAAAGATGGATGGTACTGAACCATCTCAAGGTGGACTGACAATCCCATATAATTGAACCGTTGTCAGTTCGATCATCTTGAATATATGTCGGGTTTTGTCTACAAAAGTGCATTTATTCTGAGCAAATGACACTCAATCGTTAATAGCTATTAGTAGTCTAGAGAAACATAGTAGGAACGTAAGTCACCCAACATCGAATGATTCCACTGTCATATTAAACTTGTGAGATCAGATGACAAATCTTCACAAACCTCCGCATCTTCTGAAAATGCATAAGATGAATTAAACATATATATTTAGGAGCAAAACCTTGGTGTAATAAAGCTAATAGGAAGTTTGACAATTCCCGTCGGATGATACTAAGCAAGGAAATAGAAATTCATACCAACATGGAAGTTGTCATGTTAGACTTAAACAAACAAGCATAGAGGAGCCGAGATGTTGGCATAACAATGCGTAAATTTACCACATCCGATGTTCGATCATACCACGTTGTTGCGGTATGTAGCCCACTTGTTAACAAAGGTAATAAAGTAAAATGCTTATAGAACAATACTTCGTCCAAACATGTTTTAAATATTGTAGTTGGGGGAGCAGAGACGACGTAATTCTGGAGAGTTTCACAGCTGACACACTGGAAGTGAGAAGGTATTTCTACAGCCAACCAGCCGACTATACTGTATCGTAAATTTTCAAATGTGAGCTTACGTTACTTTTGTAACTATGTTCCAACAGCGAGCGACAAATACGGTTTATGCATGTAAGGATCAGCTTCACGTTTACCAAGATGGAGAGCACTTGGTGGCGAACGGATCACGTAATAATACTTCTCGAATATGTTTGTTCAGCAGAATTTCCACAAAAACATAGTGGTGTTTCAAAAAACACACTACGATACACGTACAAATCATGTTAGAGTTGCCACTTGGGATTTTTCCGAAAATTGCTCCATTGTTAATGCATGGATAGAAATTGCTGGCAAGTTCAACAATCTGATTAAACCCACATCTTCTACAGACACATTCGTTCTTCAAGAGAACCATCAATAATTAGGAGCAGAACACAAAACGCGTGGCAAGTATAAAGGGTAAGCACAAACGTTAATATCTGGAGCCACTAGGCAGTGCATCCTAACCACTCTATAACATTTGTACGCGGGGATAAATTAGTTCACCATCAAAGCTTAGAAAATGGTTTCGCGCTAACAACAACCTTATGTACATACATGTAAACGGCCTCCGTAATGTGAGGAGTGGACTTCCCTTAATTACATCAGCAAACTAACGTGCTCAAACTACCGGAAATGCAGCCGAGCTTCCACGGCTGAAAAATGCTTCCGTATTTCTTCGCGCCACCAACGCATGTCACATAACTGTCCCATTTCCCCAGACGCCAATTTTCAAGTTATGACACTTTTAGTTCACAAGCCGTTTTGAGGAAGCTGATATCATTGCGCACCCATAGCTTCGCCGGTTGTGAAACAAGCCCACAAAAGTACTTCTTGTGGCAGTTACGAGGACAGCCAAGAGACTGGCTCGATTTTTCCTAAGAAGCCTGAAAGAACCGCAAGTCCCTATAACGTGTGAATGCAAGGTAACATCATCCCAATTTTCAGAAGTGCTATCCGTTTAAATCCTGACAACTATCGATTAATGATTCTTCCCCCGGTGCTAGCAAAAGTGATGAAGCAATCATACCTGTAGCTCTACAGACTACTTCGAAAACTCCAAAATCATAGCAACTAAACCACACGGATTCCATCAGCATCGGCCATGTACCACCAATCTGCTGACTGCGCGTGGCAGTTGGACCGAAATAGCCGACAGTGGGACCGGCGTTGCTGTCATCAACATAGACTTTCTAACGCATTCGACAGCTTAAATCACTGGATCCTCTCTAAAAGTTGCTTGCGTATGGAATAGGGAACCCGATCCTCGGATGGATCGGAAATTTATTTTTTCAGCGGCGGCATCTCTTTGGGATAGGTGTTATTTTCGGACCTACTGGCGTGGATTGCGGTGTTCAGCAGGGATCTGTGGTAGAGTTGCGCCTATTCCTCGCCTTCCTTAACGGCCTTGCGCATGTATTCAAGTCGAAGAACCAGCAATTTGTCAATAATATCAAGAGATGGCGGACGATTTGTTGGCAGGTCAATCACGATATGCTACAGAGAGACTTAGACCGTTTCTTTGAATGGTCAGAGGAAAGCCTACATTCTTTTTAACGCGAACAAATAAAATACTGTACCCGTATACCACAAGCCCACGTACGCCTAGAAGATTTGAGAGCAATGCTGAAAACCGCCTCAAAGGAAGGCAATCTAGACTTCGGGAGGTCCGACCCCTCCATTATCCCCCAAAGCTCCCAGCGTATATGGGACTTTATGTGAAATACTCGCTTAAGGCCTGGCGAACCTGATTTAACGCGAGCTGCTTGCACTAGACAATACGAAGCAAATTATGACAAAAACGTTAATTAGATGCTCAATTTTCCGTTCAATGTGCGACCAAGAACTTTAGGACTTTACAGCGGAGGTTATCACCGTCTACGGGGAAAAATCATTATGACGCTCCAGGTATTGAAAAAAACCCATCCTACTTGTCGCTGCCCCCCGAACTTTAGCCGCAACATAAAATTGAGAGGTTATTAGCTGAAAAAGGCTACGCAATACAGTCGGCTGGAATGCCGCATAAACTACTTTTCTCTGCGTATTTGCAACTCTTCTACTAGTGTCGTTCTGCGCCTAGCTATTCGTTTTTCAAAGATTACCTGAAGATGCATTATAATGTTATTTTACTTCATCTGGTTTCTGCCCAGTGTGTGGTGTGTAAACGTGGTGTATCTATGAAGAACGGATAACGAAAAATTAATTCGTACAGATGAAATAGCGTTGCATTACAACGCTATTTGCATTGTTAATGGGATCATCGAAAGCACAACACTGATGATAATAGTAAAAGCAATAGAACTGTTACTATTGAACATAGCAAAATATGGATATTTCCTTCGCTCCGCTGTGGTCCTGTAATCCGCTTCTATTTACGGCACACTGCGTTATTATCAAATAACTCCATGGTAAAAGCTAGGCGACGCGCATTAGGCATGTTGGTATGACATAAACGAAACGGACGAAAGCTATGTTGCTCCGCTGCTAAGACGTTAGTGCTTTAAACATAGCCCAATAGCGGCACCGCTATGATCCACACCATGACCGTTGAGAGCAATGGTAGGAGAATAAATATACCAAAGTTGGCGAAATCTGAACGGTGACAGCCCTAGATAATTGGGGCAACGCCATACCGCTCAGCATATTCCGACCGACTTAATTGTCTAAAATTGTTCTCGTTGGAAGTTCGCCGAGTAATGTAGATCTGACAGAAATGTTAAACGTATGATGTGTCTCAGTAGATTACGCTTACCAATATCTTTGAAATAGTTACATCTTGCTACCTGCTAGCACAAAACCAGACGATCATTAATCAGAGGACCAAGTTGGACATCGGGACGAAAATTTTCCCGAACCGAGTTGCGAGTGGTTGACATTTTCTTCCTTGTGCATTGGTAGAATGTAACAGGATAGAAGCCTTTACCAGAGACATACATATGAGTTGGCTGGATCTGTTTCCCTTAAGTCGATATTATGTTATTGATAGCGTTATGAAGTTATATCAGTCGTAATTTACTTTATCTATGCAGCTAGAATAAATTATGTGTTTCAAAGTGCTAGTGCCCCTGGTTGCTTATTTGTATACGAAAAGGGGCATTCGATATGCAAAACCCAGTATCGTCCTTTGAGAACAACCTGACCGGACTTAGTATTAAAGGATTTAAGTATTCAAGGATAAACCGAAATGTTTTGAATCTCAAATTGCTGTCAAGCAGTACTGAAATCCATATTGATGGAAACCGGCAAACTAACAATACGGGTTATCTTACCAGAAAATTTACATAATCGCTTTCAGCTACTTTTTCAAAAAGATACCTACGCGTGATTTCAAATTGTGAATATTACTAAGGTTCCTTACTGTTATCGCGACTGCTTTGCTGTGTTTGTTACTAAATGTATTCCTCTTCATTTCGAATAAAAGTATGAATCTCTCCGTCCTTAATTGCTTAATTGTGTACACATTAATCAAACCGAGTCTGCGAAATGTTCTATGTCTGCGCTGAGCGGCGAAACTAAAAGATCACAAAATGGATTGTGGCTTGCCCTATCTAATTGACGGCGCTTTTGGGAAATGAATTAAGTCGTTTATCTTCCTGATTAAACAAATGGCTGTGACAGAACTTCATACCATTCCGAAGTCTTTGGAAAATTAACGTTGTTATTTTGTCAGCGGACGTCAAAGACAAGTGGATGTTTCACCTGTCGCATTTCGGTAAACTGCAGAATTAAGCTTGGCCTATAAAGACACATAAGCAATAGCATCCAGTTAGAATATATTGTCAGCTGCCAGATATAGCAGGAAAATGTGATTGTTTGTTATTTGGCATCTTTTACATACGAAAACTAACGTAAGGTTTCTATTCCTCAAAGCAACGGTTTGTAAATTTGGAGTAGCCTTACCTTAATTAATCTATCAAAATTGTTAAAAAACGTTGTTAGTACAGCAATGCTCAGAATTTATTAACCCATATCATATTTCTCTTGCTTCATCTACACCGTAAATCTCCATTCTGCTGCTAATATGTTCTAATTATAAGTGGAGTCTCAATGTTTAATGCTGAGTTGAATGGTTAAGATGGGACTGTGTGAACATTAATCAAGAAGTTAAGTAATACATATATTTCAGGCACCTAACTTAATCACACAGACTTAATAACAAGCCGGTTCTTTTGTAGGATGCTTTAAATCAAATAAGTACTTTAGGAAATTCGCTGTTTAATCAGGTTGTCTTCTTTTATTTCGGCTGAAATCATGTTCCCTATGCATTTTGTAAATAACTAAGCACTTTTCAGAGTGGGTGAAGAAAACCGACAAATGCTGATGAAGTGACTTAACTTCCAATTATGCCATACTGTCAAATCCGGCTATATACCGACAAATACCAACTCGGAGATTATTTATGCTTTAGCTTGAATTGCTTGTTATTTCCAATACCCACTACGTACGTTTGCTTTTATCCTGGTTACTTTTAGGTTAGCATAATAATAATAACAATTTATAGAGTTTTGAATTGAAAAGTTTCGTTCACATTCGGAAAGATGAGATATATATATTAATTGCCCATGCTTCTGCTCTGGCAATATGCAGTAGTTTGAGTGCCTTTGTCTTGCTTTCTGGCAATGCTTATGACACAGATGTTTGATTTTAACCTTCAAGTGAATGCATCAATTCGCTTTAGCAGTATCGCAGACAACGAAGGCTGTTACAGCGCGTAACGCACAATGTTTTTATCAACAAAACGTCACGTATTTCAGCGTGCCTTGATAAACGAAGGCTAGTGCATACGCATCACACGCATGCAAAAGTCTGATCACTAACTTAATAATTAACCGTGACTGCTTCATAGTCAGCTCCTCGCACCTTTAAGAAATATAATTGTTTTTATAGCATTTGCGGTCATCAAGACGTCGGACCACAAATTTGTCCTAAACTTTGGTATAACCAGATCTAATGCCTTACTATGGCAGCGGGTGGACGTAGACAGACTATAAAAATCATCAGTAATAATAAGCTTTTACAGGAGGATACGGCTCCGTTTTAATATACTCGGAAATTCGGATCGAGGAGGATTGGCTGGTACCGCTCCAGATAGTATTTGTTCATATATTTGCCAATCACACAATTTAAAAGCGATCGCCGTAAGGGTACCTATAAGTTTCTTGTAAGATTTCCTCAAGCTGACATACATTATACCACATTACTACCGGAACGGACGACTAAGGGCTTTTTGAATTACAAGTCTATTCGCCATTGTATGTATTTCATAGTTTGTTATCAGAAATTTTTCTTCGACTGATGTGCACTAGATACCATTAGCCAATATTCCAATAATCTTCACGGTACGACATTAGAAAGACAGGATACTAGATAATGCAACCTTTTTCTACAAACTTCTGCGGTAAAAAAAATAATAATACCCAAACCTTCCGCGCTAGGAAAGCGATTGCTTTAATATATCAGAAGAACATCTCCTTGGAAATTAAAGGTGCAAGTAAGCGAGTACTTAACTGTGTAGAAAATTAAAGAATTGTTTCCTGTTACTTCACAGACAAATAGGTATATGAGAACAGACCGGATAGCATCGGAGCATTCACTGGATTCATTGCAAAATGTATGGATAAAGGCGAATGCAAGAATGCTGACTAACCTTGAACTGCCTTGTTCTCATATTACCATTTGCTTTATTTGGTTAGGCAATTAAGCTTATCATACAAGCTTTCTACATTGTCACATCCTTTGATCTTGCTCACACACACCGGCGGTCTAGGAAAAATTGGCAGATCCATAGTTTTGACAAATGAGATCTAGCTCAGTCAATTTCCTTCACAACACTGTCATATTCTTCAGGTCACAGCTAGACAACATATGAGCGCTTTGTTGAATTGGATTGCTTGGTTTGTCTTTTGAAATTTTATTCAATTCTACTGCATCCTTTTGTGCTCACATTTAGCCTAAACATTCACTGATAGCATATTTAAAAACGTTGCACTCATCCGTAGGTTGAAGTAACTACATTCCTCTCTGTCCTTCTTTTAGTGCGTCATTCTCCATAACTTGCAAAGTAAAACATAAGTGTCGGTTATATTCGGACCTCTTAAAACATTGAAATATTTAGGATATATCACTAACTTAGCTAGTTTGGTTAAATAAATCTGTTTTCATTGTGTTATTTTGCCACCTGTGTGAGGCACGTCACACCTAATAACTGATTCAGTATTTTAATAGTGGAAACAATGCTGTTTAGCTATTTATTGATCACGTTCTATCTGGTCTACTTTAACGCTTATTATCTTTTCAAATCATCGTTATATAATTTAACCACCATACATTATTACACGTTATTTAAGTCACTTATCTCATTAATCATGATTATTTTGATATTTTTCACTACACTCCGGGGAAACGTATTAGCAAACCGACTTTCATTCTGAATTCTTGTGAAACAAACATAATCGAAGAAGAAAAAATAGAAATAAGATTACATTTGTCCGTGTTCAGCGGTCCTGTAAACTCAGTTTGCGTGTCTTTGTACCTTTTTAATAATAGGTTTGCTGGACGGTTTCTCCCATAACTTTACCTAAATATTAATGTATTACCCACAACATTTCAGGCAAATATTATTCGCTGCTCAGCCAGTTCAGAATAAGTAAGTTTTCCGGAGTAACTGTTTCCGACTTCGCGTCTACACACCTTTAAATATAACCATGCATCGTTAAGTGCGTTATGTCTCTCGATCATCGTGCAACCGTGAGACAAAAATTTTAAGTATTTTTCGCTGAGAACTACACCATGCAATTTTCAAATCATTTCTCAATGGGATGATGCTGATCCTGAATCTGTAGGATTTTTGTGCATTTCTGGGCTATCCGGAACACTACACAAATGTTTTACCAACAAAAATTAGCAATGGTTTACCATGTTTAATACAATCAGACATTGTCGTTACGAATAAGGTTGCAAAATGGGCCGAGGAATATCCTTCGTTTAAACCCATTAAGGAATGTAGCAAACTTACGCTAAATTAGGGAAATGTAAGAAGCAGTTAAGGTACGAAGATACATAACTTATAATTTGAAGACAGCTATTTACCTCAGTAGCCGTTTGTGAAGCACCCGATTGAATGTCGTTTGCATGTCTAGAAATAAATTCATGCGTCAGCATACTAAGTCATTAGTTTGTTGTGTCGCCTATGTAATGTAGCTGAAAGGAGTTGCACGGTTGCATATGAACTATTTGATCATGCCTTTAGAGGTGTGTCTCGCTTTACTGAGAATATACCATTTATTTATTTATTTAATTAATGCTGAAACGTAGATATCAACTGCATTATGTCAGTGAATTCAATGTCATACCGCCTAAGAAAATTTTCGGGAAAACTAGAAAATATAGGAGTTTGATGAACTAATCAATTGAATGCTAAAACCAAGGCTACCTGGGGGCAGTTGCATTTCATGCGCTGCATGAGAAACGTATAAAACTAATATACTCAATTCTGTAGGCCTCCTCAGTTTATTTCAGATATTTTTCATGCTTGAATAAATAATTACTATTTCCCTAAATAAGCTTAGTTTAGGCAAAAAAGTGATGAGGGCCAAGGGCAGGATATAATATTTATTTTTGAAAATATGGTATTGGAATATGGTATGGAATTATGGTATCTGAATTGGCAGTACTGTATCTTAGCATGTTCAGTTGATAATAGAAGGGTTTCTTGACAGCATCTGAACGTCATTCGGTGGGGGGGCATAAGCGAGAACAACTAACATACAACGTATAGCACTGCTTTGTGAGTTAAGCGTAGTTATTGCCGTCAAACGGGCTGAACATGAACGACTGCTTACGGGAATCCAAGTAACTACGATGACTCACGGATGGAGCTGGGAACGATGCCTATCCCAACTTAATCACTGACTGACGCACCAGCATCTCTAGAGGCGCGCAACCAATATACTGAAGATGAGTCTTGCGCAGTCAATTCAATTACACCGTAAGGGATATAAATCGTAGTTTCGGACACACAACACACGTCAAGACCCATGGTGCCTAAAGTGCTGAGAAGATGCATCATGTTGACTTACTTGTCTTGCACTACATATTTTGGACGCCTCCGTGTAAAGGTGACAGTATGATCATGTGAGATGCTGTTGGAAATTGCGGTTCCGCTCGTGTCGCGGGAAGGCAGCTGCATTCCGTGTGGGCCCAGCGGCATTGTGGTTTCTGTCAATTTAGATAATTATTGACGAAGAAATTTTAATAAAGAGGGTTTGGATGGAAGTAAGGGAGATATATGTAGAGGGAAGCAGGGATACGCCAGCAGTAGCAAGTTTTCGCTTATACTCATTGCTGTTTGCAGCAGATAAGGCGACCCTTGATAAACTGCGCAAAGGCCGATGCAGGATTTCGTTTACTTTTTAGAGCATTATCCATGATTTTACGTTGCAGATACTGAAAGTTGACATAGACTTAGACAGGCGGGAGATAAGTGTCCTTAACCAAAGTATTTAGCTTAAAAGCCTGTCAACAAAGCAATTGGGAGGTAGCAATTATTTAGAATTACAGACATGGGAGCCAACTAATTTCCAACATTAACATGGAGGGACAAGTGAATGTGTTCGCCTGAGACCTCACTAATGGTTAGCCTGCTAAGATTACTACATAAATGGACCGAAGTCATCAGCCAGTAACGCGCAATGGGTCGAGGAGTTCCGCAAACTTTTGCACCTCGTTAAATTCCAGTCTGGTTGCGACAGTTGTATAGGTTGCAAGCTCTAGTTTTACGTACTTCATTTTACTAAGCATCTTTCAGATTGTGACAAAAGTTTGGTCTTTTCTCACAAGCAGCTAACATGTAACCATAATAATCTTGATATTGCTGCGCTAAATCCCAGTTAGCTTACAATTTGGGACGGTCTGCAAAATGCATCCGACCAAAATTTTGAATGAATTTACGAAAGCTTTGCCAACGCAGGCAGATGTTTTACGTCGCAAACCCGATGCGACTAGCTTTCCGCTAATTTTGAATCATTGCTTATGTAGCATAATTGTTGCAACAGACTGTTAGTATCATTCAAAATGTAAGTGAACTAACAACTTTGCAAAATGCGTATTACGCAGTAATTTACTGAAGTAACATAAGATGCGATTGAAAATCAAAAACATCAGCCCTTTACACTGCATACCCGGTGTATGCCGCGCTCCTCCGAATGGTTGCCAAACATCGCTTTTGCTTATATAATTTTGTTTTATGTTAGCATTCAAAACTACTAGGACGCCCCATGAATTAACGAATGCTGACCGTAAATACAATACTGGAGCAAGCTTTTTTCCTTAAATACTGGCCATAATATCTTGTCACATATTCAAGCTAAAGGTAGGCATTTTTGCTTAAACGATCCCTTATTGGGATCCCAGACGTAGTTGCTCAATATAAATGAGCACGATTCACCATAAAAATAGTAAGGAAAATATGACTTAAAGCAGATTTACGTCACTCCGGGCAAATCAATAGCCATGAACGAAATGTATCCAGCATGCAAGTAAAACTGTGCACAAGTTTATGTCGACTTAACGGACTTAACAGGAAACTTGAAAAAGTATGGGGAAATCTCGTTTTAGTGAAGAATGATTTAATGGCTAAAAATGAAACAAATACTAACTCAGATTACGGTCACAGCTTTATAGCAAAAAATAAATAGGAATGTTTTATAAATCAACGTAGAAACATCTACATGCAATCAAAAAGAATTGTCTGAAATAATCTGAAAGTAAATGTGCAGCTATGTTAAATTCAAATCCTACGTTATAAAATCCTAAACATCAAATAACTTTAAACTGGAAACAACTGATATTCAACTTATAAATATACACTTGCTTTGCAACAGATAATCTAGTACTGGAAATTATTTTTCAAACGACTTGTAGACCGCAGCCTAATAAATAAAAAATTTGCAAATGCCACGTTAAACTGCATCTACAAAAAGTACGTTAGGCTAGGTTAAATTATGTTGGATTGAGAGTGGGTCTGATTAATTAGGAAAAGGATTTGTTTGTCATTTCATTTTTGTTTCACCCCAAATGTTGTGAAGCGCATAAGGTTACTTGGCATTCAATCTAATACGCCCGACAAAAAGCTACAGCATTTTCTACTTTGGGACAAAATCCATTTTTTGTGTAAACTGTTTGCCACTAATTTGCACAGCACTGCGTAACGCTACTATGAACACATCTCATTCGTTTAAACCACAATGTAGCAAGTCCGAATGCTTCAGATGACATGCCCAGTGGGGCACTTGCTGGATACATATGGTGTGTGACACGAGAGGTAAAGAGCAGAAGGCTTTAAAATTGGTTGTGATGGCGTAACTGGAAAAATATGAATTTTGACCTCAAGCTGTTGGATACAAATTTTGACGCTACTTTCTGTTAACAGCCATGCAATTCGAACTAGTAAAGGAACGCCCGGCTGCATTAACCGATACTGTTAATCACAGTATCTCCAATTATATATGACTCTTCGGATATGTAAAATATTTACTTTCGTTGTGTTAGTTGGATTGTCCTTTTTATGATTTGACGTAATTAGCTGTTTTGGCATGTTTTCGTCACGGCTATGGAATTTTTAATCTCGTGGGACTTGGTTGAGTCGAATGCATCCACGAAATTGTTGTTGTTGGCTGTAGTCGCCATTGAAGAGCGGACAATATGTTCCGTAAGGCATCCATGGCAGCCTTGTGTTATTTGAAACCTCTCAGCTGTATGCTTGACGGTTTTGCATATCGTTTAGTCATGGCAACAATATTTCGTATTTTGCAATTTTGGTAGTATGATTGTAAATCAGGTTCATTAAGGGGTGCGTAATTGTAGACAAAACAACTCCACCATTTTGTGATTAGCATCTAAATGCGTTACGTCGGATTAAGAATGCCACAAATATAAGAAAATGAACGTTGTCTTGAATGTAACATTCTCCACCGTTGGTTTTAATAAAGGCTTTAAAAGCATATGGATGTTAGATTCAGTGACCCTTTGTTAATATTTTCCCATCGGATAGGTGTGAATTTATCCAAAGATAACTGCTTCTAACATATATCGGAATAGTTTGCGTGCGTTCGGTTATATAATCGCTCGCATACCTGAGCATGTAAAAATTACGATTGTCAAAACATACAATCTCCGATTAAAACAACGTAGGAAGCCTGTCCAAACATTGGAATTTCCACGGCTGTTCGACCTAGATAGACGCTAAAAGTTGGGTAGGAAAATTACATCCACACCATACAAAATGTTTCTATGGCTCTTCACCTATTGACTAAGATGAGCACATATATTATTAGAAGCAATCAGCTGCAAATTAACGTGGCATCATTCTTGGTAAAGTTTCTTTACATTTCGCTTAAACTATATTTGATACGTAACTATAGTTAAAATACAAAGCAATGTGTTTGTTGATCTGTTGATGGCTGAGACGGACAGCAGGGTTTGTTTAACGACGTTGTCAAATGTGGTTAGCATTTCGGAGCAGATAGGGAAACTCGGAGGTTTGTTAGTGACAACAACCATGTTGATAAAACCCCAACATCTAACAATTTGCAAGCTTCTAAAGCTGCCCTTCAAACTTTGACTTATATTTGTACATATTGTCTAAGTAACGAAATTGCTGTAAATGAAATTTCGTTATGATGACAGATTGTGTACCGCTCTCTTCCAAAAATCAAATCCGCTGCCCGTCGCGATCCGCTTCCGTGCTGGTAGATGATGTGAAAGCATTATTTGGAAATGAAGAACAACGCCAGCGGTGTGATGACCTAAATCTCGGTCGTCATGCCATATAGACTTGTAAACAACAGCTCTTAAAAGTACTTGGTTTTCATCTTTTTGGCTGTGGTAGTAATAGTCCTGTTTTGCATTGCTACAAGTAATCGTGAATAGGGCAAACTTTGCGTTGAGCTAAACCTCTGCCGCGTGTCTTAGTAGTACAGTAATCCAAGGAAGAATTGTGTTATTCCCTTGGATGCTATCGAGCAGGTACCTCGTAACCAGGTTCTATCAAACCATAACCGGGATATCTATATTTATGTGATGCTATCACTTAATTTTATTGTGACTAGCCTTTCTGTGGCATCGCCCAACCATCTCTCCAAAATGGAGTCAGTGTTTCAGTCAGATTCCCAAGATATTGGGTGCCATATATTATAATGACTTTCTATTAACTTAGAGCTCTTGGGTTTTTTATTACATCTTAATATATTGAGAATACCGGATCGTGTTCTCATTCATTCCCTGGTAACTTTAATGCACTTTGGAAATCAAACGATGCAACCATGGTTATTCACAAACCAAGAATAATCATTTTCAAATTAACAGGAAATTAATGGCGTCTAAAATAGCATGTTTAGGAATAATTCTTGAAATATGGAAATGTTCATATTAAGAACATATGTTTGTTATTGAGCGGAAATAGCGGATATTTCACGCTAATCAATCTATTTATCGTAATATGTCTGCAATCATACGACACACAAGATGCGCAGATTAGTCTAAAGTCGTGAAAAATATTAGTTAGTGTTTCCTTACACAGAATTGCTTCGTATAAAACAGCGAAATACATGAATACATTTCGTTTCCTCAAAGTATCACAAATATACCTACAAGCCACTAATCAACTCTAATTGTTTTGTTTTTCTCTAAATAGGCATTCAATTATGTACAGATCTGTTATGCAACGTAGAGGAAGCCACTTGCGGGTGACGCGACTCCGGCTGTCATGGACCCTGTCTCTAAATACGCTGCATAATGCTGATTACGATTCTGCAACGGCGTCACTATGCACGCATTCAGAATTCAGCGGTTTATTGATCTGGGGGAATCAGCGATCTGTATGTCAAAACCCATGTTTTTCAGACCCTGTTAACTTAAGGTGCTTGCCGCAATGATCTGTGCGTATTTTACTAGTATTAGCTGTCTGATTAATTGTGCTGTATCAGCCTCGATTATCACCCCCACAAAAGCTCACAAAATGTCATAATAAACGAAAGCGAATAAACGTTCAGCCCAGTGAGTTTAAGAGTAAGTTACCTCACCAATCTTTAAAGCAATGTAACGGTATTTCTGTCCTCGGCTATAAGGCAGCCAATCCAAAACAATACTCTGGAGCCTAGATTAAATGTAATCAAAAGCAGCTCTCAGCAACAGGCTGTATCGAGCATCACATGTGCACAAACTGACCATCGTCGTTTCAGTAGGCGCTCATAAGTCCCAAATAAAGAAAAGACTGGATGCAAAACAACTTATCCCCACAAGCCTTCGATAGCATATCACCGTAGTTAAGAGGTCACTAAGCTTTTGTTCTTAAGCAATAACCAAAAAATGTACCTACGGCGCTGCAAGTCGAATCAACCCAGACTGTTCACTAGCAAACAGCATATGAAACTGCAGTAGGAAATCCCCGCGCGGCGAATGCGCGAACTGCTGATTGCTATTCATTAAGGAATTACAGGAGTTTATCCGTAAATGCCATATGGACTCATGTTTGCTCACCACCGGTGATGGCGAGCTTGGAATACACGTCAGATGAATCGAGCTTAAGAGGAAGACTTTATCCTTATCTAGCGGACTTTCGTTGACTTCAGGTTTTGCTTTGACCAAACACGTCCGTCATAAAGACGTAATATTGTGTTTACTCCGACTTTCCAACAGATATAACGCCGCAATTGTAACTCCTTCTCAACAGCGCCGTAAACCCTATCCATTTCAGTCCGAAAGTATAGTGCCAATTATGTTAGGCAGTTGGAGATGCATAGATTGAACAACATTGCTCGTTCTGAGATTGATTTGCATGTCAAGGAATATACGGAACCTCTTTTAATTTGACTAGAGTTTGACCCACATTGGTTGTAATGTATTTGTTCTTAATTTATTTTACTCCAAATTACTTCCACTGGTCATCGGAAGTCGGGGCAGAATGCAGGTAAACAGAATTTGCCAGATTGAAATGGGTCACTTGCAAATGTGGGACTTCACTCCAAAGCGTTGTTCAAGAGGAGCAGAAAAGCTTATCTAAATCATGGCTAAGTAATAGGTTATAATATCTGGCCAACCAAATGTCGCTGTTTGTAACGGGATGCGCTTGTCAATTTATAGGCTTCTGACTATGATGCTTCCTTTTCTTAGGTTTCTTAGGCAAAATTTAAACAAACATGGTGGATTTCTAAAGACTTCAAAAAGAAGTCAGTTGTCGATACAAGCAAAATCAAAAGTGATAGCTAAAACGGCAAACATCATTTTGAATGATTTCATCGCGTGTCCGGCAATCATAAGTGGGACTATAAAAACCGTGCTACGGCAATATAAAAAATATAATTAAAATGGCGATGGTAGTATCTCCGCAAATTAACAGTCGTGTAAGCAGGTTTTAAATCAGGAAGATAATTGCATTATTTCATAGTTTAAAGAGGATAACTCTAAAGCATGTGGAAATTGCTTGAAACATGGCCTCCAAAACAAACCTAATCGTTATATTTTGAAATTTACAGTATACAAAGAATATGCGCTTTTTGCTTGTCATTTACCTACGTTTGGTCAATTTGCCTTGCCATGGAAATAGACACATTTATGAACAGAGGTGAACTGTCTTGGTTGATTGCGATAGTGCTCAAGTTACAGCCTAATACAGGAGAGTCAACTACGACTTTTTTCTTTTAACTAGATAGACGTCATGGCAAAAAGAAAACGTTAAGAACAATTGGCAAATAATCGGTTAAAATTTTACATGCAATAGTTCAATCAGGGGCACAATTCAGTTTTACGAATGTTGTAATATTTTATATTTAGTTATCATAATTTATCAAAAGACTAGGCTTACCTGCAGTAATTACTCCAGGACAAAGTTACGTTCATTTGCTTCTGTGATATTTCATCGGATACAATAATTATTGCCGCTTGGATAGGTGGACTGTAGGTTTAAATAGGTGCATGCAGCATACCGCTTTAAATATTTATTGATCTAGGAACGTAGTGTTACAAAATTAAATTCACGTGTAAAATTAATAGTTATAATATAATCGGTAGTGTTGGGAAAATTAATGTAAAATGCAACTATAGCATGTTATTATGTACATGAATATACATATGGTATTTGATATATGATCACGTAAATAGCATTGTGTAGAATGAATGGAAAGAAGAATGCCGTGTCATTTATCGTCCGTCAAACGTTGTCGCCTCATATTCTGCACTGAATAATGAGGTACCTTAATAGCGCAAATTAGGCATTTAAAAATTTGAGTACGTTATGTTATGTACGTTATGTTAAAATATTTTATGCAGTAGTGCAATCATTGGCAGCCGGAGAACCTTCAAAGAAAGAAAATAACCACTTCTTGGTGGGTAGTACAATGCAAGAAACAAGAGGAATTGACACTCCAGACACACCCGTTCGTTGTAACATAATTCTATTTGGTTAGGTTTTCTTTTGATACATTAGCGTTCAATACGAGTAAACAATGTGTTTTTCAGCGCGAGTGCTTAATCATCCACGCAGTATACCGCTGCTCGACCTGATCTCGCTGGCTTTTTGCACGCTATTTACCAATCCCAGTGGGCGAATGTGGCTATCGATTGCTTGCGACTATCGAACGATTCGACGAGTGATTTCCAGTGACATATCCTTTCCATGGTTTTTGTTAGCTGCAGGCAGAGTGTGAGTTTTTCTAAATATTAGCCAAAGACATATCACGCGTACTCTGTTTCTTCTACACCGTTAGATAAAGAAAACATATGCTATTTTTCCGGCCAAGTGTGTTCGGAACTTACATAAAATTTTAACTGCCTGGAGAGAACGCATGCTTCACTTAGTATAGCATACCTACAGCAGTTTGGAAGGTTTGCTTTCTAAATATACTAATTGAAAAGTCAGAGTAGAGTAGGTTTCTAAGCAGCCGACGTTTCGCAGATTGATTTTATATAGTAGCGAGACACCAACACGACTTTTGTTAAAGTGAGTGTGCCTACTTAAATTTAGGGCAACCCGGAGTCGACTAAACTAAAGGGTTTATAGCCCCAATTTTCTTTATCAGTTTAACCACGACAATCCGGTAACTGGTGCATAGTCCAATAGCTACATGCTGAAAACTTTCCACGGGTTACGGGCAAATGGTAAGTTAGTGGCATTCTAACATCGGTTTTATGTTTGAAGAGATGAGTCCAGTGACCAAATCTTTAAACCAAAAGGCAGAGCTGCAATTAATCGAATAAAGCATACAACACCGTTTGCATGTAGACTGTTTCAGTTACCTACGCAATTCAAAAATCACAGTAAACGAGTATTTAGTTCCTTCAAGGAAGGCATGGCAGCAATAGTTGGCTGATTAAAGGAAATGCACGCATGTCGATTTATCACAAGTTCCATGCATTCTAGATGAATGTGCTGACCGGCTGAGGGACATCAACACGCCACATGGAGAGACGGTCGCGATCATGCTGAAGTAATTCGCGATTACTAGGAGCATCAATAACGCTCTAAATTTCAAACCAATGCAGCGTTCGTCGAAAAGCAATAAACTATTTTTCTACAGTAACCTTCATTGAAACTTACGAAAAGTGCAAAATGGCATTCAGTGAGATGGTCATCCACCGGCACTTTCAAGTTTTGCTTAATAGGGATTTAGCTTTTAGATTTGCGTATAAAATACCAACACTGCAACTACTGAGCAAGTATTTTATCGCGGTTTAGCCTGACGTACGCTTCATTGAATTCGAAGTGCATCATTTCAATTGATATCCTCCGTTTCAACGACTAGTTCACTTGATTTACGGCTCCACCGACACAGTGGATATCATTATTCTAGTTACTTGTTAAATAATTGCTGCGGAAGCAAATATGTAAGCGGAAGCTCTAAGCTTGGTATAACCGTCGCTCTAAATCCTGAACATCATACACACGCTGTTCTCAGCTAACTGATATCAGATCCACACATGTCGAGCGAGAATACGGTTTAATGCAAGTCTTTTGGCAGATTTGGTGCTCTGGACTAGACACAAATAACATAACAACTTGCAGCAAAGTTGACTATTTGGTCAAAGTATTTGATACAGGTTATATTCACCCTTGAGCAGCAAGCGCGGATGTCTCACAAGGTTTTGGACATGTTGCAACCTGCCCAAAACGTTGTATCGCCGACTGCGGAAAGCTGCATCAACGGACAGTTCACAATGCTTTAATGGGATAAGGTACTTCAATTGCTCGCATAGGGAATCTATGCTTCGTTATTTTCACACTAATCCCCGAACAGAGATGACCGCTTGCTTAATAACACATCACCGTAGCGGCTTGCTAAATGGCGGTACCAGAAGCACGGATAGCCAGGTATGTATGTTTCCGAGGCAGTCCCCACAATATTCCATAAAGTTATAACTTGTTGTAGCAATTTCGGCGGTCTAGAATAAGAAATAGCACAGCTAGCTACGCTTGCTCCTCTAATTTCAACGATTGATGAAAGCTACGCGCAGACTGCAGCTGGAGTCGCCGGGCCCTTTAGTGGCCATCAAACTGCTGATCCGTGTTCGGCAGACCCGGTCACTTCCAAAATTACAACGTTTTAGAGAACTGTTTCCTCACTATCAGCACGAGGCTTGAACTCGGTGAAAAATCTACATCGGGGCAAATATTGGAATTTAATTAATTAAGCATATTAACGCGACATGCTATTGATTCCAGGATATTTTCCCCAAAAGAAGCGATTCACACAAGACTTGGTTTCTCCTATGTTCTCTATCCAAACTTTGGGATAAACTACACTGCTTAGTAATTTAACCAGACGGCTCCGCATAAAACTCGAAAGTTGCAAAGTGGGCTGATAAGTTTGAATTTCGATTTTAAACGCCCAACCTAGTAACGAAAAATATACATTTAGTGCATTTGAAAGTTGTACTACCATAAGTCCACTTATTTTGCCCTTCTAGGTTTCATGTCTAATAACAACCGGATTGAAACAAGAAACTGTTTTGGCTGAAATTGTTTTCGGATAGGATTAGTTAAACTTTAAGCCTTAAGCTGAAATCGTTATCAGACCTCTCCAAGATGTTCTGCATACATAATTTAAAAAATAGATAAGCGAAATAACTCTGAAGTAGGGTGAATAGTGACAATTTTGGAAAAGTTGGTAGTCAGTGGATTATGTTAAGCTTATAATATGAGAAGGCACACGTCTAAGCGAACCTAAAAATATCTCAGATAAAGAGAGTAAAGCAATGTTTGTAATATGTTTTCTGCCTTTTACAGGCAGTTGTTTCGTTACTATATTTATGCATATTTAGCCGCTATTTTATTGCTATTAAGATTTTATATATGTATATTTATACTGGTCTGCTCTTTCCTACAGGTATCATGGCCGTGAAACGTTTGCTACTTTGTAAGAGATGTGCTCTTTTGGGCTGAACCGGTATTCTCCAGGATTCTTCTAGCTATTCTATTTAAGACCTCTTCATAATTCGCCTGCATTGATTTTCGCCCTAGTACGTCTATCAGCTAACAAGTTTATTTAATGTTTGGGATGTAATTGGCCGATAAATACCGAGTTATTTTACAACATTGTTTCAACACGTGTTCTGACACATTCCTCTTGCTTTAACAGCGGTAATGTTCAAGTTCATGCAGTCAGTATTTTTACACGAAGGATATAACTTTAACATGTGCATTCCTGTCTTCACTCCCGTCCTCGAACATTAATACACTATGAGGAAAAGTACATTTTAATACACATATTTGACTAGCTGCTTTCATGCGAAGGAAGGAAGATACGTGAGCAGCGGTATTAGCTGGCTAATAAAAGACACAACATCTGAGGAAGCTTAGAATGGGAACTTGATCGATTGACGAAAGAGTTGTTGCTCGTATTAAACGTGGTTACTACATACTTACCAATTCGGTTACTTAATTCATGTCCAAACTCTAAGATCAGCGGAAAGCTTTAATAATTTTCCCCAGTTTATAGAGCTGCATAAGCATTCTGGAAAAGAACAACTTGACCGGAAGGAGATAAATGAAAGTACACGTTTTGCTTGCATTTTTTTGTATACTTACCAAAATCAGCACTGTATTTGAAAGATACAAAATTAACCCATGAGTCAAAACATGCAAGTTCGTTAACCCAGGTTTCCACGTTAGTTTCAGTCGAGGAAACTGACAGCTTCTGAAATACCCTGGCTTGGGAATCCGAAACACCCAGGCGGTAACACTAACTGAGTGTAAATAATATTTTCCTAACTGACATGTCCGTATGTTGAAGTAATTTGCAGTGTGCCTGAAGCAACATTTACCCGAGTGAATGATTAGTGCTACCATGCGGGAAGGCGCAATTATCATTAACTTGCTGGTTCAATATTTTGCAACCATCTTTGGTAAACAAAACAAATATAATTACAACACTTATTAAACAACTTTATGTGTGGATGAGAAATTGACTTTGGCTGATCCATACAGTTGATCTACAACCAGATAAATTTGACATACAAATAAATTAGTCTAAAGGTAGCAAGTTCATTCTCTCCCAGAATCTCCAGTAGTAAACTCTTACTGAAACCGATGGACCAGCTACTATTTGAGCTAATATCTTCAGGCGGATACACTCAAAGCTTGTTATAACATTGCAGTAAGCTGACATAATAGACGTTGTTTGGTCAAAACTTAGCAAGCTGCATTGTATACCGACACAACTCTCAAACGTATAATGATATTTAAGCATAGGCCCACACAACCATGTGCTCAACACACTTTTTCTAGTCCGCGGGAGTAACGGGTGCAAATATGTTACCAGCTGGGATCGGCGAACTATGTATATGTATATATACATAAATATAAATAAATCCGTATCTATATATTGAAACCACGGCTACGGTAAATGTTTGCATAGATCCTTACTACTCGGCCTACACGAAATATTCCCCTTGTCCCTTGATGGCTTGTTTCGCTTCGTTTTGATTTGCATGTTTTGCGACGTAGTCACATTTGCAAGTATTTGTTTTTCATAACTCGACACACCCTGGATTTAGTGCTCCAAAATAGGGCTGTTAATATTGTTAATCTTGCGTCTTTGCCATCTTGCTGAGAGAATAATCTGCTCCTCGTATCACTATGCATTTGCTCGTGCGTTCAAATTATAAAGTAAAATAGTATGGGATAAATCATTCTAACTAAACCGGGGGTCTACCCTTAAGTCGTTGCGTAGTGCACAGGGCAGTCTCAGGGACAATATATCGATAGGCAATAAAGAACCAATCAGCTTCTCTATCTTTGATTATTTCGTTCATTAACAAGAATGAGCCAAACACTTTGAGGACGAATACCGAATAAATATTACCGTTTCAAAGCCGTCATGTTTATTTCTACTCGGTCATACATCACACAGTGCCTCCGATTGAGAAGAACTGGAGCGCTTTCATTTTGTATTGTTCTAATGATGAACTTTACATGTACTGCAACGTTTATGAACTACGGATGCTACGAGTAAGATTTTAAGATGAAAATTAGGATTAAAATATTAAGATTAAGATTTTACTAGATGCAACGAATTAAGTTATGTTGGTAACTATAGGGCATAAATAGGCCGCAATTGCTGCACTGGATTATCCAAGAGAAATTTGGATATGGGCTACTTTCGCCTAGACAATTCCCCATCAGCTTAGCTGTAAGACTAGGAAAGATAGGATCTATTTGGGTTCAATTTAATTGTAAACCGCAAACAAATGTGTGCTGTTAAACTTAAGGGGCAGAAGCGCAAAATCAGACTTTGCATTAAAGCTATTACATATGTCAATATAATAGATTTAAAGTTATATATATATATATAGCCCATGGGAATTGAGTACATCGATAACTGGTCGGATAGAACAGCTTTGCAGATTAAAATGAAATGAGTAAGCAAGTAAACGTCTGACGGTCGACACGACTGCAGCTCAATTTTTGTCCGTCCAAGGTGCATAGTATTGTCTGTTACTTTAATTTAATTAAGATGGGATTTTCTGTCCTTTAATCACTTATGACTTTGCGAGTTTTGGGCAAAGGAATATTTGGGAAACGTACCTTGACGTCGAATGATAGCATAACTATGTATCTATCCAGAAAGTTGATGCATTGGACTTCTAAACTGGATTTCCAACTTCTACTGCGTTTGACCAGTTGAGACTGGCAATATGATAGTCCTTTCCTGACAAGTCACAGAAAGCAACCTGAAAAGGCAAATGCGTGCAACACTGAAGTAACATATTTGCAATTTAAATCGGCAACTGGGTACTCGTTGTTCAGCATTTGACCTTAACGTCGGTCTCGAGCAGGATGTATTAGTTATAAGCCACTAGTTTAAAGTCCTCTCCAACTAAGCCAAGCTGCATCCCACCCGTAAAAGCGTTTAACTTTAAAAATACAAAAAGCGTTTGATTTCATTTCACATTCCGGCCTTCTAGTTTGTAATTCTAATCAAAAATTGTATATCGACTTAATATTATCCGCATACGAATTAGTGATGTTTATCCAGGGATAATGTAGTAGCATGTTTTACCGACATTCTCATCGATCTGTAGATAGTGACACGAATATTGTCGCCCACATTACATGTTTTTGGAGATGGGCTCCAAACTCGTGTTGTTTAAGCCAGTCCATACCTTTCCTTTTATTGGCTCAAGCTCGCCTACCTTTAGTTAACACTTTATTAGCAACACAAGCAAATGTTTACCGAGCGTTATGGATCACCGGAGTTATTAGATTATACGTTACACATTCCTTGTTACCTAGTAGATATACTTTGCAATCACGTGACTCTATAAACTCTCTCAAAAAACCGAAGTAACTCATATCAGACTCTGATTAAAGTATCTCAAAAACCAAAATTCTATGTATCACGATCATTTTGTTCATTCCAAAATTCTAACATTATTCACACCGCTCAGAAATGGATATATGTTTAACGTAGTACAGATAATATGAAAAGTGTTGTGTTTATGTGGTGGTTAAATATCAAATGAACAGCTTTATTTTATCGTTGATAGAATTTGCAGCGCTGGCTGTGTGGAAAATGGAGAGTGCTGAACCATCTCAAGGTGGATATGAATTAAGCAGATCAATTTAGGAGCTAAACCTTGGCGTATTAAAGATAAAAGCAAAGTTTAACAATTACGGTGGGCTGGTAATTAATGAGAAAATAAAAATTCATGCCAACATGAAAGGTGTCTAGTTAGACTCAAAAATACATGCATAGAAGAGCCGAGATGTTGGCATAACATGCATAACTTTACCACTTTCAATGTTGGATCATACTATGTTGTTGCGTTATGTAGTCCACTAGTTAACACAGGTAATAAAGTAAAATGCGTATAGGACAACACTTCGTCAAACCATGTTTTAATTATTGCAATTTTGGGAGCAGAGACAAAGTAATTTTGGAGCGTTTCACGACTGACACACACGCAGTGAGAAGATATTTCTACCACTGTATGACACTTTTAGGATGGGACAAATTAGTACATCACTAAGTTTAGAAAAAGGTTTTATGCTAACAACAAGCTTCTGTACACGCATGTAAACATGCTTCAATATTTATGCGCACCACCAGCATATGTCAAATAGCTGTCCCATTCCCCTAGACGCCAATTTTCAATTTATGGCACTTTTAGTTCAGCGACCATTTTGAGGAAGCTGATATCATTGTGCACCTATAGCTCCGCCGGTTGTGACAACAGGCCCAAAAAAGTACTTCAGGTGGCAGCTACGAGGATAGCTGAGAGATTGGCTCGATTTTTCCAAAGACGTTTGGAAGAACTGCAAGTCCCTATAACATATGAAAGCAAGATATCATCATCCCAATTTTCAGAAGTGCTATCCGTTTGAATCTCGACAACTATCGCTTAATGATTCTTCTCCCGGTGCCCTCAAAGGTGATGCAGTCAAACACACCAGAGGCTCTAAAGGCTATTTCAAAAGCTCTAAAATCTTAGCAATGGAACAACACGGATTCCGTCAGCATCGGTCATGTACCACCAATCTGCTGATTGCGCGTGGCAGTTGGACGGAAATAGGCGACAGTGGGACCGGCGCTGATGTCATCTACATTAACTTTGCTATAGCCTTCGAGAGCTTAGACCACCGAATCGTCTCCAAAAGCTGCTTACGTACGGATTTGGGAACCCGGTCCTTGGATGGATCAGAGATTTCCTTCTTCAGCGGCGGCATCTGGTCCGGGATAGGGGTTATTTTCTGACCTACTGACGTGGATCGCGGTGTCACACGAGGATCTGTGGTAGAGCCGCGCCTATTCCTTGTCTTCCTTAAAGACGTCGCGCATGTATTCAATACGAAGAACCAGCCCCTTGCCAGTAACATCAAGAGATGGCGGACGACCTGTTGGCAGGACAATCACGGTATGTTACAGAGAGACCTAGACCGTCTTTGAATGGTCAGAGCAAAGCCTACTTCCGCTTTACACGGACAAGTACAATACTATACCAGTACACCACAAGCCCAAGTACGCCTAGAAGCTTTGAGAACAATGCTGAAAACCGCATCAAAGGAAGGCGATCTAGGTGCATCGGAGCAAGACTACCTCGGCTGTTCGGTGCAGTATTTGAAGGCGTCCTTAACAGTAACCAACACGTTTGTCTCTTTCGAATAGACTTCGGGCGGTCCGAACCCTCCATTCTCTCCCAAAGGCTCACAGCGTATTTGGGGCCTTATGTGGAATACAGGCTTCAAGCCTGACAAACCTGGTTTAACGCGATCTGGTTGCACTGGAAACTACGAAGCAAAGTGTAACAAAAAGGTGAAGTGAATGCTTCATCATCCGTACAATTTGCGACTGAAAACTTTAGGAGTATACAGCGGAGGTTATCACCGTTCACTTGGCGAACTCAGTCTGGCGCTTCCGATACTGAAAAACTCCAACATACATGTCGACGCCTCCTAAAAATTAGCCGCAACATAAAATTGTGAGGTCACCAGCTGAAAAAGGCTACGCAATACAGTCGGCTGGAATGCCGCAGAAACTACTTTTCTCTTAGTATTTGCAACTCTTTCTACTATTGTCTTTCTGCGCCTATGCTACTAGATTTTGAAAAACTACCCGACGATGCATCACAACGCTATTTTACTTGATCTGGTTTCTGTCCAGCGTGTGGTGTGTAAACGGTGTGTATCTATGAAGAATGAACAACGAAAAATGAATTCCTACAGATGAAATGGCGTTGCTTTACAACTCTATTTGGATAGTTGGTGGTGATATCGAAAACATAATAATAATGATAATTGCAATAACAATGGAACGGTTACTATCTCACATAGGAAAATATGGACTTTCCTTTGCTCCGCTGTGGGCCTGTGATTCGCTTATATTTAGAGCACATACTGTTATTATCAAATAACTCCATGGAAAAAGCTAGGCGATGCACATTCAGCAGGTTAGTATGACATGAAAGAGACGGACGAAAGCTATGTTGCTCCGCTGCTACGACGTTAGTGCTTTAAATATAGCTCACTAGCGCCCCAGCTATGATCCACACCATCACCGTTGAGCGCACCGATAGGAGAATAACTAGACCATAGTTGACGTACTCTGAACGGTTACCGCCCTAGAAAATTGGGGCAACGCTAAACTGCTTGCCCTGGATGGGGACCCGCTGTTCATACAGGCACCTCTGGGAAAGTTTGGCTATTGTCTCAGCCATTCTTCGTCGCTGTCACCAGCAGTGGTGTCGGGGGAATATTTACAACATCTGGAGTACTATGAATGCAAAATTATAGCAGCAACGTCAAAACGGTCGCTGAAATATAAGGGACGTAAATATATATATATATATAGGCGTCTGTGACAATGGTTAATTGTGTGACGCATGCTGATAGTGCGTCGTAATATTGTGACCTATTGAAGGCGTAGAACTTTGGCTGCATCTTCGGCAGTTTGGGGATATGCATTATTTGAGATAACTGATAGAACACAGCGCTTCAAATCTCGGAGACTGTTCACTTCTCTGTACAGAAATAGATGTAAACACAAAACCTTTCTCACAGGCTGTGCTGGTATTATAATTTGCCTACAAGGACTAGTGTGGTACGTTGATTACGATGCACCACCTAGTTGCTCCAGATAACAGCCTTGGTTAATGTGAATGCCTAAATTTTACACAATGGCAACAGAAATTTTAATTACAGAGAGATCTTGTGTGCAAGAGTATTTACGGATAAACTGACATGTTTTTAGCTCGCCAATTACTGTCCAAATAATATGTAATCACTATTGACTGCAAACCGACAATTAACATTACGGGTTGGCTTACCAGCAAATATACATAGTCACTTTC
>OX104067.1:20311839-20358818 GCA_944474145.2 Dicrocoelium dendriticum | reverse complement strand
TCTTTAAAATCGGTTAAACAAGGCTTCTGTAACTAAACAATCAGCGTGTAGACGAAAGAAACGTATTTGTTTAATCAACTGATCTGTTCGCCTGCGACGCGCTAGATGCTAGCATTCACCATCATATTACATTCTTCGGTTTTTCGTGACAATCTGCATCGTTGTTGTAGACGAATCCGTAAGCTCTTCCGCTCCGCACTGTCCTTGCTGACTTGGTCGTTGTGACTTCTGCGTAAGGTGTCAGGTTGTTTCCTGCAGGTTCAGCTCCTCCTCAGTTCTGTCGCTTTAAGCGCACTCGGTTCCCTCTGGTTTTGTCCCCTCCAATACTTACTTCATAAAGTCTTTCTTTAACCACAGCGGTCACCCCACCTTTCTTCCAATGGTTCGACGAAACGCTGTGTTCACATGATTTATATTTCGTCATTTACTGATAGCTCCAGGAGCTCCAGGGTCTAGCTGTCTTAACATAGTTTAATAATTAGAATAATAATGAGAAAATGTAGCCATATTTGGCACATTGCATATTTTACAGAATAGCTCATGCTCATGCATGAATGGGTAACATTTATGTGAGTTTCATTGCTTTTGCCGTTTCAAGGATTTGTATTAACTCACAGGTGTGTTTCGACGCAATGAAGCCCAGCTGGAATAGTTGTTTGTAAATGCACTACGGGTGTGTTATATGATATGAAAATTTTCTTTTACTTATTCGACGTTCTCTGGCCTTTTTGGTAAAAGCATCAAGCTATTTATCCTAAGATAACAGGGTAATAATGTTGTGCAAATCTAAAAATTGATGAGCATAACGCGAAATGCCGTTGCGCTATCACACCATATGATTCTGACTGGGAGCTATTTCCACAGCACAGCTTGTCTGATAAAGAAACCTTAAGGCTGCAGATTTACTCTGCATTTAGCTACACTTAGATTATATTCCCTATTGCGGATCCCTCTTGTTGAACTATGTTGTAGTTCTAGGGAAGGAGAATATGAGTGAGTAATGTGTAGTTGCTTATGCGACAAAGAAACCGAGTTTAAGAATTTCGCGAAGGCAAGCATTAGGATTCCTGTACTTCTGCTGTACAAACTGTGCACTAAACTAAGAAGGATGTTTGTTAATGGCATATTACGATTCTCTAACAACATTACATATGGGTCCTCATGCATGGCTCTGATTTTTGACAAAAGCCTCTTGACTTATTTGATCGTTGCCTCTGCCTTTCCTTTGACTGATTGTGTTACGCGCTGGTTTGTTGATGGGAACATTTTTAGTTGTTCGCCAAGCTCTGAAATGCAGCACTTATGAATTTCAAGCCATTGTAGGAGATCAGTTTATTTGGTATTCAGTGCCTGGCGGAATTACATATAACATTATTGTGACTGCTACCTTGGTGGTAGTGGTGAGTGGATGGATCTCAAAATAGTCAATAATAATCCACAGTGACTAAATAGTCCCTCCTGTTGTCACAGAAAACTCCCCGCTATTTTCTAGAGTGCTCCATCTGGAACCTCATACAGCATCATTGTTTCCTCGCTCTAGAGAGCCTGGTGGGACCGGTAGGCATAGCAGCTTAATACACGGTTTTGGCTTTGAATTGTCATCCCGGGCAGAACATCAGTTCGCGGGCTCCACTAATACTGTGGTTGACACCCAAACGGGCTCAATTACCGTGTTCTCGTATTTCATAGCGAAGCAGCTATAGCATCAACATGCGATATCCTTCTAACAGCAAACAGTCATTCACAGTTATTTCCTTCCGAAAGTACATTAACAGCGTTCGTATTTTTGGAATTCCTCATGTGTATTTGGATATCGTTCAAAAACATGTCGCGCAACGTCATGCACGTTGCGTTTGCCTCCGTCTAACAGTTTATCTCTTTCAAACGACCTGTCGTTACCGCCAGATGTCCTACGATGTTGACTGTTTCGAGTTCTTCCTGTTGGTATTCGACTATCGGAATATGACTCCCGACAGAGCGTCCGCGCTGAGCAGCTTCGTCCCCAACCTGCACGTCAGATCCATGAGTTATTTTTAGAGCCGGGTAAGCATAATTTGAAGATGCCCAAGGACACTATATAACCGTTAACTAGTAATGACACGAGAGTTTTATAAACAAGATAAATGTAATGATTTCAACAAGTCATGACAAAAAGAAGCTCCAATGATTCACCATGATATTTAAATGAATAACAGTCTTGACTTCCTTAGGTTGGGGCATCTCATGCACTGCCTTGCTTTTTTCGGGATCGATCCTTCTTCCATCGGATTTCAGAACATGTCCGTGAAAAATCACTTTCGGTTTCTAGAGCTCAACATTCTCGCGTTTGAGCTTTATGTTCCCTTGCGGGAATCGAGGCAAAAGTGGTGCAGATTGGCGTCTGGTTCCTATTCGATTGAGTCATAAATCAATAGATTGTATTCTAAACACGTTAAACCGTCTAGGTCATTAAAAGCATGTAATAACCGCTTTTGAAAACTTGCACTCAAAACTTCAAACCAAACGGTAAACTTAGCTAGCGAAAACACCCGAAGAGTGGGGCAAACATCATGCGGAAACTGAATTCTTCATCTAGGACCAAGTGCTAGAACGCCGATGAGAGATCGACGTTTGTGAAGTAGCTCGCCTTAGCCAAATGCTGCTGGACATCTTATAAAGTTGGTTGGGTATAATGTTCTCTACGTAAACTGCATTCAACCGTTTAGGATTACGCACAGACGCAAATTATTCTAAATTTATTAGCCATCCGGACTTCGCTAACCAATATATCGGATCCCCTACCTTAGCGATTACGACCAATTGCGTCACTTTACTTAACTCGGTGGCGAACATATCACGTAACGCAAACAGAACCCTTCTAGCTGGCAGCGCAATCGATCGTTTTGGTGCATCAATAGACAATATAACAGAACTATTAAACCTCCACAAATAGGTGCTAAACACAGACACATACTGTTCACAAACATCCATCTCCACTTCACATATACTCACGAAGGGGTCATGGTTAAATAAATAAAACAAGGACATTGGATGTTATCACTGCCGAGAACTGACCTAAGCTCTTCTTCTCAACCGCAAAATCCAACTGATGAAAATAGCCGTCTCTGGAACTGATCAACTTGAATGTAGCTACCTTTTCGGCTGGAGCTTGGAACTGTTTCACATGCGCAGGATTCCCTAATTAGGTGGCACACGAACTCCTGGGCAACGTTTTGCTGAGATTATGTTTATGGTGGCACCCGACTACAACTGGAAACGCCAACCAATAAACTTGCATAGACTAACTTCTTTGGCCCTGTTCGCGAGACATTACTGCTTGAATGTTCAGAGTTGGAGGGATTTGTTTCCCGATTAAGTGCAATTTCCTTTGAAGACTGACAACATCGAGCAAACTGATTCCGTCTTCCGCATCTGGCGCAAATTGTTCCCGCGCCGGCTATTGATGGCGATCTTTCGAGTGTCGGACGGCACAGAATTTGAAAGTTTCTCGTGGCTTGATAAGTGGCTTCGCAGTTTTGTCTGGTAAAATAGATACGGCCCATAGCTCTGCTTCAGTCTGCAACCGCATTTGCTGGATGTGGTTGCAGCTGATGATTCATTTTGGAAGATATCAAGACACTGTCTAAGCGATAACTACCGTCGCTGCAAAACCCGCTTGGTGACGCTAAAATCATTAATCACCAGCACGATTCTCTCTCGAATGAGATTTTCAGCCATAAAATTGCAAAAATAGCAGGAAATAGCCAGGATCTTCAGCTCCGTAACATAGTTCTCGATAATTTCGTTTTGGTGCCAGTTTCAAATCTTTAGTCTGTCGTTCACAGAAAGCGCTGAATTTTCAGGTGACAGATTCCGGATCAGCTGAGTCTTCGTCTTTTCGTACCGTATAGTCTCCAGGATGCAACGTGCTTCATCTCCTATCGTGTCTAAAGATCGACAATTTATCCGCCAACGGTTGTATATTCAGTAGCACGGCCACAGAGAAATCGACCCACATGCTTTCCCAGATTCTGTAAATAATGGCCGAATTCTGTACTTCCATGTTTAGTGGGGCTGTTTGTTGCAGAGCTAGTTGCGCTCCAACCAGCAACTTAGCACCATAGGATGATGGTGGCTTGATTGCCTCGGACACCATGTCGTAGAACTCGGTCCTTCAGGGAAAAACGGTTTATTCGGCAAATCGAGCTCAGCAAAAATGACAGTCTGACAAACATGTATGAACCTCGGTATAAATTATCAATTCATTGCCAAAACTAACTACACTGCTGCACTCATGAGCTTCCTCCTTTGAATCTCTTATACAAACCCTCTAGAGCAAAACAATCTCGCGTAGACGAAACATAGGTATCTATCCGATCCACTGCCCTGTTGGCTTGCAGAACGCTTGCTGTAAGTTTGCGTAATCCTATCACATATATCACCTAGCTGAGCTTCTGAAGATTTCAGAAGATCCGTTTTCGCATTCTTATCCCCAACAGGAATTTTGGTATCTTAACTACATCTTAGCAAGTTCAGTTAAAGATAGAAGGCTCCCTTGACAACATCAGAATGGCATTCGGTGGGGGTAAAAACCAGAACCACCAACATGCAACCTATGACACTGATTCGTGAGGTATCGTAGTTATTGCTGTCAAACGAGCTGAACATGAGCGGCTGCTCACGGGAACTCAATAAGCTACGATGTCTCACGTTTGGAGATGGGAACGATGCCCATCCCAACTTGATCACTGACTGACGCATCAGTATCTCTAGAGGCGTGCAACCCAAATAATGAGGATGAGTCGTGCGCAGTCAATTCAATTACCCCGTAAGGGACATAGAACTTAGTTTCGGACACACAACACCCGTCAAGGCCCAGGGCGCCTAACGTGCTGAGAAGACAGGGCAAGTTGACTTACTTTTCTTGCAGTAGATATTTTTAAACGCCGCCAGGTAAATTTGCCAGTACGATGATGTAGGATGCTGATGGAAATTGAGGTTCCGCTCCTGGCACTGGAAGGTAGCTACGTTTGGTGTGACTCCAGCTGCATTGTGGCTGCTGTCAATTTAGATAATGATTGACGAATGAAGTTTAGTAAAGTTGGTTGGGTTGGGAGTAAGGGAAATATCTGGAGAGGGAAGCAGAGAGACGCCATCAGTAGCAAGTTTTCGATTAGGCTCATTGCTATTTGTAGCAGATAAGGCGACCTTTCATAAACTGCGCAAAAGCCGATGCAGGATTTGGGTGAATTTTAGAGCATTAATCATGATTGTACGTGACGGATACTGCCATTTGACCCAGACATAGACAGACAGAAGAAAAGGGTAGTATCCAAAGCCCATTGCTCAAAAGCCTGTCAACAATGCAGTGGGGAGGTAGCAATTATTAAGACTTGCGGACATGGAGCCAACTCATTTCCAACCCCAGTATGTAGAGGCCAAGTGCATGTGTTCGCCGGACCTCTAACTATTGATCAACTTGCTAACAGTATCTTCAAAATAGCCAGGGGTCACTGGACAATAATTCTCAATGGGTCGAGGCCACACGCAAACCGTCGCGGCACATTAATTTCCAATCCGGTTGCGACAGGTTTTGTGTGGCAGGCTCTAGTGTTACGTACTTCATTTTTACAATCAGTTTTTTATATTGCGGCAAAGTTTGGTTTCTTCTCACAATCAGCTATCGTGTAACAATGATAATGGTGATATTGCTGCGCTATATCCCAGTTAGCTTACAATTTGAGACGGTCTGCCTAATGCATCCGACCAAATTTGTTGAATGAATTGATGAAAGCTTTGTCAACGCCGGCAAATGTTTTACGCAGCAAGCCTGATGCGACTAGTTTTCCACTACTTATGATTAATTGCTTATGTACCATTATTGTTGTAACACACTGTTAGTATCGTTCCAAGTGTAAGTGAACCATTAAAGTTGAAACATGCATACTACGCAGTAAAGTACTAAAGTAACATAAGATGCAACTGTTTTTAAAAACCATCAGCACTTTACTCTTCATACCCGGTGTACGTTTCGCTCTTCCGAATGGTTGCTAAATATCGGCTTTTGCCTACAAAATTTTCGTTTTATGTTAATATTTAAAACGATTAGGGAGACACATGAATTAAGAAATAGGGACCGCACGGTGTGAAATCATTTATTGCAAAAGGCGTCTGCCTCGGAGTATGCTGGTGATTTGTTTCAGCTAATAAGCAAATATTCACGTATTCGCATAGTCGCTAAAATTATGTGCTCAACAGCGGCGTATGCAATTTCCTAAGCTCTTAAATATTGCAAATAATAAAATTAGATTTTACAAAATTTTGATGGCATTTCAGTATTCAAAGTAACCTATCGTTCATATGGTTGTTGTTACCATTAATGCAAAAGTAGTTTCTTCAAATTATTTGAGGTATTTTCTCAGAATGTTTACCCAGTGACGGTTTCTAGTTGTGATAAGCCGGAGTGGGAAAGCATTTCATCAACATGTCGTTACTTTGCGTTTGTGCTAGGCAAATTTTGCTAAGCCAGCATTGCGCTGTCCAGAAATTCGTCCTGCATATGCCGGTCAATAAAGAGATGTCAATCCTTGTTCTGATGGTGACAGGATTTGGCGTCCCTAAAGTCACGAATTAATGGGCAGCGTAATGTATCCAGGATAAGAAGAACACTCAATTCGTTGTTGTTTTTTGAAACACACGACATTTTGGATAAAGATTATTAAATGACATATTTTGCGTCTGCAATCTAAAAAGTGTTATACTATGACGTAACTTTACTTTAACACTCGCTAACTACAGCTGTACTTGAGTGAATAATGGCAACCCTCGGTTGCATCTAAGCTAACGGCTTTGCATTGGTTATGTAGATATATACGAGTTGCACGCAGTAAACTCCGAAACAAAAAATTACAACTCCGTATTATAAAAATTAAGTTCACATTTGCTTAAGATGTAGCTCGTAGGTATGCACTCGTTTTGACTCTAAAAGACAATATTTTACTTTAATTTTCCAATGTCACCGTTAAGTAGATTAACATGTAAGCATTCTGAGAACAGAATACCACAGGGGTTTTCCACTCTGCAACGACATATGCAAAACATTACTGAGTGAAATTTATAACTTTTCATTACTAAGTTAATAAAAGTGAGGTTTGCAATACATTCTTATTGTTTTTGCATTTTTGCTTTCATCTTTTCGAATAAACTGTGCCCTGTTATGAAAGTGACTACAAATGAATAACGCGGAAAAATAAATTTTAATTTATTTAAAATAGTGGTTTCTGTTTCCTTTGTTAAAATGTCGGGGTTCCACGAAATTGATATGCTAAATATAAACAGGAAACGGTCAGCACTAGGAAAATCATTTCAGTATGAATAATTTTGCTAATGAGCATTTAATGTGACGTTGTTGAGTCAGCGTACTGCTGCAGTACGGATTCTTATAAATACACACTTGGGGCAAGTATTTTTCCTGATACTAGTGATAATATCTTGTAACATATTCAGGATACGAGTAGGTATTTTTGCGTAAACGATCCCTTATTTGGAGCTTAGACGTATTTGCTCGATATAAATAAATATAATGCAACATATAAATAGTAAGGAATATATGAATTAAAGCAGGTCTACCACACTGTGGGCAACTCGAAAGCCAAAAGGAAATGTATCCAGTATGTATGCAAAATGGTGCACAAGTTTAAGTCGACTAAAGGGACTTAACTGAAAACGTGCAAATATATGGAAAATCTCGTATTAGAGAAAAATGATTATATAGCCGTGAGTGAAACAGATTTCATCCCAACTATGGATCACCGGTTTCTAGCGAAAAAGAAACAGGAATGCGTTACACATCAACATAGAGCACACTGCACATGAATCAAAAACAACTGTGTGATATATTCTGAAAGTAAAGGTGCATCTATGTTAACTTCATGTTCTATGTATAAACTTGTAAATATCAAAAAACTTCAAGTGGAAAACAACTTATCTTCAACTCATAAATCTGTGCTTCTTTCAACAGGCAATTTAGTATAGAAATTAATTTTTATCAAACGAATGGCAGACAACAGGCTAATAAATCAAAAATGTGCAAATGTCACGTTAATCTGGAATCTCAAAAAGTACGTTGGGCTAGGTTAAATTATCCATGATTGAGAGCGGGTTTGATTAATTAGGAAAAGGATTTGTTGGTCATTTCCATTTTGTTTCACTCAAAATGCTGTGAATTGCATAAGATTATTTGGCATTCGGTCTAACGCGACTTACAAAAGCTACTGCATTTTGTACTTTAGGACAAAATCCATTTTTCGTGCAAACTGTTCCACAAATTTGTATAGCAATGCGTGACACTTTTATGATTACACAGTATTCGTTTGAACCAAACTGTAGCAAATCCGAATGCTGCAGATGACATGCCCAGTGGGGCACTTGCTGGATACATATGGTGTGTGACAGTAGAGGTAATGAGCGAAAGGCTTTAAAACAGGTTGTAATGGCGTAGCTGGGCAAAATACGAAGTTTGACCTCAAGCTGTTGGGTACAAATGTTGACGCTCTTCGGAAAAAGTTCCACGCAATTTGAGCTAATAATGGCAAGCCCAGCTGCATTAACCAATATTGTTAATCACAGCATCTACAAGTCTATATATGGACCGTTCGGATGTGACAAATATTTGCTTTCGTTTCATTAGTTTTATTGTCCTTTTTATGCTTTGAGGCAATTAGCTGTTTTGCAAGTATTCGTCACTCCTTTGGAATTTTTCATCCATTGGGAATTGATTGCGTCGGACGCGTCATCGAAATGTGGTTCACGAAGAGAGCACAGGCTGTAGTTGCTATTGAAGAGCGGAGAAAATGTTCTTAAGGCATCCATTGCAGTCTTGTGTTATTTGATACCTATCAGCTGTACGCTTGACGGTTTGGCAAAGCATTTATTCATGGCGACAAGATTTTATGTTAGGCACTTGAGTTATTAGTCTTGTAAATCAAGTGTAATTGTAGGCAACACAACTCCACTATTTTGTGATTAGCATTTAAACGCGTTTCGTAGGATTAAGAAAGCCACAGATATAACGAAATAAAGGTTTTCTGAGGGTAAAAGTTCCCACATTTGATTTTAATAAAGACAGTGCGTACATATGGGTGTCAGATTCACTGACTCTCTTGGTTAGATTTTCCCATCGGATAATCGTGCATTTAACCGAAGGTAACTGATTCTAACATACTTTGAAATCGATTGCGTGCATTCTGTTCTATAATCGCTTGCGTCTCTGAGCATGTATAAACTATGATTTTCGAAACATACCAACTCCGATTAAAACAACATAAGAAGCTTTTCCAAACATTGGGATTTACACGACCGTTCGACCTAGATAGACGCTAGAAAAGGAGCAGGAAATATATATTCACACTATGCAAAATGCTTCTATTGCTATCCAACTATTGGCTAAGATGCTCACATAAATTATTGAGAGCCATCAGCTACAAATTAACGAGACCTCATTTCTAGTAACGTTTCTTAACATTTCGCTTAAAGTTTTCTTTGATCCGTAAACATAGCCAAAATACAAAGAACTGTGTTCATTGATCTGTTGATGGCTACGATGGACAATTTCATAAAATGTAGCCGGCATTTCAGAGCAGATAGCGAAATTTGACGTTGAACTAAATTCAACAACGTTGTTGGTCATACACCCATCAATACAACCAGCAATTTGCAAGCTTCTAAATGTGCCCTTCAAACTTTGACTTATATGCGTGAACATTGTCTAAGTAAGGAAAATTCTGTAATTGAAATTTCGTTACGATGACAGATATTTACCGCTCTCTCTCAAAAAGCAAATCCTCTACCCGTCGCCATCCGCTTCCCTGCTGGTAGATGATGTTGTGAAAGCATCATTTGGGAATGGAGAACAACGCCGGTAGTGTGATGACCTAAATCTCGATCGCCATGCAATCTAGCCTTGTAAACAACGGTTCGTAATGGGACTTGGGTTTCATCTTTCTGGCTGTGGTAGTAATAGTTCTGTTTTGCATAGCACTAAGTAATCGTGAATAGGGAAAGCTTTGCGTTGAGCTGAACCTCTGCCGCGTGTCTCAGTGGTAAAGTAATCCGAGGAAGAATAGTGTTATTCCCTTTGATGCTATCGAGCAGGTACCGCGTAACCAGGTTCTAACAAACCATAACTGGGATATCTACATTTACGCGGTTTTATCGCTTACGTTTATTGGGACTAGCCTTCATGTAACATCGCCCAACCATCTCCATAAATTAGTGCCAGTGTTTCAGTCAGGTTCCCAAAATAATGAGTACCATATATTATAATAACTCTCCAGTAACTTAGAGCTCTTGGGTTTGTGTTTACTTCTTAATATATTGAGAATACTGGATCGTGTTCTCATTCACCTCGTGGCAACTTTGATGCACTTAGGAAAGCAAACGATGCAACTACGGTTATTCACAAACCAAAGACAAACCTTTTCAAATTAACAGGGAAGTTAATGACTTCTAAAATGGAACGTTTAGGAAAAATCCTTGAAATATAAATATGTTCATACCAAGGGCATTGTTGTATTAGTTATCTTAATGTTTCTGTAATCATGCATCACACGGCATAGGCAAAATGGTTTAACAGCGTGAAAAAATTAGCTTTTTTCCTTACACAAATTTGGTTCGGAAAAAACAGCAAAATACATGATTACCTTTCGTTTCTTCAAAGAACCACATATATATCTACACACCGCTATACTAGGTAGCATAAAGCAAACTGACATATATGCTGTTTATCAGACAAGGCATACTGAGTACAAATGGTGCGTATATACCTATTGCATTCTAAATATCAAACAATTATTTCCTCGGCAATCTCAAATTTAATTGCCTATGTATTATCCGATAGCGAAATGTCCGATAAGGTAATGTCTTAAGTGTTTTCGTTGGATACTAATGTACCAACTGTCATATTTTTCTCAGTTAAAGCAAGGTCTAGCAAGTTGGATATGATTTAAATTGATGAGCATTACGTTTCACACAAACACATGTACATTGTTACTGCAGAGCTAGCCTTCAGTTTCAACAAACAGCGGATCCTAATTCTGTTTTGAAAATGTATGATTATGTCGACAAATCCTGTTTTGCTTTTGCGAGTTATGGGAAGTTTAGCGACACCTCCAACAATGACGGAACAGCTCCGATGTGATTTACACGGTAGAGGTAAGATTGAACAGGATATCCTAGCGAGAGTTGCTGGCATAGTTCCAGTAACGATTTCGCTTATCCGTTGTTGCAGTCAGAAACCACTCCGGCAAAACCCAGACCTTATCCCATAACGAAATTGAAATAAATCACCTGGACAAAATGCTCATGCAAATTGCCTGCCAAATATATGCCTCGTCTCTGCAAGCTTTTTGATGCCAGGAGCGCCCAGCCATACTTTGATTGTGTCATAATTCCATAAAATGGATCAGTCGTATCTGGACGTTCTTTTTACGTTAAGGCGGCAGATAAACATTCTAGCAATTTTATAACCTGCATAGATGCTGTTATTCGATGCCAGTTTGTTAGATTATATTCAGAAAAAAAATTTGAAAATAAACGTGTCGTAAGGGACAACAGGTTGGACGAGTTGACTGCCAGTACAGAATTGTGAATCGCGGATTATGTCAGCAGAGACGAAATGCTACATGCAGTGGTATTTTTTTTGGATGTGTTGACAAGATCACTTTGTGTTAACTCTCTGCGTTCATTTGAAGTATTTCGTTGAAATTGAGCTACAATTCTTTTTCATTTCCGATCCTGAAATTTCCGACCAGAAATACTTGTATTTCATCTTTTGGTTTCGGCGATCTTGCTATCGCCACTTTCTTCGTCTACTGGTCGCCATCTTGTTTTCGGATTATTCGCAATGCCGAAGCAGTCATCCTGTGGTACTTGCTCCAAACTAGTCGGCTTCAGTGCAAATGTCCTCACGTGTGCATTTTGCCAAGTTAAATACCATTTTTCATGTTTTGGATTATCAGATGAGCATTTTCATCGCCTTCGCGAGATCCAACACGAATTCGTCCAAAATATATGTGAAAATCGCTGAAATCAGTTACAGCCAGAAAGAGTAAAGCCAACGTGTATTCCTCAGCGTTTCGTTGCAAACAGCTCCGTGTGTTTGGCCCAACAACCTAGCGCGAATAGGCTTCAGGTTTCGGCTCAGTCTTCCTCTTCTACCCGTGCAAACTCACTGACATTAAGTCCAACCGTTGTGAGAAGCCCAGTTGCACCTGGCCTAAATTGTTTAACTTTGTTGTGTCCACCGGACACTGATGTCCCAGCAGGTGAACGTCTGAGTGCTGAAGACCAGTGGAAAGATCAGAGGACGAAATTACGAAGGATCGTTGGGCGTTTACGTTCTGTAAGTCAACAGTTAGCCAAACCACTTGAGGCTGGTATTATACTTCGCCCTGCAAGGCCATCCTCGTCCAACGAGAGGCGTTAGAATCTCGTGATCTTTCACGCACCGAAGTCCAGTGATCCATTAACCCAAGTGCGCTACGAGCACGATGTCGAGTTTTACAGGGTCTAATTGATAGACTCTTCGACGCTGGTGAGGACTCGGTAAAAGTGAGGCAGATTACCTGTCTTGGAAAGCAAGGTGATCAACAAAATCGGCATATGAGAATCACTTTTGTGGACAAAGCCAGTCCACGACTTATCATGTCTCGCCTAAGTAGGGTGAAAGGTTTAAAGATCCATGTTCGTCCCGACCTGGAACCAGTAGACAGGGAGCGGCTCAAGTCTGCAATCATTGAGTTGAAACGACGCACTGGTGAGGGGGAAAAATCTTCGTATCGTAAATTTTCGGGTGGTTTCCAACAATCTGCGAATCAGGATAAACAGGCTGCTCACACTTCAAGCACGCCCGGTGGCTCCTGCTGCGGCCTGCGAGTAGCCTTCACAAACGTTTGCAGTATTATGAATAAGCGCGATGCGCTTTTTTGTTTTCTTGCGTCTGAGCGGCCAGACGTAGTGGGACTCGCAGAGAAATGGCTGCATGAAGAGTTATACACCCAAGAACTTGAACGCAACGGTTACTCGTGTTTCCGATCCGATAGACTAAAGAATGCCCACGGTGGTGTCTTAATTTACATCCGGTCTTCTCTGTAACGGTGGATCCGCGACTTTCTTGTTGGACGAAAGTGGAGGGTACAGGTCGACGACCATCTAACTGACTGGTACCCCTCTACAAGTGGCGTGCCTCAAGGCACTGTGCTGGGGCCTACTCTGTTCCTGATCCACATCAACGATCTACCGCAGCTTCTCCGGTCGTCGCTTGCCTTGTTTACGGACAACATGAATACTTGGAGAGAAATCGACGCTCCCGATGACTGTGGCCTACTTCAGCAAGACCTAAACCGCTTGTCCACATGGTCTGCAGGAATTCTTCTCCCGGTCAACCCAGCCAAGTCGGTATTTATGAGCCTGAGGAAGAGTGCAGCCGGCCGAACCTACACCCTTGACGGCCAAACGCTATATACGAAACCCTCCGTGAAAGACATAGGTGTACTCTTACGCTACGATTTGAAGTCCGTGGACAACACGAACAGGCAATATGGGAACGGACTGCGCATGGTTTGGGCGCTCAAACGTAGCTTCTGCACATGGTCTGAAGAGGTTGCCACTCGTCTGTTCTCTTCTATCATTAAACCAATGCTAGAATACCGTTCGCCCGCCTACTTTCCGATTACCCGAGGCGAGGCGCAAAAGATCGAACGGGTCCAACACGTTGCTACCAGGCTCATCCCGAGTTTACGTGGCTTTGGGTATGAAGACCGGTGCGAGAAACTAGGACTACACCTTGTCCTACCGTCGGGTGCGAGTCGACCTCATTATGACCTACCGAATTCTACATCTCTGTGAGTTCCCCATGTTAAAGCCAATGCTGCGCTTACGAGGGCCATGCAGCACACGCGGACACAGATACAAACTTGTTGTACCGGATATCAAACGTGTTCCCCACCCACTGTGCTTCGAACGGAGAGTGGTAAATATTTGGAATAGTTTGCCCGAACATTTGATTGAGGCAACATCTGTGCAACAGTTCAAAACTTTGTTAGATTTGTATTTTGCCTCTTCGCGATTCAGAGAACGACTGCACACTTATGATGACATCACAGTTGTGAATCCTAAAATATCGTAATTCGAATATTTTAAATAATGCATGAGAACGACAAGGATATTCACGGTTGAAAACTTTTATAACCTTTTTCGCCATATTTCGAAATAGTTGTACAGAATCCATTTTTACTTGCTCTATAATACAGTATTCAGTATTCAGTATTTTGGATCAACAGACTTGCCCGTGTTACAAAGGCATGTTAAAAAAGTTATATCTGTAGGTGCTGTATATATAGAACACAGCAAATACTTGAACATATGCGAATGTGTAACGGATGTGCACAGGCAAGGCGGAAGTACCCTGTTTTTGTGGCTACAGGCCTTATAACAAACCCTTTTGGCAGAGATAGCTTAACATTTTACTACAAACATATATTCCAAAAATTTAAGATCTATTTATAGGGTTCCTTTCCAATAAATATAAGATGATCATCTACTTCTCACTGGTCCATCTTCTTGATCACTTATGCAAATTTTGCACTAAATCACAGATAATTAAGTTAAATGAGAGAAGCAGCTAGTGGAAAGCTTTTCCATCATTTGGGCTGCAGCTGTGCCAGAATAAGGTGCTTCTTTAAAACTAAATTATCTATAGTGACCCGGCGTTTAAAAATTCAAATGAAAATTGAGTACCGAACGAATTGATTTGATCTTTGATAAATGGCTTTTTATTTGCATATGTCTGGTGTGCAAAGGATAATAAGTCACCTTCTGAGTGTCACGAGTCCGACTGCCATGGTCAGTGTTCATAACCATAAGCTGCATTATGTTGATTAAAAGGCTGCAATGGCATTAACATATTCGCAGTCAGAAGTGAACGGCTGGTTGCACTAAAGAGGGATCAGGGACTTGTATTTTATCACGAATATTGTTCATTCACCGTTAACATAACATGTATCGCTTCAGTAGGCGCACATAATCCCAAATATAGCAAGGGTGGATGCAAAACTATAGTCACCGCAAGCGTTCGATAGCATATCACCATATTTAAGAGAAGTCCATAAGATTTTGTTCTTAAGCAATAACCAAATATGTATCTACGACACTGCAACTCGAATCATCCTATGCTGTTCACTAGCAAACAGCATCTCATAGTTGTATTAGGGAATCCCCGCGCGGCGACTGCGCAGCTGCTGATTGCTATTCATAAAGGAATTACAGAAATCGATCTGTGAACACCATACTGACTAACGTTTGCTAACCATCAGTGATGGCAGGATTGGGATCCATGTCAGATGAATAGAGCTTAAGATGAAGAATTTACCCTTCTCTAGCCGACATTCGTTGACTTCAGCATTTGTTTGAACAAGTTACTTCCTCATAAAGATGTATTCTTTGTTTTCCCCGATTTTCCAATATATATAACGTCCCAGATTTAATTCCTTCTCAATATTGCTGTAAATATTATTAATTGCAGTCCGCAAAGTCTAGAAGCAATAACGTTAGGCAGTTGAAGAAGCATAGATTAAACAACATTGCTCGTTCTGTGATGGATTTGCACGGCAAGTGATATACGGAACCTCTTTTAATTTGGGTAGCGTTTCACCAACATTTGTTTTAATATTTTTGTTCTTACTTTCTTTTACTCCACTTTACTTCCACCGGTCATGGGAAGTCCCGGCAGAATGCAGGTAAACAGAATTTGCCAGACTGAAATGGGTCATTTGCAAATGTGGAACCTCACTCCAAAGAGTTTATCAGGAGGACCAGAAAAGCTTATCTAGGTCATGGCTAAGTAATAGGTTATAATATCTGGCCAACAAAATGTTGCTGTTTGTAACGGGATGCGTTTTCAAATTATAGGCTTCTGACTATGATGCTTCCTTTCCTTGCGTTTCTAAGGCATAATTTAAACAAGCATGGTGGATTTCCAAAGACTTCAAAAGAAGTCAGACGATGATCCAAGCTAACTCAAAAGTAATAGATTAAACGGCAAACCCCATTTTGACTGATTCCATCACGTGTCCGGCAATCATATGTGGGACTATAAAGACCCTGCTGCGGCAATATAAAAAATATAAATAAAATGGCGATGGTGGTATCTCCGCTAATTAACAGTCGTGTAAGCAGGTTTTAAATCAGGAAGGTAATTGCATTATTTCATAGTTTAAAGAGGGCAACTCAAAAGCATGAGAAAATTCCTTGAAACATGACCTCCAAAACAAACATAATCGTTGTATGTTGACATTTACAGTATACAAAGAATATGCGTTTATTGCTTGGCATCTAACTGCATTGGTCAATTTGCCTTGCATGGAAATAGACACATCTATGAATAGAGGTGAACGGTCTTGGTTGATCAAGATAGTGCGCAAGTTACAGCCTAGTACGGGAGAGACAACCACGACTTTTTTCTTTTAACTATGTAGAAGTCATGGCAAATAGAAAACGTTAAGAAGAATTAGAAAATAATCTGTTAAAATTGTACATGTAATAATTCGATCATGGGTACAATTCTGTTTACGTATCTTGTAATATGTTATATTTAGTTATCATAATTTGTCAAAAGACTAGGCTTACCTGCAGTAATTATTCCAGGCCAAGGTTACGTTCATTTGCTTCTGTGATATATCATGGCACACAATAAATATTGCCGCATGGTTAGGTGGACACTGGATTTACATATGTACATGCAACATACAGCTTTGAATATTTATTATCTAGGCACGTGGTGGTAAAAATTTAGATTCACGTGTAAAATTAATATTAATAGTATAATCGGTGGTTTTCGAAAATTAATACGGATTTCAACTATAGCATGCCATTATATACATGAATATACATACGGTATTTGATAAATGTTCACGTAAATAACACCGTGTAGAGTGAATGGAAACACTAATGCCGTGTCATTTATCGTCCGTCAAGCGTTGTCGCCTCATTATTATACTATATTTTGACGTATCTTAATAGCGCAAATTAAACTTCCAAAAAATTGAAAACGGTGTTCTTTACGTTAAGAATTTTTATGAAATAATGCAAGCTTGGGCAGCCGAAGAACCAGTAAAGAAAGATAATAACCACTACGTGGTGGGTAGTACAAAGCAAGAAACATGAGGAATTGACACTCCAGACACACCCGTTGGTGGAAACTTAATACTACTCAGGTAGGTTTTCTTTCGAAACATTAGCGTTCAGTACGAGTAAGCAGTGTGTTTTTATCGTGAATGCTTAATCATTCACACAGTATAACGCTGATCTTCCTGATCTCACTAGCTTATTGCACGTTGTTTACCAATCCCAGTGGGAGAAATTGGATATCGATTGCTTGCGACTATCGAAAGATTCGACGAGTGGTTTTCAGTGACATATCCCTTTCATTTTTTCTGCTAGCTGCAGGCAGAGTGTGAATTTTTCTAACTCTTAGCCAAAGACATGTTATGCTTTCTCTGTTTCTACTACTCCTTTGGATAAAAAAATATGATTATTTTCCGCGTAAGTGTGTTCTGAACTTACATATAATTTTAACTATGTGGATAGAAAGCTGGCTTCATTTAGTATAGCAGAGGCATAGCAGTTTGGAAAGTCTGCTTTCTAAATATCCTAACTGATAGGTCAGAGTAGAGTAGCTTTCTAAACAGCCGACGTTTCGCATATTGATTTTATATAGTAACGTGACGCCAACACGGCGTTTGTTAAAGTGAGTGTGCCTACTTAATTTAAGGGCAACCCGGAGTCGACCAAACTAAAGGGTCTATGCCCCACTTTCCTTCATCGGTCTAACAACGACAATTCAGTAACTGGTGTTTAGTCCAATAGCTATGTGCCTAAAACTTTCCACGGGTTACGGGACAACTGGTAAGTTAGTGGCATTCTAGCATCGGTTTTATATTGCAAGAGATGAGTCCAGTGACCAAATCTACAAACCAAAGGCAGAGCTGCGATTAATCGAATAAAGCATGCAAAGCCGTTTCCATGTAGACTGTTCCAGTCGCCTACGCCATTCAAAACACACGGTAAACCAGTATTTAGGTCCCTCAAGGAAGACGTGGCAGTAATCGTTGTATGATTAAATGAAATGGATACGTTTTGATTTATCACAAGTTCCATGCATGCCTAGTTAAAGGTGCTGACCGGCTGACGGACAAAAACACCGCGCATGGAGAGACGGTCGAGATCCTGCTGAATTAATTCGCGATTACTAGCAGCATCCATTATGTTCCAAATTTCAAACCGATGCAGAGATTTTCGAAGAGAAAGAAATATTTTTTCACAGTAAAATACATTGAAACTTAAAATAGTGCATAAATGACATAACATTAGTTGGTCATTTACCGACACCTTCAATTTTTGCTTAAAAGGGATTTCGCTGTTACATTTGCGTATAAATAACCCAACACTACACAACTGAGCAGGTGTTTTATCGCAGTTTAGCATGACGTGCGCTTCAGAGAATTCAATGCGCAACAATTTAATTGATATCCTCTGGTTCAACAACTAGATAAATTGATTTACGGCTCTACCGACACAGTGGCTATCGATATTCGAGTTAATTGTTTTATAATTGCTGCAGAAGCGAATACATAAGTGGAAGCTGTAAGCTGGGTATAACCGTGGTTCTAGAACCTAAACATCATTAATAAGCTGTTCGCAGCCGATTGATGTAAAATCCACACATTTCGAGCATGAGTATAGTTAAATGCAAATAACCTAGCCGATGTAGTGCGCTTGACTAGTCACAAGTAACATAACAACTTGTAGCAAAGTTGACGTTTTGCTCAAAGTATTTGATATAGGTTATATTAACCCATGAGAAGCAAGCGCGGATGTCTCACAAGGTTTCCGATATGTTGAATCCTGTCTAAAATGTAATCTCGCAGGCTGCAGTAAGCTGCGTCAAAGGATCGTGCATAACGCCTTAATGGGATAAGGTAATAAAATTGCTCGTATAGGCCATCTAAGCTTTGTTACTTTCACATAATTCCCCAAATAGAGATGACCGTATGCTTAGTAACACATTACCTTAGCATCTTAATAAATGGCGGTACTTAAAGCAAAGAAAGTTAGGTATGTATGTTTACGAGGCAGTCGCCACAATATTCCATAAAGTTAGAACTTGCCGTAGCACGTTCGGCAGTTTAGAACAAGAAAGTAGCACAGCTAGCTACACTTGCTCCTCTAATTTCAATGATTGATGAAAGCTACGCGCAGACTGCATCTGGAGTCGCCCGGCATTTTAGTGGCCATCAAATTGTTGACCCGTGTTTAAGAGACCTCGTCATTTCCAAAATTACAACAGTTTAAATATCTGTTTTCTCACTATCGATACGATGCTTGAGCTCGGTGCAGATATTAGACATTAATTAATTTAGCATTTTAATGCGGCATAATATTAAACCCAGGCTAGTTTACCCAAAATAAGCGATTCATAAGAGACTTGGTTTCGCTTATATTCACTATCCAAACTTTGGGATAAACTACACTGTTTAGTAAATCAACCAAATGGCTCGGCATAAAACTCGAAAGTAGCAAATTTGGATGAATAATTTTGAATTTGGTTTTAAAAATGCACAACTTAGCACCAAAAATATATATTTAGTGCATTTGAAAATTGTTATATCATTAGTATACTTCTTTTGCCTTTCTTGGTTTCGTGTTTAATAACAAACAGATTAAAACAAATATACTAATTTGGCTAAATTGATTTCCGGTAGGATTATTTCAAAAATTTTACGTTAAGCTAAAATAGTTATCAGGCGTCTCCAAGATGATCTCCATACATAATATGGAAGGACATAAACAAGAGAAATAATTCTGAAGGAGGTTGAATCTTGACAAATATGGAAAACTTGGTATTCAGTGGATTATGTGAAGCTTATACTTTCAGAATGCACATGTCTAAGCTAACCTAAATACGTCTAAGATATAGAGAGTAACGCAATGCTTGTAACATGTTCTCTGCTTTTTTAAAAGGCAGCTGTTGCGTAAATATATTTATGCATATTTTGCTGCGTTTGTTATTAATATCAAGGATTTATTTATGTATATTTTCACTGATCTGCTCTTTCCCACAGATATCATGGCCGTGAAACTTTTGCTACTTCGTAAGATGTCTGCTCTTTTGGGCTGAACCGGCTTTCTCCATCATTCTTCAGGCTGTTTTATTTAAGACCACCTTATAATGAGCCTGCATTTATTTTCGCCCAATATGTCTATCAGCTAAAAAGTGTATTTCATTTTGGAGTTAATTGTCCGGCAAATACCGAGTTATTGGACAACATCGCTTCAACAAGTGATCCGGCAATTCCTCTTGATTTAACAGCGGAACTGTTCAAGTTTATGCAATCAATATTTTTACCCCTAGGATATAAAATTAACATGTGCATTCCTGTCTTTAATCCTGTTTTCGAAGAATAATACACCTTTGGTAAACATAAATTTTAATACACATATTTGACTAGCTGCTTCCATGCGAAGGAAGGAAGATACCTGAGTAGCATTAATATCTGGATAATAAAAGACATAACTTCTAAAAGTGCTCAGAATGGGAACTTGATCGATTACAAATGAGTTTTAGATAGTAGTAAATGTGATTATTACAAACGTACCAATTTGGTCACTTACTTCATTTCCGAACTCTAAGGTCAACGGAAAGCTTTTGTAATTTTCCTAAGTTTATGGCGATGCATAAACATTTCTAAAAACATACCAATTCATCCGAGAGAGATAAATGAAATTAAACGTTTTGCTTGCAGTTTTCTATTGCACTTAAAAAAATCAGCACTGCATCTGAGAGATTAAAATTAGTCCATGAGTCAAAAAATGCAAGTTCCTTAACCCAGGTTTTCACATTAGTTTAAGTCGAGGAAACTGACAGCTGCAGAAATACCCTGAGCTGGGAATCGTAAACACCCAGGCGGTAACACTAACTGAGCGTAAATAATAGTTTCGAAATTTACATGTCCGTATGTTGAAGTAATTTACAGTGGGCCTGAAGCAACTTTTACCTGAGTGATTGCTTAGTGCTACCATGCTTGAAGGCGCAATTATCAGTAAACTGTTTGTTCAATATTTTGCAAGCATCGCTGGCAAACAAAACCAATATAATTACTACACTTGTTAAAATATTTTTGTCTGGCTGAGAAATTGATTTATTCTGATCCATACAGTTGATCTACCACCAGATTAATGAAAGGTATCATGTTTATTCTCACCCAGTATCTCCAGTAGTAAACGGTTACTGAAATCCATGCACTAGCTACTATTTCAGCCAATATCTTCAAGCGGATAAACTCAAAGCTTGTTAAAACATTGCAGTAACCTAAAATAATAGACGTTGTTTGGTCAAAATTTAGCAATCTGCCTTGTTCGCCGACAGAAGTAAACTTATAATGTTAATCAAAGACGGGCAACCAGAATAATTGAATACCATCGTCTTTCGACAGACTAGCTTGTTTGACATCTTTGGAAGGTCGTAGCCTAATAGGAGACCACACAGAAACGTTAAGATTATGAAGTGTCTCTGTGGATCATGCCTACTATGCTCTTTGGTCTAGCTAAATCGGGCCAACTGTTAGGACCACCTGAATTCAACATCGACTGCGTAAAAAGCATGCATGAATAATTTAAAAGCACGCGTTGAATCTTCTACTTCAGTCCGTAAATATTTAATTTTCTGCTAAATGTGTGTAAATAATATGCGCAGGTATCATATCAACATGATAAATCCTTAGTTGTCTGAGGAACAAGGATAAGGGGACTAGGTTAGATATCAAGACGAACATTTTCTCGAATCGAGTTGCTCACAGTTAGCATTTAATTCCCTGTACGGTGGTGGAATGTAATAGGATAGAACCCTTTACCAGAGACCTAAATATGAATCGGTTGAATCTGTTTCAATAATTTCACTGAAATGTTTGGGTCGATACTACGCATTGATGGTGTCATAAAGTTAAGGGAGATCAGTGGTAATCTAGTTTGTCAAGGCAGATGAGAAGACGTTTGTACTTCGAAGTGCCCGGGCCCTCGGCTTGCTTACTGGCATACGCAAAAAGACACACTTTATGCAGTTCCCAGTTTCGTCCCTTAAGACCAACCTGGTCTGACGTAGGTTGAAGATCCGCCCAAAATTGTCCAGGGGTCAAGGGTATGGGTGCTAATAAATGCGGTAGGCTAATAACACTTACACATCCTAATTATGTAAAAATGACGTATAGTGCGTTTCAGAAACCAGGGTTGTCCATCTGAATTGAAAGCCACAGGATACAGGCACAATATATTTAATAGCTATAGGTCATCTAGTATAATTCGAAAAATGCAAAAGCATACCCACTGAGAGAACAAAACGGCGAATAAACACCGATCAAGAATGAGTTTAGGATTAGGAGTGCAGCGGATTACCAATAGTTCAAAATTAACATAGTATACATTTTCAATTTTACAAGCTCGAAGAATATGCATTTAGAACGAAATTAGTTATTATGATCCAATGCATATTAGCGCGTAGATTTAGATGGATAGTTACTAATTGTCCTGTTTCAGTAACACGTTAAATTAAGTAAAATAATTTAAAAATATATACCTACTTTTTCTGCTATCGTTCTTGTGTCGTATGCTAAAGGTAACTGATTCTGTTCAACAATGGTCCTGCCATATTTGTTTACCTAACATCAGACCATCTTGTCCACCTTTTGAGTAAATAAAGGAGAATTACATCCATATAATATTATCAGTGATGTTTTTGGCTTAAAGGCGATTCCTGCTGATGAATTCAACCTATACTCTGTCCGCCGGAACACAAAGCTATCGAGTATTTCTGTTTGCGGGTTTGATTGCTATTTAAGCCACTAATTCCTCTTCATTATCAACTAAATACGGCTACAAAGATTGGTCCCCATTATTATTAAAGTACGGAGAAACTCCAGTATAACATATTTGTGATGCTTGACAAATTAATGCGGAACTATCTGATTAATGACTAACATGTCGGAAAGGTACAGCAACCTATCCAATTTTGACGAATTTTCGATCATTATTTTAAAGGAAACGTTCACTTCTAAAAAATTGCAGGCAACCTAAGATAGCCAAATATTTACCAGCAACAAAATTTAAATTTCTTAAGACTATCTTGCGTTGTGCTTCTTGCAACAACTAGGAATTATCTGCCTTACGACTCAACTTGGTTTGTCCATCAATTTGACAAATAAGATCCTTATCATTTTGTGTGTATTTGGCTAATTCCTGTATCCCATTTGTAAATACTTCTCTCTTCTTTGATATATGCCAGCGAAATATCCGACATCCGGAATATTTATATCACAGCTGCTATCAAGCAGCTGTATAGATGAAATCAAATATATATATTATGATGGACATTAGGCTAACGAGTCATATCTGACTGCAAGAAACGCAACGATTGCGTGTGCATCAGGTAGAAAATCAGCACCACATATACCATTTTCTTTTACCTATCGTCTAAAGTTTTATTATTTTGCTGTAAATTTAAAACACGCATTTTATCTGCATTAATTGAAATACGTTCTCCTTGCTTTGCAAATAATATGTTCAGTCGAATTCTGAAGTGCTTGCTCCGCCGATCTTCACCTACAATCTCACTGAAATGCATCTCTCGTAAAGTACATCCAGCTGGTGCATCTATAATCCATGAGATCAATACATGAATCAAATGGAATGAAAACGCATGTATTGCTTCATAAAGTTCCTCGATCAAACTTCAAACCTTGATGGGAATATTGCTTCGGAGTCTGTAAACAGAAGTAAAAAACACAGGACAAATATGTTAATATCAAATAAAGAACTTTATTATATATCCGCCGTATTAGGAAATATTTTCAATATTTGGAAAAGCTGGCCACATTCCAGTACTTATGGGTGTTTCACAGAGATTTAGGAAATACATCGTCTACCCAACGAATAATTACTATTTCTACTGTTATGAATAGTTACCAAGATTTTGCACAATTTAAGATTAGTGCGAGCAAACAACTGGAGAGCAAGTAGTGGCGCTTTACGGAACGCAGTATATCTGTTTTAATATTCATTCCCTTCATTCAGATCAATCTGTTTATAGCGCTCTGTCAATTATATATATTTGTTTTCTATTCATACTGCAGGCTCGTTTAAGTAAATGAATGATACAGTGGCATAATTGACTTGATCGCTCAAGGGCATACACAAAACAAACCTTAAGTGTATTCAACAGGTCATGATTTGTGTGTAATATTTCCGCCAGGCATACAGCAAATTGGAGCAAGCAGATGCTGGTGAAAACGTTTGAAGAAATATCCTGCATAGAAGCAGATTCTTCTTTGACAGTTCCGTGCATGAACCGGATAATATACTTGTACATTTGCTTAAATCTACATTTTAAATATCATTTGCTTGGATTCACTAAAAGTGCAACCTGTCAATAAGTTGAAAAATCTGCTTAGACTCCGTTGTATAACATGGGAGCAGTAAGTTTATGTATATAACCGCGCTTAAAATTATACAACGGCATACATTAAGACAGAGCTTAGCATTTCAGAAGAAAGTAACCTTCATGCAATTTTATAGGTAGCTCATCTATAAAGCTAAATGATCCGACGTCCATTATATTGTTTAGCACAATTATTACGCACTGTAAGCATGACGACAAATTACTAACGCTTTAGCTTTGGCACAGCCAAGACGATTTAATCTAACACACAAAATAAGGAACGCTGCATATTGTAGCAAGATATGTGCTCAATTTTAGATTCTCAATGTCGTTGTGCAAGAAATTACCAACGTACTAATCTCCGACGCAATGTCCATAAACACAAAAGCCAAAATGTTGATAACCCGTTGGTACTGGAACTGCAGACAACTGCGTAATAATTCATAATTATGCAGTGTTATTTTAACACCTTGTTTGAATAGGTAGTGATCAGCTATCGGAATGAGAACCGCAGTTTGCTTTGTAGTGAGTGCCGGATAACTGGGATAATATAATGGTATCCATATGCATGATTTTCCAATTAAATAGCTGTTTCCACAAAACGATATTAAATTTCTCGCCGATACTTATACCGTAATGATTGCTCTGCTAGTCTACTGAGAGACAGAAGATACAGCTGCTAAGAATTATAATAGTACAACGTGGGAATAAACAGAGCACTGTAAAATTCCTTCTTATATAAGCTTACTGATTACATGGCTGCAATCTAATGATTGTTCCAACTTTCGTTAAATATACATACATATATATATTTGCAGAAGCCAAGTTGGCTTGAGTATGCATCCAGTAATTTGCTGAAACCAATTAAGCTTCTCAACTTGTACCGGTTAAATCATCTTAGGAACGGGTTTTCTTGAAAACGTAGTAAAAATCTATTATTAGTAATGGAAATCTTTTTGTTTTGCTCCTCTTAATACTGGAAGAGTTGTAAGCAGCAACAGCAAAATATTTCCCGTTGGTTACTGTGTTTGAAATAGGAATGAACGGTTCTACACATGCCCATCAGTCGAGGATAAGACGTTCTATATCAAGTTGTCATTCATGACAACCTTAAGTCGTTTTCCGTTGTTCTATGCAATTAGTTTCTACAGCGCCTCGAAATAAGCAAAAATAAGCCCCACTGTTTTGCGGCGGCGGGAAGTTGTGCGAACGTTTGGGAGATGATATTCCTTGTGGAGGTGGTTGTAGGAAAAACTTAAAATGGAATCAGTGGATAAACTATATAGGATTTCCATCTAGAGCATAAAAAGGTGCACAGCCAAGCTAGCTATTTATCAGCTCACATTCGTTGGGAGTCAAAAAAGCGTAGTTGTATAATTTTTAGCTGCACTTAAATGGTTTTAACTTGGGGTGCTCTCAGACGTATCAGGAGGGTGATAGGCGTTCATAAAAGATGCAACCAAGGCAGAAGCGTTTTTGTATGTCTTTCAGAGCCAGCACAATGTGGACATGTTTGTGCAATCAATTTGCCGTCACATTATTAATTTGACATTGAAATACAGGTTGGACTAACCGCATCAAATATCTGAGTTGCTGGCTATCCTAAATCCATATAAATAGGCAAGCCCTGACAATGTTCTTCTAACAATTGTTAAGCCACTTGCAACTATTATCTGGTATCCCGTCTTAGACCAATAAAATGCTTAATTCTGATAGCCAGGCTACAATACAACTTGGAAGAGGCTACAACAGTGGCAATCCAAAAGGGCATCCAATTCTGTGCTTCTCAATTATGTCCCCATTACTCTGACAAAGTTATGCTTAAGCACTTATGTTTAGGAACTGAATTTGTAAAACTTAGTTGTTAGCAACATAAATGGAACAAAACCGCACGAAATCATTAAATAGTAATGAAGTATCTCAATCGTGGTTAAAGAAATATCTCAGTAACTCGATATCGGAGTCTCTGTTCATGTATTTCACCTAGAATTCAGTAAAGCATTTCACACGTATAATCACTGAGTTTAACTACAGAAGCTGACTGAGTTTCATTGCAACCCAAACGGAAGTGTTAGTTGTTAGAATTTTTGAAGCTAGGTTTAATACGGCACTACAAATTGTGGGTCTTTCATGGTGGAAAGTCAGTACCGTTCCTGTGTAAAATGTCAAGAAATGATATGACCATACGCCTATAAAATTCTCTTGACGGTTTTGCAAATCACGTAATGCCTGTCGGTAGAGGAGCCATAATTACGGGTTCTAAAGGCCTTGGCACTGTAGCAAATGGCAAAATCATTGTACTTACTATTAAATGCAAACAGGTGTCGTATCTTTTTAACAGTTAACGGAACTACGGTGCAAACAATTCCTGCTTTCCTAACGTGGCAGTGTGTTGACAAAGACAGGGACTTAGGTATCGTCATGGTAGATATCTTTAATTATTTAATGACGTACCAACATACTGCTAATGGAGCCAGGCAAAAATATTTTCGTCTGGGGAGAGCGTTGTATATTAATAAACGTGATCTCACTCTTTTTAATACGAAACCGTTGTTCGATATAATTTAAAGTACTATTTTTAGGCTTGTGTACGGTACCTTCTTAAGCATATGCTTTAAATCTTGAAGCTACAAAGACTGGCCACCAACTTAATGGAAGATCAACATGCTCCGACCGACTTATTGTCTAAAATTGTTCTCGTTGGAAGTTCGCAGACTAATGGTAGAGCTGACAGAAACGTTAAATTTATGATGTGTATCAATAGATTATGTTTACCAATATCTTCTTAATAGCTACATGGTGCCACCATCTAGCAAAACATCAGAGGATCATTAATCAGAGGACCAGGATGGATGTCAAAAGTAAATTTTCCCGAACCGAGTTGCGAATGGTTGGAATTTACTTCCCTGTGCATTGGTATAATGTACTAGGATAAAGTATTTAGATGAGACATAAATATGAATTGGCTGAATCTGTTTCCAGAATCGCGCTGAAGTTAGTAAGTCGATAGTACCATATTGATGGCGTCATGAAGTTAGGAGAGATTAATCGTAATCTCGTTTTTCTATGCAGCTGGGAAAACCTTTATGCTTCGAGTTTTGCACGTATTGAAATATGCGAGCAAGTGCAATGTTCTGAAATGTGTCAACAGTTGTTTCGACTAGAACGGAATTGGGACACATTCGGTTGCAAATGTGTATTCACTTCGGTCTGAACATCTTCAACCAGCTTTCCTATTATTTAACGGAAATTAAACTATGGTTCTGATTAGAATGAAAATAGACCAAACACTTCGATTTCCGGAACGGTACACATGAAATTCTCTTTGGATCCGCTTTGCATAAGGTTACAATCTGCTCAACAAAAATATGCCTGATGAAACTTCATTATGAAAAAGGCCCAAATAACCAAACCGTTTTAATACACATAATTTAGCACTCTCAAATCCGTGGTATCCAACCAGATGTATATGACAATGCAAACGCAATCGTTCTTTTCTAATGTAAACTCCTCATACTTTAAGTTACGATTGCGGTTTGCAGCTACAGTTATGATAACTGGAAGTTCGGCATGGATTTGGTTGTCAAGCATCCCAAAATGGCACAATATATATGGTATATATATGTATGTATATGTCATGTTATGACGTTTGAGACACAAATCCGTTGCAAACATCCAAGTTATCATAATTACAGCTGCAAACCGCCATCGTAAATAAACCAATTAAGACTTTGCTTTAGGAAAAGCGACTGGTATTTCTTCTGCATTTTCGGTACATATATTATTCATCAGGTATTTGTGGCACGATTGAGTAGCACATCAACATATAATAACCGAATAGCGACCTTTTTTTACTTTCCTTTAAATGAACATTTAGCCTTTGTTGCTTGATTGGTATTTGAAGGGTGAGAAACGAATGAAACGACCATCCGTTGCTTATCTGGACGCGTGTTATACACTGCCGCATATCATTTGCGGCATTAAATTCTCAGTAAACTACATTAAAATGAATATTCACTAATAATCATTTCCTTGTCTAGAAAGCTTCTAAAGTTTATGCCGCGAGGTTGCTATCCTAAAGAGTCACGACCATGAATAGCAGTCCCTCTGCTCTGTAATGTTCCACACTTGCCTAACAGTCAAAGCTGAAACGGGCTATATCAATCTTATCTTGTCACTCGTGATAATCTTCCGTGTTTTTCCGTGGTTCCATGTCATATGGTTACAAAACGCCCCGAAGGAAGCAGAAATATGCTTCACTGTTGGCGGCGATGTGGTGTTGTACGAACACGTGGGAGAACTAATTTTTAGTGCGTGGTTCAAGGAATCCTTGGACTTTAGAAAAAGGATACACAATAAACGTTTTCCAACTGGAGTAATCAAAATTATGAGTTAAACCAAATACCTTTGGCGGTGCAGATTATATAAGAAACCAAGCAAATCCGTAGTTGAAATACATTTATTTGCACTTAGATGTTTTTTGGTGAGTCACTGGTAAACTGGTAAACTGGTTGTTGGTAGGCATGTATGGAAGATACAAAAAAGGCAGCGGTGTAAGTGTTTGTCTTTCAGAACCATCACCACGTGAACAGTGGCTGTGCAATTCCTTCCCAGTCGCATTATTCATCGGATATTGAAATACAGTTTGTTTGTCCAACTGCATCAAATATCTGAGTTGCTGGATCACCTATACCCCCATAAACCGGCAGGCAGGGAATCGATCATCTGGCAATTGTTAAACTGTTTGCAGATATCCTCTACTTTCCCGTATTGTACTCTTACAATTGATTTACTCTGACATTCAGGCTACCATATTACTAGGAAGAGGCTAGGATTGTGGCAATTGATAAGCGAATCTAAGTCTGTCACTAAATTGTGGGCCCATTTGTGTCACAAATGCTATGCGTAAGCACCTGGAAAAGTTGTTAAGCACTGAGTTTGCAAAATTTAGTTGTAAGAAACATAAACTTAGTGGAACTGCGTAAATTCATTAGGAAATACTGAAGTATTGCAAACCCGTTTACAAACTATATCTATGCCTTGATATCAGAGTCGCGGTTTTTTCTTCCAGCTTGACTTCAATAAAGCAATTAACACGGTCAATCATTGAATCTTAGTCGAAAGGCGGACTTGGTTCGAGTTACATCCCAAACTGCTGAGTTGGTTATCGAAATTGTTGAGGCCAGCACTAGTAGGGGAAATACTTATATAAGGGTGCCTCAGGGTTTAAATTCAGTGCGGTTACTGTTTCAAATTGTTATACATGATCTGACGTAATCTGTCTTGAACACTCTTGAAGCTATTGTAGACGATGTGAAGCCTGTCAGTAGTGGAACTAAAAATACAGCATCCAATAACTTGGCACTCTAGCGAAGACCACGACTGTATGGGAATTGATGTTAATTGCGAACAAATGTCAGCTTTTTTCAACAGTTAACGAAATTTCGGAGAGAACAATTCCTGCTGTCTTAACGTAGCAGTGGGTAGACAAGGACAGGGATTTGGGCATCATAATGGTAGACAGATTTAGGTATTCAGCACAGTACCAATATAATGCTAACGGAGGGCGGCTAAAGCATTTCCATCGTGGGTGTGCGCTTTAAATTTGTAAACGTGATGTATCCACTTTCGTACAAAACGGTGTTTCCAAAGCAATTACAGTACCCGTCTTAGGCTTGAACACCCTAGCAAGCAGGTTGCTAGATTTGTAAACCTACAAAGACTGGCCACCAGAATTTTTGAATACCATCGTATTTCGACCGACTGGCTTGTCTAGGCTTGCTCTCTTTGGAAGTTCTCAGCCTAATGGGAGACCACACAGAAACGTTAGGATTATGAAGTGTTTATGTAGTTCATGCTTACTAAGCTCTTTGGCCTAGCTAAATCTTGCCAACTGTTAGGACAACCTGAATTCAACATCGACTGCGGATAAAGCATGAATGAATAATTTAAAAGTACGCGTTGAAACTACTGAATCGGCCCCTCAAAATATAGCTTTCTGCGAAATTAGTGCAACTGCTAAGACCAGGTATAATTTCGTGTTTCTTTTTGCGGTTTGGTTGCTATTTGAGCCACATCATTATCAACTACATACGGCTACAACGATTGGTCCGCTTTTTAGTAAAGTACGTAGAAACACAAGTATAACAACTTTGTGATGCTTTATCAATTAATGCAAAACTATGTGATTAATGACTCTCATGTAGGAAAGGTACAGCAACCTATACAATTTTAACGGATTTTGAACATGGTTAAAAGGAAACATCCAATTCCAAACAATTTTATGACACCTAAAATGGTTGATTATTTTAAAGTAAAAAATATAAATTTACTCCAAGCTATCTTGCAATGTGCTTCTTGCAACAACTAAGAATTATCTGACTTACGACTCAACTAGGTTTGTCTATCAATTTGGCAACTAGAATCGCAATAATTGTGTTTATATTTTGATAATTCTTGTATCCCATTTGTAAATAATTCTCTCTTCTTTAGCATATGCCAGCTAAATTTCCGATATCCAGATTATTTTATCATGACCACTACGAAGCAGCTATATAGATGGATTCAAATTTATGCATTATGACAACCTTTAATCTACGTATTTATATATGACGGTATTAAACGCAACGATTGCGTGTGCATCAGGTAGAAAATCAGCACTACATTTCCCACTTTCATTTACCCACCGTCTAAGATTTCCTAATTAGCTGTAAATATGAAACAAGCAATTATAATTGCATTAATTAAAATTAATTATTTCCTTGCTTTGCAATTAATGTGTTTCTTCAAATTATGAATTGCTTGTTTTGACCACTAAATCTACAATGTTATTTAATTGCATTCCTCGTGAATTGCATCCAGCAGGTTCACTTATAGTCCATGAGATCAATTGCATGAATTAAATGGAATGTAAACGCATGTATTGCTTCACAAATCTCCTCAATCAAACTGCAACCATTGACAGTAATATTGCTTCGGGGTCAGCAAACATACGTTGGAAGGCACAGTTAGAAACAAAAACGCTGGTATTAAATAAAGAACGTCATTATCTATCCATCCTATTAGAGAAATATGTTCAACATTTGGAGAACCTTTCCACATGTCAGTAATTCTGGGTGTTCCACAGATATTTAGTAAATATATTGTCTACATGACGGAAAATAACTTTTTCAACCTTTTTGAATATTTACCAAAATTTTACATAATTTTAGATAAGTGGGAGCAAATAACTGGTGAGCAGGTAGTGGAGTTTCAGAGAAAGCAGTATATATGTTTTATCAATCATTGCCTTCGTTTAGATCAATCTGTTTATAATGCTCAGTCAATTATATATATTTGACTTTTAGTCATACTGCAGGCTTATGTAATGAAATGGATGGTACAATGACATAAGTGAATTGCTAGCTCGTGAGCATACAGAAAACAAACCGCAAGTATATTCAACAGGTCTTGATTTGTGAGGAATTTTTTCGCAACGTCACATAGCAAATTGGAGCAAGCAGCTGCTGGTGATATATTTTGATGAAATATCCTGCAGAGAAGAATATTTTTTTGACTGCTCCTTGCATGACCCGGATAATGTACTTGTACATATGCTTAAATCTACATTTTAATATATTTGTGCCTGGTATAACAAAAAGCGCAGCCTGGCAATAACTTGAAAAATATGTTTAAGCTCCATTGTATAACATGGGTGCAGGCAGTTATTGTACATAAACGCGTTTAGAATTATTTCAGAGCATACATTTGGACAGCGACTAACATTCCAAAAGAAAGTATCCTTCATCTATATTTATTGGTAGCGTATCTATAAAACTGCTTTATCCGACGTCCATTACATTGTTTAGAGTAATTATTACGCACTGTATGCATGACGACAAATTATGGACACTATAGCTTTGGCACAGCCAAGACGGGTTAGTCAATCACATAAATTAAGGAATGCTACATACTGTAGCAAGATAGGTGTCATTTTAAAGATTCTCAATGTCGTTGTGTTGAGAAAAATTCGTAAGTACTTACAAACATATTAAGCTCTGATGCAATCATTATAAACACGCAAGCCAATATGTTGATAAAACTTAGGTAATTTTACTGCATACAACTATGCAATCATACATATTTATGCATATTTTAAAACATTTTGTGTGAATGGATAGTGATTAGCTCCCGGAACGGAAACCACAGTTTGCTTCAAAGTGATTACCGGAAAAATGTGATAATATAAGAATATCGATATGCGTGACTTTTCCAATTAAATCTCTGTTTTCACTGCACAATATTGGATGTCTCGCAGATAAGCATGCCTTAAGGCTCGATCTGCTAGTCTACTAATGAAGAAAATTTACAGCTGCTGAGAATTTTGATGGAACAAATGAGGAAACACCGAAGCACAGTAATATTCCTCTTTAAATAGACTTACTGATTACATGGCTGCAATCTAATGATTGTTCCAACTTTCGTTAAGTATACATATGTATATATATTTGTAGAAGCCAAGTAGGCTTAAGTATGAAACCAGTAATCCGCTGAAACCAATTAACCTGTTCAAGTTTTATCGGTTAAAACAGCAAGTAAAAATTTATTTCGTGGAACGGGAATATTTTTGTCCTGCTCCTCTGAATACTGGCAGGGTTGCGGGCAGCAACAGTAAAACATTTCCAGTTGGTCACAGTCCTTTATATCGGAATGACCGATGTACACCTCAAGTGAACAATGGTCCCAATTTGGGTTGCATGTAGCAATTCAACCATACAGCGGGTTCTCCAAGTCCATGATGGCAAATTTGTTTCCTGTCTTTGGACCAGAAGGGTGTGCTTAATCTTATGGACAAACACAACTGATAAGAAAACTGTTTATCTGTCAATGCTCACAAATTATTTCTCGAATTTTTACTATAAATTTTGTGTTTGTTAAAATTCTATGTTTCACAAACCAGCAAGTGGAAACTAATGTGCCTTGATCATGATTTATTTTTCTCAAAGTTTAGGAAACTGCTTGCATGCAAAGTGGGACCGGACCAAATCATTGATAGGAGAAGGAGTCTCAGAATGAAGGATATCACCTGTTACTACCTTCACCCCCTATACTTTGACGAGCGTTCGACTCACATTGGTTGCAATATATTTGTTCTTAATTTATTTTGCTCCACTTTACTTCCACTGGTCATCGGAAGTCGGGGCAGCATGCAGGTAAACAGAATTTGCCAGGTTGAAATGGGTCACTTGCAAATGTGGAACCTCACTCCAAAGAGTTGACCAGGAGGACCAGAAAAGCTTATCTAGATTATGGCCAAGTAATAGTAATAGTAATAGTAGGTAATATTAAGTAATATCTGGCCAACAAAATGTCGATGTTTGTAACGGGATGCATTTGTCAACCTATAGGCTTCTGACTATGATGCTTCCTTTCCTTGCGTTTCTAAGGCAAAATTTAAACAAACATGGTAAATTACCAAAGACTTCAAAGGAAGTGAGTCAATGATCCAAGTGAAATCAAAAGTGATAGCTAAAACCGCAAAAATCATTTTGACTGATTTCATCGCGTGTCCGGCAATCATAAGTGGGACTATAAAGATCGTGCAGCAAATCGTCCTGCAAATCAACAGTCGTGTAAGCAGGTTTTAAATCAGGAAGATAATTGCATTATTCCATAGTTTAAAGAGAATAACGCAAAAGCATAGGGAAATTGTTTGAAACTTGGCCTCCAAAACAAACCTACTCGTTATTTTTTGAAATTTACAGTATACAAAGTATATGGGTTTATTGCTTCTCATTTACCTGTGTTTGGTCAAATTTCCCTGTCATGGAAGTATACATATATATGAACAGAGGTGAAAGATGTTGGTTGAGTGCGATAGTGCACAAGTTACACCCTAATAAGGGATAGTCAAATACGGGTTTTTTCGTTTAACTAGATAGACGTCATGGCAAAATAAAACGTCAAGAGCAATAGGCAAATATCGGGTTAAATTGTACATGCAATAGTTCAATCAAGGACACAATTCAGTTGTACGAATGTTGTAATATTTTATATTTAGTTATCATAATTTATCAAAAGACTGGGCTTACTTGCAATAATTACTCCAGGGCAGGGTTACGTTCATTTGCTTCTGTGGTATTTCATCGCATACAATAATTTTTGCCGCAGGGTTTTGTGGACAGTAGGTTTAAAAATGTACATGCAGGATACCGCTTTAAATATTTATTATCTATGAACGTAGTGGTAAAAATTTAAATTCACGTTTAAAATAATAGTTATCATATAATCGGTGGTGATTGGAAAAATAATGCAATATTCAACTATGGAATATTATTATGTACATGAATAAACATATGGTATTTTATATTTGATCAGTAAATAACATTGTGTAGAGTAAATGGAAACAATAATACCGTGTCATTTATCGTCCGTCAAACGTTGTCACCTAATATTCTGCACTGAATATTGAGGTATCTTAATAGTGCAAATTAAACATCTAAACATTTGAGTACGTTATTCTTCATGTTAAGATATTTTATGCAGTAATGCAAGCATGGGCAGCCGTAGAAACTTTAAAGAAAGTAAATAACCACTACGTGGTGGGTATTACAAAGACAAAAACAGGAGGAATTGTCTCTCCAGACACACCCGTTCGTGGAAACTTATATATATTCAGGTAAATTTTCTTTTACACAATAGGGTTCAGTACGAGTAAAAGGATGTTTTTCAGAGCGAGCACTTAAAAATACACGCAGTATAACGCTGCTCGACCTGATCTCGCAGGCTTATTACACGCTGTTCACCAATCCCAGTGGGAGAAAGTGGCTATCGATTGCTTGTGTCTATCGAAGGATTCGACAAGTGATTTCCAGTGATATATAACTTCAATGGTTTTTGCTAGTTGCAGGCATAGTGTGCTTTTCTAATTATTAGCATACTAAATGTCATGTGTACTCTATTTCGTCTACTCCGTTGGATAAAGTAAAAATATCATAATTTACCGCGCAAGTGTTTTCTGAAATTACATAAAATTTTAGCTGTCTGGATAGAAGGCAGTCTTCACTTAGTATAGCCTTCGCATAGCAGTTTGGAAGGTTTGCCTTATAAAAATACTAATTGAAAAGTCAGAGTATCGTATGTTTCTAAGCAGCCGACGTTTCGCAGATTGATTTTACATAGTAGCGCGGCGCTAGTACGAATTTTGTCAAAGTGAGTGTGCCTAATTATATTTACGGAAACCCGGAGTCGACTCACTAAAATGGTTTATACCCCCTACTTTCCTTCATCGGTTTAACAGCGACAACCCGGTAACGGGTGCCTAGTCGAATAGCTATATGATTAACATGTTTCAAAGGGTTGCGGGATAGTTAATAATTTAGTGAAATTCTAGCATGGTTTTTATGTTTGAAGAGATGAGTCGAGTAACCAACTTTTCAAACCAAATGCAGAGCTGCGATTATTCGAATAAAGCATGCAAGCCGTTTCCAAGTAGACTGTTCCAGTTGCCTACGCAATTCACAACTTATGTTAAACGTATATTTAGGTCCTTCAAGGAAGTCATGGCGGTAATCGTTGGCAGATGAAAGGAAATGCTTACATGTTGATTTAACAGTTTCATACATGCCTATTTGAATGTGCTGACCGGCAGGCTAACATCAACACCCCACATGCAGAAACGGTCGAGATCCTGCTGAAGTAATTCGCGATTACTAGGAGCATCCATAACGCTCGAAATGTCAAACCGATGCAGATTTCGTCGAAGAGCAAGATATAGTTGTTCCACACTAACCTTCATTGTAACTTAACTATAGTGCATATATGACACTCCATTAGTTGGTCATCCACCGACAGCTTCAATTTTTTCTTATTAAGGATTTGCTTGTTAGATTTGCGTACAAAAGAACGGACACTGCACACACTGAGCAAGTATTTTATCGCGGTTTATCCCAACGTACACTTCATTGAATTTATTGCACAGCAATTCAACTGATACCTTCCGTTTCAATGAATACTTCACTTGATTTACGGCTCAACCAAAACAGTGGATATCACTAGTATAGTTAATTGTTTTATAAGTTCTGCGGAGGCGAAAATGAAAGCGGAAGATGTAAGCTGGGTATAACCGTGGCTCTAGAACCTGTACATCATATATAAGCTGTTCGCAGCCGATTGATATAAGATCCACACATTTCGAGCATGAGTATAGTTAAATGCAAATAACCTAGCCAATGTAGTGCGATTGACTAGTCACAAGTAACATAACAACTTGTAGCAAAGTTGACGTTTTGCTCAAAGTATTTGATATAGGTTATATTAAGCCACGAGTAGCAAGCGTGGATGTCTCACAAGGTCTCCGATATGTTGAATCCTGTCTAAAAAGTAATCTCGCAGGCTGCAGTAAGCTGCATCAAAGGACCGTTCATAACGCCTTAATGGGACAAGGTAATAAAATTGCTCGCATAGGCCATCTAAGCTTTGTTACTTTCACACTTATCCCCGAACAAAATGGCCGGATGCTTAATAGCCCATCACTGTAGCATCATGATAAATGGCGGTACCATGTGGATATTGGATGTGTGATCTCTTCCCAGTTACATTATCATCTGACATTGAATTACAGTATCTTGGTCCAACCGCATCAAATATCTGAGTTGCTGAATCACCTCAACCCCTGAATCGATCATCTAGCAATTGTTAAACGTTTGCAGATATTCCCTATTTTCACGTATAATACGCTTACCAATGATTTCCTCTGACATCAAGGCTACCATATGACTCGCAAGAGGCCACAATTGTGGCCACTCCTAAGGTAATCTAAGTCTGTGCCACTTAATTATAGGCCCATTTGTGTCACAAGTGCTGTACATAAGCACCCGGGAAAAGTTGTTAAGCACTGGATTTGCAAAATTTAGTTGTTAACAACATCATTGTAGTAAAACAGCATGAATTCGTTAGAAAATAGTGAAGTATTACAAACCTGTTAACAAAATAAATAAATGCCTCGATATCAAGGTCGCAGTTAAGGTCTTCCAGCTGGTCTTCAGTAAAGATTTAACACGGTTAATCATTGAATATTAGTCGAAAAGCTGACTTGGTTTGGGTTGCATCACAAACTGATGAGTTGGTTGTCAGAATTAATGAGGCCAGCACTTGTTGGGACACTACTTATAGCAGGGTGCCCCAGATTCAATGACATTACTGTTTCACATGTTTATACATGATCGGGCTTATTCTGTGTAGAATCCTCTCGACGCTTCTGTAGACGATGTGAAGCCTGTCAGTAGTGGAGCTAAAATATAGCATCTAAATAACTTGGCACAGCAGCGAAACTCCCAAATGTATGGGATTTTATATTGAATGCAAAAAATGTGGAAATTTTTCAACAGATAACGGAATTAAGGTGCAAAATATTCCTGCTGTCCTGACGTAGCAGGATATAGCAAGGACAGCGACTTGGGCATCATCCTAGTATATAGATTTAGGCATTCAGAACAGTGGCGATAAGGTGTTAACGGAACGCGGCGAACGTATTTCCGTCTTTGGAGAGCGTTGCATACTTACAAACGTGATGTATCCTTTTTTAGTACATAACGATGGTTCGACCGCACTTAAAGTACTATTTTTAGGCTTGAACACCTCACCTTCTTAAGCGTGTTGCTAGATTAGTGAACCTACAAAGACTGACCACCAGAATAATTGAATACCGTCGTATTTCGACCAACTGCCTTTTCTTGGCTTGTTCTCTGTAGGAGGTCGCAGTCTAATGGGAGACCACCCAGCAACGTTAGCATATCAAATGTTTCTATGAATCATGCCCACTAAGTTCTTTGGCCTAGCTATATCGGGCCGTGTTAGGACAATCTGAATTTAACCTCGACTGCTGCAAATGCATGATTGCATAATTATGAAGCACGCGTTGAATCTTCTGCATCGTCCCATAAACATTTAAATTTCTGAAACCTTTTGTAACTAATAAAACAAGGTATCATTTCGACATGCTAACATATTAGTTGTCTACAAACCAAGCATCAGAGGACCTAGTTGGATGTTAAGACGAATATTTTCTCGAACCGAGTTGCTCATAGTTAGCATTTGATTTTCTGTGCCGTGGTGGAATGTAATATGATAGAGCCCTTTACTAGAGACATAAATATAATCAGTTAGAACTGTTTCATTAATTTCACTGAAATTGGTGCGTTGAATTACATAATTGATGGTGTCAGGAAAAGAAGAGATAAGTGTTGTAATCTAGATTTTCTAGGAAGATGGAAATAAGTTTGTTCTTCGAAGTGCCGGGACCCTTGCGTAGCTTTCTGGCATACGAAAAGAGACGCGCGTTATGCAATTCCAAGTTTCGTCCCTAGAGGCCGACCTGGTCAGAACTAGGTCTAAGACCAATCCGATAATTTCGAGGGTCAAGTGTTTGGGTGCTAATTGAATCCTAAACCATACGCATTAAAATTATATGAAAATGCCGCATAGTGCGTTTCGAAACCTATTTTGACCATCTGAATTAAAAGCCACATAATGCACACATACATTTAGTTGCTATAAACATAGTATCTTTAGAAAAATACAAAAGCATTCCTACTGATATCACATTATGTCGAATAAATACCGGTCTAGAATTAGCTTTTTATTAAGAGTGCAGCTGATTACCAATAGTTAAAAATTAACATAATTTACATTTACAATTTTACAAGCTCGCAGAAAATGCATTTCATACATATTTAGTTCTTATGAACCATTGGATATTAGCGCGTAGATTTAGATGGATAGTTACTAATTGCCCGGTTTGCTAACACGACAAATTAAGTAAAATAACTTAAAAATATATACCTACTCTTTTTGCTATTGGTCTTGTGTCGTATGATAACGGTAACTGATTTTGTTCAACCGTGGCCCTAAGGTATTTGTCTGCCTAACATCAAACCATCTTCGTCCAAGTTTTGAATAATTACATGAGAATAAATCCATATAATTTTATCAGTATCGTTTTTGACTTGTAGTCGCTTCATGTTGATAACTTTAACCTATATTCTGTTTGCCGTTACACAAATCTATATAATGTTTTGTTTTGCGTGTTTGGTAGCAATTTCGTCACTAATTTTTAACTAAACACCGCTAAAACTATTGGTCCCGATTTTTGGTAAATTACGGAAAAACACCAGTATAACAAGTTTGTAATGCTTGATAAATTAACGCGGAACTGTCTGATTAATCAGTATCATGTTTGAAGGCTACTGCAGTCCATCCAATTTTGACGAATTTTTGAACATGTGTTTTAAAGGAAACGTTCACTTCCAAACAATTTTAAGCAACCTAAAATCGTTAAATATTTGAAAGTGAAAAGGTTAAAATTATTCCAGGCTATCTTGCAGTGTGTATCTTGCAACAACTAGGAATTATCTGCATTACGACTCAACTATGTTGGTCTATCAATTTCGCAACTACGAACGCTATCATTTTGTGTATATTTTGCTAAATACTGCATCACATTTGTAAATGTTTCTCCATCTTTTGCATTTGACAGCGAAATATCCGACATCCAGAATATTTATATCACGGCTACTATAAAGCAGCTGTGTAGGCGGAATCAAATATATACATTATGATGGCCATTAGGCTACCTAGTCATAAGTGACGGTAGTAAACTCAACGACTGCGTGTGCATCAGTTAGAAAATCCGCACCACATATAACACTTTCATTCACCCACCGTCTAAAGGTTTCATATGCAGCTGTAATTTGGAAACAAGCATTTAAGAACATTATTAGAATCCATTTTTTCCTTGCTTTACGATTAATGTATTAATTCAAATTCTGAATTGCTTGTTCCACCGATCTTCACCTACAATCTCACTGAAGTTCAGCAAATGCACATATAGTCCCTGAGATCTGTTTGTAAACCGAAATAGAATGAAAACGCTGTTTTGCTTAACAAATTTCCTCAATCCAACTGCAAACAATGAGAGGAATATTGCTTTAGAGTCAGTAAACTGCAGTTAGAATGCCCAGTTAGAACCATAACGTTGGCATTAAGTGAAGAACTTTATTATATATCCGACCTGTTAGAAAATATTTTTAATATTAGGTAAATTTGGCCACGTTCCATTACTTATTGTTGTTTCGCAGATATTTATTAAAAATATTTTCTACCCAACGAATAATTAATGTGTCAACGTTTTTGACTAATTGCCACGAATTTAAATAATTTTAGACAAGTGCCAGCAAATAAATGGTTAGCAAGTTGTGGCGTTTAGCGAATGCAATATGTATGTTTTATCAAACATTGCATTCATTTAGATCAATCTGTTTATAGTGCTCAGTTATTTATATACATTTGACTTCTATTTATACAGCAGGCTCGTCTAACTAAATGAATGATCCAATGACATATGTTACTGGATCCCTCATAAGCATACACAAAACAAACCGTAAGAATGTTCGACAGGCCATGCTTTTGAGTAATTTGTCCGCAGCGGCACTTAGCAAACTGGAGCAAGCAGCTGCAGGTGACATCATTCGATAAAATATCCTGCATATATGCAGTTTCTTCTTAGACCGTTCCGTGGGTGACCCGGATAACATACTTGTACATTTGCTTAAATCTACATTTTTAACATCCTTTTGCTCGGTTTCACAAAACGTGCAACCTGTCAATAACTAGAAAAAGCTGTTTAGGCGCCGTTGTATATCATGTGGACAGTGAGGTTTTGTATATAACTTGGCTTAAAATTATATCAAAGCATACATTTAGACAGCGACTATTATTCCACAAGAGAGTACCCATCCTGTATTGTTATAGGTATCTCATCTGTAATTCTGCTTTATCCGACGTCTGTTTCACAGCTTAGAGTAATCACATATATTAAGGAACGTTACATATTGTAGCAAGATGGTGCTCATATTAGAGATTCTCAATGTCTTTGTGTTGGGAAAAATTTGTAAGTACTTACAAACGTATAAGTCTCGTGCGCAATGGCCATAAACACACAAGCCAAAATGTTGGTAACCCTCAGGTAATGTAACTGCATATAACTATGCAATCAAACATAATTATGCGGTGTTATTTTAACACATCTTGTGTGAATGGATAGTGATTAGCTCCCGGAATGAGAACCGCAGTATGCTTTAAATTATTGCCTGATAACTAGAATAATATAATGTTATACGTATGCATGATTTGTCTAATGAAATCGTTGTTCCACAACACAATATTATATGTCTCGCAGACACATTTGCCGTAATTCTTGCTCTGCTAGTCTACTGATAGACGAAATTTCCAGTTGCTGGGAATTATGATGGAAAAAGTGATGAAAGACCGAAGCACTGCAAAACTCCTACTTATATAAGCATACTGATTACATGGCTGCAAAATTAAGATTGTTCCAACTTCCTTTAAGTAAACATAGAAATATATACGCAGAAGCCTAGTTGGCTTTAGTATGCATCCAATAATCTGCTGAAACCAATAAACTTGCTCAAGTTGTATCGGTTAAAATATCTTAAGACCGGTATTTTGAAAACATAGTAAAAATATTTTTCCTGGAATGGAAATATTTTGGTCTTGCTCCTCTCAATACTGGCAGAGTTGCGAGCAGCAACAGTAAAATATTTCCAGTTTGTCACAGTCCTTGAAATAAAAATGAACGATGTATACTTCAAGGGAATTATAGTCTCAATTTGGGTTGCATGTAGCAATCCAATCACACAGCGGGTTCTCCAAGTCCAACGTGGCAAATTTGCTTCCTGCTTTTGGCGCCGAATATTGTGCGTAATATTATGGACAGATAATACTAAACAGAGGACTGTTTATCCATCAATGCCTGCAAATTATTTCCCGAATATTTACTATAACTTATATGTTTGTTAACATTCTGTGATAAACAAATTAGGAAATTGAAACTAATGTGCCTTGATCAATATTTATTTCGCTCAAAGTTTGTGAGACTGCTTGTATGCAAATTGCAACTGGTCAATATCATGATTAGCAGAACGAGTCTCAGAATAAAGGAACTCACCTATACTGTTGTATTCAAAATTTGCTATTTTTGTATTAATCGGTACACATGTTGTACCATAAATGCTTCTCTGATATTAGGCGCCGTAATTCTTAGGCCAAAGAAAATGCGTTCATCTACGCTCACAAGAATGTAGGATTTAAAGATAGTCATCGCTCATAGCAATTAAGTACAACAGTAAATTATCTCCACTTAAATTCATTTGTTTAATATATATGATTGAGTTAATTAAGCACGCGCGATAAAAAGGCTGCATCTGTCCCCAAATATTTAAATTGCTGATAAAATGGTGCAGCTAATAAGACCAGGAAAAACAATGATATCAGAAAATTTTAGCTGCGCATTTGAAAATCGTTGTTCCTTAAAATGAATAAGCTAACAACGACATTAAATTGAAAGCCTAACGGCTGACAGCTCTCTATATTACTTCGTGTGTGCGCATCACATTCCCACTTAAAACTATCATTACGCAGTAGTGCATTTAACTCGGTGGAAGCTGGAATTAAAGATTTCCTTTTACTATGACTCTTCAAATTTTAATTTTTGCTTTAACCAACCTACGGGACTTGTCAAGCACATGCTTTTTTACCCTTAAAATATAAGTGTTCATTGTTTATGAACTGAGTTAAAAAGGGCTTTTGTAGTAGAAAAGATAAATAAATCAAGAAGTATCTCCATTATTATAAGGCCACTTATATAAAAGATTAGGCATAAATTTAAATTGCGTATATTGCGACTTTAGCAATCCGGTCCAGCTCGGTGCGAAAGATTCGACTTAATGCAAAAGATATTTTACTCTGCTTGACTAGACCTATGTGTTTAGTTAAACTATAAAAACATGATCTTCCTGACCCCCAAGTACTTAGTAATTTGGAAATCAAATGCTACTAAAAATGCTTCGGCTTCCTGTCATATTCAACAACCAAACGATGCGCAATTAATTAGCCATCCGCGCGGTGCACCTTCACCAGAATATGAACGACCAGAATAAATTTGGAAGAAAGGATTACCAACGAGTCTGCCATGTCCCATTTCTGCTGAAATCAAGTATGAAGTATATATGGAATAGCTCACTGTGTACTAGCTTACAGCTTTGTCGTGCTTTTTCCCCCTGAGAAATTTTGTGGTAAATGAAATCAAACTATCGCTAATTCTAGATACTTAATTGGACGAAAATAATATACCAGGTGAGTGCCAAACTTAGAAGACCACAGTTTTCTATTCTGCGTCCCTGCTGGGGCAGATTTATTGATGATGTTTCTGAAAAATCCACTTTATTTGTAGTACTGGTCAATCTGCAAAACGATTATTATTGTTGGCGTCCAACCCGTCTTTTATGGGCACTCCAAATCCAGGTTTCTTGGATTTTTTCACTTTGGTTCTAAACAGAATATATCCGCAACTAGACAACTATCCAACTAATGACATTTTTATACAATATTTTCCGTTTAAAATGTGTCTCATGTAAATGGTTGCAAACATTAAAAATGTAATATTTATGTGTCTGTATAATGTATCCATTTTGATCTTTGTTTTAATGCGATGAAAATGGCTAATATCCATTCTGCGTTTGGAAATCCACTCCAAACTCACTTTACTTGGTGGTATTAGATGACCTCAGGGTTGTACATGATCAAATCTAACCAGGACAATCAGCAACTTCGTCACATTTTAAGATAACTTTAATAGTGTAAAATGGTTCCATTGCGAAGGAACATGCTTCCGTACATTCAAGTTAAATCATCGCGATGTGTGCATTTTCACCAGCTTATATTCTCAGCAGCGAATGTTCCTAATTGGCACCAGAAATGCAAACTGGTACAGTATATTTCATAAAAATGATGAGCGTGTGTTATCCTCATAGTTGTGAAGGACTCGGCTTTGCTTAGAGCACAGTCGCTGAAAGTTAAACATGCCATCGGGATTTGGACCTTGTCAAAGGAACAAAATTTTGTTAGCTTTTGTTTTCATGGTAATTTTGGGTAACTAAAACGATTGCCCAAAAGACATAAGGATGGGATAGGCAGAAGTATCTTTTCATTTAATTTAAGCAGTGTGTTTAAAGAAGCGCTTAGTAGGACTGAAATGTATTTGAAATAAGGATTTTTCAAAGGCAGCATGCAAAAGTTACATGGTCATAGGGCTTTGCCCAATGATATCGCAATGATATCCAGCAAAATCAGCAAGGGCTTTGTATAAGACCCTGTCTTACAAGAGATTTTGTAGCTCTTTCAATATATTAGCACATGTAAGCCAGGTTTTTTACTTGGGTATAAAACCCCAACTGATACTCCTGTGAACTATCAATTTCAATAGCACTAAGCAACACGATCTCGTCACACCTTGCAAATTTAATACTCGCATTGAAACTGATAAATATGTATGTGTATTCTTAACATTCCAGGAAACAAATGCTTTGCAATTCGTTCATAAAGCAAACATTAAGCAGATATATATCAAAAGCTTTTGACTATCCATACCGGTGGAATAATCAACTGCGACTTTTACGAGACCTGCCGGCAATGTGAATAACGCATCAAAAAGTACACAAAAACCGAAAGCCATGCATCTTTAAGTGATAATCACACTCAGGAAAGCCTTATATTTCTAGAAGCATACCTTATAGGGTTGGGATGAAACCCAGAAATCTTAACCAGTTAATATATATTCACGATTAAATATTATTTAGCTGTTCCTTATGCACTTGTTAATACACTTAAGTATGGTTACCTCGCCGATGCTTGCTGCAACATTAAATGCGTCAAATCGCGTGATTTCTTTTGAAATGTATACTCAATATTGAATACAGAGAATATAGAGCTGGAGGATAAAATATGTGTTGCTCCATCGTAGGTGCATTGAGCCAATATCGGAATTACGTCACCGATACCAGCGCGGTGGCAGCATACTGCAGCTGCATTAAATCTCATCCAGATGCGATATGCTGCCTATGCATGTGGTCCGCACAGTGGGCTTCAAGGAATCACTTTAATTGTCACACCAATTATTTTTATTTCTGTTACTAATCTTTCTGGACACACGTTCCGATTTTTTACCACTGGACGCCCAAAACGCAGAGGATGAGCGATGGGCTTCAAATCCGGTACCACATGTTTGTGGTGCTTGGTGCGCAATGCAGTAGCAGCATCCACATAGGGAACTGGCTTAAGTGCATTATCCGATGATACATAACGGGAGTAACTCCAAGGCGACCATAGGACCGGGTATAAATCTATATTTCCCTATATCTGTCTACGAACGACTTACATCGAAAAATGGAAATGAGTAGGGTAGAATGATAAGTAGGGTTGAAGGATGCAAATCATTCTTGTTTCCGAGCACACATTTCTGCTTCTCTGTCCCTCTGTTGGTCGCCTCTTTCTAAGGTTGCATTTCAGTGGAAACAAATCTACTGTAGATTGCATATACCGCTTAGAGCCAATCATTGTGACGTGATCTAGAAATAGTTGTCTTAACCTAACATCCGGAATTGATTCTGCAAAATTAAAACCAACTGTAGATAATTTAACCTGCATTACATATACCGCTAGTATAATATCAAATTAAACAGCGCCAAAGTTATAAATTTAACTTATTGAGGGTGCAAGCGAATTATCTCTGTGTTTCGTGGAACTTCCGCTCACGTTCTACACAGGCTTCGATGTGTGCCGACGCTATCCTGGTTAAACTGCGGTATTTACAGGCAACTTATTCTTCAACAGTGCCTTAGCAAACCGTGACGAAAAGGAGCCTGATCGGATACATCCTTCAAGAAAGCTAATCCTCGTGCGTTCTACAGCTAGCTTACAACGCAGCGACAACAATTGGTCTAATGCTTTCGCAACGGGAACGGGGAGTCTTCTTTTCAGAAACGTAAAACATTTGGTCCCCTTCAGGCACTTGATCAAAGCATAAAGAAGACACAGATTGCGATATGTCAACATTTCGATTGTTCTCATCATTTGCATACACAATACAAGCAGGAACACATACATAAATATATACATGGGAAAAATTGGCCAAACAATCAAACCAATCTATCACTAAGCACTTCGTGACAGCCGGTCACAATGTGAACCCTAAGACTGTGTTCAGAATGCTATTACGTGAGCGGAATCCGATAATGTTGGCAATCAGTGAAACGTTGCTAATTAAGGCTTATCAACTAGTGTTATGTGCACAGAAACTCTTGAGGCAATCAGTCCGATTGCCTTGCACTTGATTTTGACGTCTGGATTGGTTTTCTAATTTTCCCAATGAATATAATTATGTATGCGTTTCTGCTTGTATAACGTCTTAGGTAAATCTACCTTGTGTCCTCTTCTCGCACATAAATTTTCACCGCATGGCTTTTTAATATCTCGTTTGTGCACAATGTTTCAGAATGTTTTCTTATTTAATCTCATCAAAATAACTGTTTTCCTGCACTGTTTTGTCTTCAATCAGAATATGTAA
>OX104067.1:20224251-20311821 GCA_944474145.2 Dicrocoelium dendriticum | reverse complement strand
CATTCCAGTCGGTACCCTAAATGACCAAGGATCGGTAAACATGGGCTAATTGCCAAGCAAGTAACTATGTCACTGTTTAAGTTAAGCATCCCAACACTCATATCAATGATCTCCATGATTTCTCGCTTGAATTAGCCGGAAGATCGGTCCTTTCTAAAATGGACTTGTCAGTCCTTTATCATCGAAGCCATATGGTAGCAGGAGATATCGTGAATACTGCTGTGAGTATTCCTTTTAGTCTATTCAGAAGAAGCTGTAAATAAATATATGTTTAAAACCCCACATTGCAAACCACGCCTAAAAATCCCATGATCGTAGTAATACAGAGCGTCCAACCAGTAATTGTCACGTGTTACTAGGCAACCGGTATATACTGCAGTTATATTTCATGTATACAAGTAAATGCACGGTTTATAAGCATGTTAAATGAATTTGTTACTGCCGGGTCAAATGTGTAGTTGCGTTCTTTGAATTCGTGCAGAATAGGAAGGGATCACATAAAGTCTTCGATTTCGCTGATTACTATGAGTGGGGTAAGATCCATCGGAAAAGCGGGAAGCAGTAACTTTATTTAGTGGCTAGGCATATCGGCTACATCAAGGTGTTGATAAGCAGACGTTTGTGGCTTTTATAGGGTGAAGGCTTGTCAAGCGAAAACCCGCCACGTCCTGGAACACTGCCGCCGAAATATTCTCTGGAACATGATTAACCCGCACCACCCAGATTGCACCACGTAGAGTTTGTTATGCCAGCCAGTCATTAAAATCATATTTAAGGGTAAATGAAGCAGTTAAATTCGACCCATTGGCTAAAATTAACATCTTATTTGCAGTTCAGTGTGGGAGGCTGAAACTTGACCTTTGATCTAACAGGTCGATTTTAAAGTACCGAGATGATCTGTGGCCGTGCTCCTTCACTGGTTTGTACAAGAGCCTTGCCTTTCGACCGTTATAAGTAGCACCACAAGATTACACGATATGAAAAACAACCACGACAAAATCAGCATTCACGGCATATGTTTACTATGTAAACCAACAAATTGTTCAGTAGAAAATGTAAACTTTTGTTTGATTGCTGGGAAACCTGTATTGACCGCGACTGGAATACCTTTGGTTAGACGCTCGGATGCCGCATTCCCGTTGAAGCTTAACCTTATAAAAACGTTGCCGTGGTTAAAACTGGTACCGGCATGGGTATTTCTTCATATTTATTTGCATTAAATCTATTAGCATAGCCAATCTCTTGCAGCTTGTTCCCCATACAGAATGTTCTGTGAGAAAGTTATATACGCTCTTTTGGTACTGCAGTGATTTGGTTTTGTTTTAATCTAAAGAGAAAGAAACTGTGAAAATGCTTTACTGCAGAAAACACCTATACTTAACGTATACTTGCCGCTGGATGGAGCAGTCTGGCCTACCAGTTAACGAGACAACAAGATATGGAAGCCGACTTAATGGTTCTACCTAGTAGGTACAATGAAATGTTGCCGGGGCTCCGTTAAACCGCTTGAGAACTTCATCCAGATTGAGCCATATATCCACCACTATAAACATATCATCCATAAAACTGTGGTAGCAGTAAAACCTCTCAATCTCGGCTTACTATTTGGTTTGCAACAATGTGGTCATGAATTACCAGCAATCAGCGGGACCATGGAGGTTCCAAGGCCACGCTGTCTATTGCCGATAGAATTTACAGTAATACGGAGTTGCAAATTCTATGTGCAACACAGAACTAAGCTTTCCAATTTCTACTGTTACAAAAAATATCATTACCCACTACGATATGTGCACGCAAAAAAGTCGATGGTTTCGGTCAGCGGGACGTTTGTGAAACGCGCGACAACTCAAAGGAGAGCCAAACGTTCTCATTAATTGTGGCCTCCTTGATGCTCTCGACGAACTGAGAACTGCCTTTTAAGTTTTAAGTCAACAGCTGTTTTCTCACCGGCTGAATAATTGCAATAAACTATTGGGCAACCGTGTGGAAGCAGAGTTAACCAATGTTAGAATAAGACAAAGCGGGATGTCGGCTTATGAACTTTTGACAAGCTGTAACTCCTCGGAACCTTTGTAAAACAATTTTTAAGACTGTCCTACAAGGGATCGGTAATGTACTGCTTTGCACAAATATCTTAAAGAATCTTAGTGCTCTGAATTTCAATCGGTTCCGTTTGGTCAACTTTCCTCTTGACCCAGGAAATTTAGTCTTTCCGCTCAGAATTGTTGTGAGTTTATCTATATAGCCTTTTCTATATAGTAACACAACCACAACAACTTTGCCGGTTTGCAGAAAGTGACCTCCACGTCGTGTTTGTGTTACTTCAACGCGTCTACGTGTTTTCTTGCTAATGAACCACGATTATTAACATGAGGTTTAAGATGTTGATAACAACATTGTACCAAAAAGCAAGTAAAGCATTTTCAATCCATCATTGACTTAGCAGTTAACTCATTCGTTTGGTCACAAAGATTTTCGATTTGCAACTCGTAACCAAGTTGGTAGTCTCTATGTGCAGGAATACAAAAATTTAAACCGGGCCATAAAACGTCGATTATAGTTGTGTCCATTTTCATGCTAGAGAAATTGCGTATCTAATTTACGTGCATGTTCAAAAACGTAATTACTTTTCCATCGGGTTCAGGGTTTTTTCTAAAACCGCACCCCTGCTCTGTGCATGAATACCGGTAATAGACTGGACATAATCCAACAACATCAGCTTTTCATCTGTTGCTAAATCCTCCAATTCTGTTTCGTGTTTTGATAAATCGCTTTCGAATTCGGCTAACTTGGATTGCCCCGCATCCTGTTCGTTAACGGTATTTCGTCCAAAATTCAAAAGTGGAGGTTTTCAGTTCGTCGGCAGCCTCAAGTTGGACACAACTAAAGAGAAATTTATGCTCTCCTTTAATGTTGTCACGCGATTCTCTATCGTTCCACTGAATAAAAACAATGGACTTATTTGCAAGCATTTATTGAAGCAGAAATTGATAAGTTGTACACCTGGGGATTTTAGTCGGAATTATCGCTTTCATTGCACGCAATACTTGCACACCGGATAAACTCACCGAATAACCACAGAGAATCAGCAACGCCTTTTGGAATGTGATTACGCCGGTAAAATTGCAGATTGCTTGCCAAGTTATATTCGGCCTTCCGTAATCTAGTCACCGCGAGTTATTAATTGCCGATAAGCATCCAGAAAAAACGCTGAGACATGAGTTCAGAGAGGTTTGGAAACAATCGTTTGGTATAATAATTTGGTAACGTTTCGCCCTCGACACGAGAAATTCTTCAGACCAGGTGAATCAGTGTGCAATTGGTGTTGGATTTTATAGCGAACAGGGGCGATAATCGCGTTACCCGAGACTTGAGCCATGATTTCATTACAGTAACGGGTGGTGATGTCACCTCAGGTGGTACGATCACGGGGGGAATAGTCCACTTGTTCCTTTGTGCGTCATGACAAGGAGGGATAAGCCCATAGTGTTGGCAATGGGAGTCAGTTTGCACTTTCCAATCTGATCCAAACCTCTCTGTACTCATGACTACTCGACCAGTTCCAAGTATCTTCCAAGAATTTGAACCCAATTACGGACCCCGTGTTGGAAAACTGTCAATGAATTCGTTCGATTGGCGAGGCTTGAAGCGAACTGGGAGAATCATAGCGTTTTCAACATGAGATGTCTTAAGACTAACCTGATCCCCAAAGAACTCACAGTGAAACCTCCGGACAGTACGTACACCTCTGCAAGGATTGCATTTAATGCTTCCAAGGCCTTTCTGAAACAGCGGATTTACATAGTGACCAAACGTTTAAGCGAGATCCGCATCGACGCGAGTCGGCTGAGCCTGGATCTACAGACCGACATTACGCCTCTCGACTACAACCGAATTTTCAATAAGGCATCAGACGTCAAATGGAAACAGGGGCAGGATGCAAAGAAAATACAAATGCGTAAGTTCGAGCGTTTAATGTCTGTGCATCCTAGCGCTACCGGTCCTACTGACGGTTCCGGATCTATTAGTACCTATTGTAAGGTAGTTAATATGTCAGATAGGGTTTTGAATGAAACGGGATGTAGATTGTTGGAAAAAGGTTTGACATTTATCATCAATAAATCTAAGATATATGTAGAAGATATTATCGCAAGCATTGAGAGCTCGGTGACAAAATTGCCCCGCTACGAAGGCAGAGAATATTCGGGCACAGTTATTAAATATCATTAAATTTCAGCAACCGGGTGAGCCAAATCTTCCGCAAACTGAACGTAACGCATTAAATTCCTTGAAGGAAGACCGCAGCATTGTACTTACAAAGGCTGACAAGGGAAAAACCCTGGTTGTAATGAATAAGAGAATACTTATAAAAATTGGGACAACATTTGGAGACGGGTCCATATAGAGTAGTTGTCGATAAGACCGTGGCGTCAGTAATGAACAAGAGTAAAACGGAGGTTGGTAACTGTTTAAGAACCGTGAAAGAGGGTTTAAGGGAAGGCAAGTGGTACAGTCTATACCCAAAACCGACTTTACCTCCGAGGGTTTATGGCTTGCCAAAAGTTCACAAACCTGAAGTTCCCGTACGGCCCATAGTCGACGGTATAGGCTCCCCGACCCATGAGCTTTGCGAGATATTTGGCAAGGCTATCGCAGTCTCTAACAGGAGGATTCAGTACATTCTTGAAAAATTCTTATGATTTCGCTCAAAAGATAGCAAGTCCACAAATTGAGTCCGATGAGTTGATGGTCAGCTTCGATGTTACCTCACTTTTCACAAATGTACCCAAAGAAGAGGCGCTAGGAATAGCGAGACGTCATCTAAACAAAGACGTCACTCTGAACGATCGGACGAAACTGACAGTTAGCCAGATAATCGAGGGTATGATAGTGTGTCTTAATATGTCTTACTTCGTTTTTCAGTCGAAGCTTTACAGTCAGGAACATGGTCCCGCCATGGGATCGCCAATATCTCCTGTACTGGCAGACCTGTATAAGGAAGACTTGGAGAACAGGGCGTTAACATACACTACTAACTAAACAAAAGTTTGGTGGCGTTATGTAGATGACTCCTTTGTACTTATTAAACGGGATAGAAAGGACAAATTGCTTAAGCACTTAAACTCCATTGATGAGAGAATACAGTTTACTTTTGAGTTGGAATCTTGTAGCGGCACAATACCATTTCTTGACTGTCTGGTTCACAGGAATGGGTGAAAATTAAAGACTGCAATATATCGTAAGCCAACGGATAATGACGGCGTACTCCACTACACTACATCAATAAGATGTCACAAATGATCGATGGACTTCTTAAGCCCCACCAAATAATGTTTGCTCAGGTATCAGTCGCTGCCCTGAAAGGAACCCTATCTAGACCGAAATGAAAGGCAAGAACCCATGAACTTCAAAAGGTTGTTCACAGGTTATATTGTAAGCGTTGTGAAAAACACTAGGTAGGACAAACAGGGAGAACGTTTTCTACAACGTTACAAGAACGAAAGCGAGCCTGAATAAATCATTAGTCATCATCATTGGTTGCGTGAAAGTTTGCTGAATAAGGGCACACGTTTGTTTGGGAGAAAACATAGGTCATAGCGCAGGGAGAGACAAAACGTATAAGAGCCTTTATGGAAGCATGGTTCTACACGCAAAACTTCATAAACCTGCATATTAACTTTGAAACAATTAGATCCCTTTATTAATTTGAATAATGCCGGAAGAAGACGAACACTGGCAGATGTCAACATTTCCTATTGTCTCTTTAGTGCCAACACAAATACATGAAAATATATAAGACGACAGATAGGGTGAGACCGGAACAAGACCGGAACACTACAATGCAAATGGAATATACACAACACCACAGCTTTACGGGCGCGCAATATTCGCACCTCGAACGGGGTCACCGAATAAATGCTGCTGGGCAACAGCGTGTTAATACAAATGGATACACGGATAAATTCATCCTCAAGGGTACAGAAAGGAGGTAGCAATGCGCCGAGGATGAGGGCACCAAAAACATTTGTAATTATGTCGTTCAAATGGAACAGTGTCATTGGCGCACTATCAAACGTCCTGCAAGATATTGTTCAGTACTCGTTTAACTGTAACACAGTAAAAGAATCCTGACATTAATTCGAAGGATAGATTGCTACTTTTGTCTCTAATAAAATAGGGTTATAACACACCGAGCTCGTGTAGTCTATGGTAAATGATAGTACTACGAGGCACATATATCACTGGATTTGCCAGCACGTCCCGAAGTGGTTTCGAAGAAGTGAATAAATGATGTTAAATAGCGCTACCCTTAGAGCACAGTTACGCAGGTTCTACCGTGAGTTTAACCACATAATTTACTTTTGGAAATTTCGTGCTCATTTGCCGGACACAGCTCCCATCCCGTACTAAAGCTATGCACGTCCACCACCTCAACCTAGAGTTCTTCTTGCAAAAGTAACCTGCAACCCACATACATCTGCCTTGGTTTGCACATATTATAACGACATCAATTTCTTGGCATCCCAGTTGCCATCTCAATGCTGGTGAAAATTGTTGATCCAGACATTTTTCCCTACATAATCAACTACCCTTAGTATAACTTGAACTATTGAGTAATCCGTTGCATAATTTATGCTTGCCAAAATCGTCCGACTCATTGGTAATCGTCAGTAATATTCATTCAGCATTCGGCGCAATCACTGAAAACGCCCATACTGCTAAGCAACAATTTAGTCTCTTACGTAGGGTGTTCAGGATGTAAGAGCCCTCCATTTTTCCCAAAAGGTTCAATGCCTATATTGCGCCTCATGTGGAATACATGCTTCAGGCCTGGCAACCCTGTTAATAACGCAAGCTTGTTGCATTGGATACCGCGAGGCAAAAGCAGAAAAAAATGTGACGGAAATGCTTCATATGCGATTGAAAATGTTAAGGGCATACAGTGGACGTCAACAACGTCCAAGTGGCAAACACATTCTGGCGTTCCAGATCATGAAATACACCGATCACACTTGCTGCCACCTCCTGAAACCGCCGCAACACAAAATTGATGACATAGGTTGCGATATGTCAACATTTCGATTGCTCTCATCAGTCGCAAACACAATACAAGCAGAAACACAGACACATTTATATACATGGGAAAATATTGGCACACCAATGAAACTGTCAAAATCAAGACCAAGGCAATCTGATTGATTGCCTCAATGCCTCATGCACACTACCCGTAAACTGGTTCTTCAGGACCGTCAGAGCTACCCTTCGGATAGTTCGGTCTCTCATGTGGTTTATCAATTCACCTGCAGTTGCGGTGATGTTTACATAGGCAAGACTAACCGTCGGTTGGCTCAGAGGGTAGCTGAGCACTTGCCAAAGTGGGTTGAACAAATGATAGCGCAACAGAACGGAACGCCCCACAGAACGAATCGGAGTCCGTCATCATCTATCGCCAAACACCTCTTGACAACTGGTCACTATGTGAACCCACTAATGCGTTCAAGGTGTTATTACGTAACAGGAACCCGATAAGGTTGGCAATCAGTGAGGCGTTGCTAATTAGCGCTTATCAACCTGTGTTATGTGCACAAAAACTTTTGAGGCAATCAATCAGATTGCCTTGGTCTTGATTTTGACAGTTTCATTGGTGTGCCAATATTTTCCCATGTATATAAATGTGTCTGTGTTTCTGCTTGTATTGTGTTTGCGACTGATGAGAGCAATCGAAATGTTGACATATCGCAACCTATGTCTTCTTTCTGCTTTGACGAAATGGATGAAGGGGAACAAATGTTTCACAAAATTGATGGTTCACCAGCTGAAACTGGCTCCGCAATACAGTCAGATGGAATGCCGCCGGAACTATTTTTGTCTTCCAGTTATTCAATGCTGAAACGCTCTTTCAAATCTTGTCCTTCTGAGCCCAATCTACCCGTTTTTTCAATAACAACAACGATACATTACTGCGTCTGTTTACCTGATCTGATTTATTTTCACTTAGTTTTCGGTATTTAATAATTGTACATATATGAACAATGAACAACCAATTCATATGGGTTAAGAAGCGTTGCTATACAACTCTTGTTAGCTAGTTATTTGGGCTATCGAAATCATTATAATGATGATAATAATAATACTAACGGTGGAACAGTCAGTACTTCACATATTAAAATAAGAACTTATCCATTGCTTCACTGTAGTCTTGAAATCCGCTTAACTTCAAAGCATTTATAGTTTACATCAAACAACTTCATGGTAAACACCAGGTTTAGGATGGAAACGTTGTGCTACGGTTTGCAAACTCATACCCAAGTATGCTATCGAACCTAAGTTGACAGAGTAGACTTTTAGTTACGAATACTGCGGGGGGTCCAGTAGTGTAAACCTAAATTTTCCAACAAGTTTTCTTATTCTTTGCATTTTCGCTATGATCACCCTGGGCGGCCTGTTAAGCTACAGGATTTTTGCCCTTACAAAACCAAATTTCCATTGAACAACCCCCGAAGACTCTAAAATTGACCTCCGCATATTCTTACGGAGTCCATTCTAAGCTCCTAGGGCAGGGGGAAGAGGTCCCTAACTAACTTGATGGACTTTCGTTAAGGATTCTCAATCAGGTTTTTATAATAAAAGTTACATTTCATGGATCCGTGACCTAACCTAGCCGAAGATCGGTACGTTTACTAGACGTCCCCTGTGTGTTAATGTCCTTGTATTTAGGTTTCTCAGATTAAACCTATATGTAGTTTCCTCGACCAGGGGCAGCCCGTGACTTATCAATTGCTCGGTATGTTCTTGACGACTGGTTCGATGTCACATTCATTGGCTTCGTACCTAGTCCCAAATATATTTTGCTACATACAGCTCAACCAATCTGGTTAAGCACTTGAAAAAAGCGTTAATTAGCCACGCTGTGATGCACGAATCTTCTTTAGTTACAATCCCTATTGTTTCTTCTAGTGACATGATTTCTGGTGAGCATAGTGCCCGCTCCCTTCAGCCAACTCTACTTCCTAACTGCAATGAAACATGCAAGAGCTTTTCGGTAGTTGCGCCACCTTAAGTTTCGACTTAGAACTAGCTTAAAATTCATGAAGTGTTTCCTTTGTGATTGGGTAATGTGCGTAAACATGACAATAATTTGCTAGCGCGTCATCTAAGTAGTGTTTCACGAGTAACCTCCAATGTTCCTTACAGTGATTGCTTATTTTATGTTCATCGTCTTTCGATTTTCGGAACTTCGTGGAAAGAATGATTTTGGCTAAAGCTTCGTTTTATTTGTCCTCTAAGTTGCCGTCACTCTGATAACGCTCGCCCAATGGGACACCTGGAAAGACACAGATGGCGCATTGCTTATATGTGAGTCGACTTGTAGAAAGCAGAGCAGATTGTAATCCGGTGGATGATTCAGCGTGACACTTCGTAGACTTCGCTACCCGAATTGTTTAGAGTTAAGGTGCCGCTTGATTCGCACTTAATTTCAGTTTACACGCAGAATACATAGGTAGCTAATGAAAACGGACTAGTTGATATCGTCCAACTGTCTGCTTTTAATTGGCGACGATTTTCGTTCGGAAATATTAGAGCAAAATACGCTCAGTATATTTGATTGTTTCATACCAAATTTGTGCATTTCAACAATAGTGACTGATATACTTGGTGATGAACCGCAGGAAAGTTGTGATGTTTGCACAAGAAGAGCCTTGCTCCCCTCTTCAATTTCCAATCAAGTTGGTGTGTTTCTAAATTGAAAAGTCGGCCCTCCTTGGAAAAAATCTTCAGCAAACTATCACGAGCACCAAATTGATCTCTGTTCATACAGGTCGGTCCGTACATTCCGCATCGTGGACTACAGTCCTGAGGGTAAGGACCTATGCATATGTGCATTATCCACAAACACGTGGAGCTTGCCGTAAATAATAATGTCCAAAACTTTTTTTAAGTAGACTAAGATGGAAATAGTCTTAGAACCATGACGAATGAGTGGATTATTAAGGGGTGCAAAATAAATTGTGCTTACCTACTTTGACTGCTTAGATTTGGTCAGTAGTTTAAGAAGGGAATAAACAGAGCTGATGTTCAGAATTCCTTCAACTTCTAGAGTCGTCAGAATCCAAATATGTAGCACCCAGCCAAAGCATTTGGCATCGCAAAATCTTTGGTAGAATGAGTTAAACCTCCGCCGACTCTAGTTTTGGTGAACTTAACAAGGAAAATTTCCGTGATAGACAATAATGCATCACCACCGCAAGGTCCGCGTCGTGGGAGACGGTCGTCAGCCTGTCGTCTCCAAGCTTATATGCATTAGTGGACTTTTGGCAGATCTTTACAGGCTCGCACTTGTCCGCATTTAACGAAAGTTAATTTGCATTTGACAATTCAAAGGCGCGACCTACGTCTCTTTGCAGCTTATTACGATCATCCGGACAGCCGACTGATCAAAATATCTTAATGTCCCAGACAAAAAGCAGGACATCTGATTCCATGACGCACCAGGCCGTTAGTGGAAAGCAAGAATAAACCAGGCCTTTTCGTTGGCCATTTTGGGACACCGAGTCTAAATGAGCTCCGAACTGGAACTTGAAGACGCGGCTGAAGGAGGCAATTTTCTGATTCATCTATATACAGGTTTCCCAGTTCCGATCGCTTGCGGTTTAGAAGAATTATACCGGGATCTCATCAATCGATGGCTTTAGAAGAGTTTGATAAAACGACACCGGTACAGCCCTCAATGTAGAATAATTTGGTCTAGATGCGGCGCGCTTTCAGCGGCTTGGTAAAACATGACCAATGCGGACAAAATGCATGATAATCCGGTGCTAAGAGTTGAGTGCTTTCAATCACACCTCAATCATACCTTCATGTATTCTGCCCCAAGTTCAAGCTGAACATTCGACTGGCAGGCCAGAGAGGATAGTCTACAAGCACACAACTGCAACCTGGGCACTGTGACCTTACCGACAAAAGCAGTAACAGAACGTCATTTTACCGTAGAGGGTGTGTCATTCAAATGGTTCGTAACATTTGCTCAACAAGCGTGATGCCCAGTGCATCACCGACTAGACCTATGTGGATCATGTACCAAACTTGTAACTGTTTCAAGTTCTTCCATGCGAGATGCCTCAGAGTTAAACCTAGTCAGGCCAAGTTATTAAACAAACCAGACTCGATATGATTCTGTATGGAATGCACATCGATCCCACTGATAAAAAGCGTGATCCTATTATCTCAGAAGTATGACCAGCTACTAGCCAACTTTGAGGAAATGATGACCACCAAAATCACTACGGTTAAAGCAAGTATAGTGGAGTGTGCAACCCAATCCTCCCCTCGGTTGCTGCTCCTAACCAGAGAAGAACTGTCAATAACACCGTAAGCAACACGACACCTAGAGTCCAGAACATCAACAGTTGTCCCCATATCACACGTAGCTCACTTGGGACCAATGCGGTTCCCAGTTCGATGGCAGTAACTACATGTAAGGCTACTCCTAAACGCCCGACGGAGTGTGTAGAAAAGAGCATCTGTTACGAAAGAAAGTTGGGTTACGGTTGCCTCCAAGAAGAGCCGTCATTTTATATTGATATCACCCCCAACTGGATCGGAGACTGAGGAGCGTAGGGGAGTTTTACAAGTGCAAGCATCACCGGGTACCTTCGGTACATCTCCGAGTACTTCAAGCACTAACCACGACACGTCGAAAGGTGTAAAGCAACAACTACCTTTACTGAGCGTACTGTGCTCCAATATCCCAGAATCAAAGTCGACATTGATAAGAGGCAGGCAGTTAGATGACCTTAACCAGTGGGACATTATTAGTAATCTAATCGGGGTTGTACTGAAACCTGTACACAAAGTGCCTATTACAAGACACCCCAACTCTAAACATTTCGGTGAGCCAAGACTTCTGTGCTTTATGCTGAACTCTATCACTGAAGTATAAGCAGCACTACTGATTACAGGTAGCATTAGAAATGAACACTGATCCACCCGTATCACTCCAGATATCCCATGGGGACGAGCCTTATCCTGTTAACCGCAATTTAGAGAACTACTGGAAGGAAACATCAATAAGAACCGTACTACTTCACGTGGTTCCTGAAACTGAAGAATGTGATAACCATGAAATTACCACCCATGATATAATACAGTGGGGTTATATTCATGAAACACTCCACTTGGATGATGTGTTAGCGAAATCCGCGTCACGAGTGAGTACCTCACCGGACTACAAATGAAGTGGGCCGAGGGAGTTGAAGGAGGTTCTTCAGTCAAAACATATGGTAGCACGGTTGCTAAAAAGCTAATATACGTTCCGCTGTAGGCTACCATCTGAGGTTCGGCTTTTGACAATCAGCGATATGCATCCTAGAGATAATATGTCAATCAAAGAACCAAATGCGTTAGAATCTATGAAAGAACAATGCACTAGTAGTGTGCCAAATGAGCAAACACAACTTGTAGAAGTTGGTATTAACCAGATACCTTGCACTGTACGTAGAAGATTAGACACGGGACTAACAGCACGGATGATGAATAAGATTTGAACCCTTCACCAAGTACACATCGAAAAAACGATTAGTCTCCAGCAACTCACTGGTCGGCGAAACTTCACACTTGTGTTGTACAACCTACGAAACATTGCTTAACTCTGAGAAAATATCATGTATGTACACTAACGTTCAAGGGCTCCTCAGTAAAATTACCGAACCCCGTCTAAGGTTGCAAATACTTGGGCCTAGTTTCTATTACCGAAACTTGCTTACACCAAGAGGTGACTGATGCTGAGGTTGAGATAGCCGGAATGTCACTCATCCGGAACGACCCACCCAGCAGAGAAGGTGGGGTCCTACTCTACTACCGCAGCGATCTACAACTTACAATAGTTGATGATCTGGAAACACCCGTTACCGACTCACTCTGGTGCCGTCTCCGACTAAGGCACAACGACGCATGTCAATTAGCTGTCGTTTACCACCCCCTAACGTCCACTCCGGAAATGGATTTCCGCTTGATCCGTGGCCTGAACAGAGTAACATGCACTAGGTACAGCCACATTCTCATCTCCGGGGACTTCAATCTACACAGTCTGGAGGTTTCGGCAATGCCCAGTAAGCAATTCAAAGCAAACTTCCATGAACTGGTCGCTAATATTCCCTTGTGTTATCATGTCATCATGCCCACTAGATTCAGGACAACAAACAAAACGTCCATACTGAACTTTGTGCCCACGAAAGAAGAGCTCTTGGTTGACAAGTTATTGATGGATATTACATTACGTCTCAGTGACCATATAGTACTAGCGTTTAACTATGTGTGTTATGCAGAGTATCCATAGGAACACTCGGAGCTAACACGTACAATCACACGCTACCACGTATTGAAAGAACTCGTCGACGCATCTGCTTGGGAATTCTCAAATAAAAGTCCCCTTGTCAACGTGTGGGCAGAGTTCGTTAATAGGTTAGGCGACATAGTCAACACAGCATCAGAGACCAAGCCCCTTCGTCCCACAAAATGCCTTAAATTCTATGGAGCTGGACACGAATATGCTTGGTGATAAGGGATGCAAAATGGCATGCTTACCAGATTAACCCCGACTCAGAGACTTGGGACAATTCCCTGATCCATCGCAACCATTGCACTGAAGTTGTCCGTGAGAACAAAGTAACTTATCAAAAGTGCCTTGCCAAAACATTCATGGCAAACAACAAACTACTATATAGGCTTGTCAATAAGCTTCATAAAGTGAAGCACATAATCCCTCAACTTTTCACGACAGGCGGTAGAGTACAAAGTGCCGAAGTAGCAGCTATCGTCCTGTGGCTGCAATATGCCCCAATTTTCGAACACTCAACCTCTATTTATCCCATAACGTCATGCACATTAAAGGCACCAGTTTTTACAAATGTAGTTTCGACCCATAAATGGTGTTAAGGAAGTTACTCTCAATGCGTCAACATAGTTCTCCGGGAGCAGACAACATCCACCCGAAGGCACTGAAGGCAGTGTCCAACAAGCTAGCTGAACCACTGTCACAGTTCTTCCAAAGTTGCTTTGATGAACAACAATTCCCCACTATATGGATGTGTGGCATTATCACGCCTATATTTAAAGGCGGTAGCCGTTTAGAACCTGCAAACAATCGTCCAGTGGCTCTCCTCCCTGTGCTCGCGAAGGTGATGGAAGCAGTTGTCGCCGAGGCTTTAACGGAATATTTGAAGATAATGCAACATCTTGGTACCGAAACAATATGGCTTCCATCAACACCTGTCATGCAACACCAACCTACTGATTGCACGAGGAAGTTGGACAGAAGTGGCCGATGATGGGGTCGGAGTCGACCTCATCTACCTGAACTTCTCCAATGCTTTCCATCGTCTGGTTACCGCATCCTACTTCAAGGGCTACAGAGTTACGGAATCGGAGATCCTGTACGTAGCTGGAATGGCAGCTTCCTTCACCAACGGAAGCTTCAAGTACGTGTCAGGCGATCACTCTCTAACCCAATGGAGGTGGAATGTGGTGTTCCACGAAGGCTCAGTGCTGGGACCGCTCTTAACACCTACGCATGAACGCAAGTGGAATATGCTATTCAGGCGTGGCAGTCATAGCAGCAACAGGATCTTATTGCTCTCGAGAATCCTCAACGGAGGGCAACCAAGAAAGTCAGGGTCCTCTTTCATCTACCCTATCAGCTTAGACGGAAATCTCTAAGAATGTACAGCAGTCGATATCGGCTTTAGTGGGGGGGATCTCATAATGCTTTACATATTCTGAAGAATCCAAGCTACATCTATCGTCCGCTCCTGGAATTGATTTAAAACACTAACCTAAGAGGTCACCGTCTGAAGCTGACAATTCTGTGTAGAGGGCTTGAATGCCGTAGGAATTTATTTTCCCTTTGCATGTGCAGCCTTGCAAAACCCTGCCTAATTATGTCTTCTTTGCTCCCAATCTGGCGATATTTGAAAAACTTTGACGATGCATTTTGTCACTTATATTTAATTTTATGAATTGTTAGCCGGGGGCTACAAAACGCAATAAAACAGTGTCTTGACAAACGCCTAACAAATGGAGATATGGATTTATACGTTTATACGCGTACATCTCCACTATTCCACATCAGTTTATGGTGAGTCCACCACAACGCTTTTCATTTTATCATGCAATTGATTTTCGTAATAATTTCCATCCTACGGGACCTGTTAAGCAATACATTTTTTACCTGTAATAAACCTTTGTTCCAATATAACCCATTAGTGCCTCAGCCATGATCGACGCCATCACCGTTGAGAATAACAAGGAGATGGTTGGCGGACTATGAACGACTACAGCAATAGAAAATCGGGAAAGTGCTAAAGTGCCTGCACTTGTTGAGAAATTGCTGTTCCTCCAGGCACTTTTAGAAAAGTTTGGCTATTGACTCAGCCATTCACGTCGTACGCCACCTGTAGTTTTATCGGCTAATATTCACAACCCCTGGAGAATTATGAATGCGCAACTATAGCAGCTTCGTCAAAACGGTCGCTGAACTAAATGTGCCGTAGATATATACTGGCGTCTGTGAGAATTATCAATTGTGTTACACATGTAGATAATGCGTCGGAATACTATGACCCATTGAAACCCTTGATGGTTGGCTGCATCCTTGGCAGTTTGAGGAAATGCATTTGTTGAGATAAGTGATAGAACATCAAGCTTTACCTTTCAGAGGATGTTCACATCTCTGTACAGAAATTTTCTGTAAGCACATAACCTCTCCCATAGTCTGTGCTGATATTATAATTTGTCCTCAAAGACAAGTGTGATACATTGATTAGGATGTACCACTTAGTTGCTCCAGTTATCAGCCAGATTAAAAAAGAATGTCTAAATTTTACTCGTTACCACCTGAAATTTTATGTAGAGCGTGACCTTGTGTGCAAGAGTATGTAAGGATAAACTGAAATATTTTTGACTCGCAAGTTACTGCCTAAACAGTATGAAATCTATATTGACGGAAAACCGACAAATAAAATTACGGGTTGGTTTACCAGAAAATGTACATGGTCACTTTCAGCTAATTGTTCATAAAGGTGTCTACAAATGCTTTCAAATTTCTGAATATTACTAACGTTCCTTAATGTTATCGCGAATGCTTTCCCGTGTTTGTAAATTAATTTATTCCTGTCCATTTCGAGTAAAAGGATGCATCAGTCCATCCTTAATTGTTTAATTGTGTACACATTAATCAACCTGAGTCCGGGAAATGTTCCTTGGCATGGCGCTACGTGGCTTGAAGCTTGCCCTATCAAATGGACGGCACTGTAAGAAAATGAAGTAAGTCGTTTACCTTCCTGGTTAAACAAATGGCTGTGACAGAACTTCAAAGCATTCCGAAATAACATTGCTATTTCTCAGTGGAAGTTAAAGACAAGTGGTTCTTGTCATCTGTTGCATTTTGTTAAACTGTAAAATAGTTTGCCTAAACTGGCACACAAATGGAGCTTCCTGTTTGAAATCAAATGCTGCCGGCTGCCAGATACAGCAAGAAAATCTGATTGCTTGTAATTTGTCATTTTTTACGTTAGTAATCAAATGTGGGCACCTTTTTCTCAAAGCACTAGTTTGAACTTTTGAAGCAGACTTACCTAAATAACTCTAAATATTTTAAAAACATTGGTAAAAACAGCATGGCCAGATAAATTTTCAATTCGTAATTTTTCATTTCATATTTAATTTTGATTTTCTTCTACTGCATCAACACCGTGCATTTCCTTTTTGCTTCTAATATTCTCTATTTTTATGTAAAATCTCTAAGTATGGTTCAGATTTGAAGCGCTGAGATGAGCTTGTGTGAACCTCTCAATCAAGGGATTAAGTAATAATGATATTTCAGGCATTCAACTTTATCAATCAGACTTAATGGCAATCAGGTTTCTTTGCGGGATACGTTAAATAAAATAAGCATTTTTCGCAATTCTCTTTTGAGGTAAGTTAGTATCCTTTATTTCAGCGAAACTGCTTTCCGATTGCTATCTGTAAACAGCAAAGCACATCTCAGTGTTGGTAAAGCAAATTGACAAATGCTGATGAAGTGTTATTACATACAAACATGCCATATCGTCAAATTGTGCTGTTGATAAATGGCTTTCTACAAACAAATAGCAACTCGGAATTGATCTATGCTTTATCTTGAATTATTTGTCAATTTATAATCCATTACATATGTTTACTTGTATTCTCGTTGTCTTTAGTTTAACATTCTAGTAATATCAATTTACAGTATTGTGAATTAAGATGTTGCGATCATATTTATAGAAGATGATATACATATATATATGTATATGTATATATATCCGCGATCTGTCAACAAACACTGTGCCAGCAGAACCATGGCAGAAGAAAAAAGTAAAGAAGATGGGTATACTAATGCGATTAAAATATATGGGAAACGATTTTTTGATTTTGCACACGCCATTTTGCATTTTTGTTTTGTTTTGTGAGTTTTATGTGCATCAAAAGTATGATGAAATTACAGAAAAACATTGACGCCACTGATGTATGTTGCGGGCAATGACGTCTAATGTTTCCAACCATTGCGATTCAGCATCTCGTGGTCCCCAACCTAGAAGGCGGACTGGTCCGACTGAGGCAAAATGAGGTTGCCTTCTTCATACTCCTTCTCCACGTCATCGGCTCTCCACTGCGGCAATTTTTCTAATCTCTCCCCGGGAGTGCAAATAGCGCTCGACGTGGAAGGCGATGGGCTGGCATTCGCAGATCGTGCCCGATCCAACGCATGCCATGTCGGATAATAACCTCCTGAAGACTGGCACTGTACGCCACAATCACGCGGTCCCGCACCCCTGCGTTGGTTACGTGGTGTTGCAACCACTCCCGAGCAATCCTTCGTAGACAGCGATTGACGAAGACTGACAGCCGCTTCATATCTTCCGAGCGAATAGGCCAAGTCTCACAGACGTACAAGAGTACCGGACGGACGGAAGCATTGTACACCCTGCCCTTGAGCTTGAGACTGACATCACGACGACGCCATAGGTGGATCATTTTGATGAATGCAATTAGTTGTGAGACTTCATCTCCAACACCGCCACCAGCAGTGATGCAACTCCATAGATAAGTAACGCAAGAGACTTGCTCCAGAACATGTCCAGCAATGGTGAGAGTGGGTTCAGGCACCTGCCAGTCCTGGAGCAGCGTTTTACATTTTCCCGGAATGAAGCATAAGCCGTGCTTAGACGCCTCCATCGTCAAGCGGTACAAAGCGCTCTAGACAGATTGTGGGTCGTCCCTCAGTAAGGCGATATCATCGGCGTAGTCCAAGTCCGTGACTCTGTCTCCAGGGAGACGCTCAACACCGCAGTCCTTGGCCCCTTCCAGTGATCTTTGGAGAAAATATTCGATGGCGTATTTGTAGAGGCAAGGTGAAGTAGGGCAACCATGGCGCACACCGCTGGTCACAGCAAATGAAGAGGAGTGCGTGCCGTAAGCCCTAACTTTGCCCTATGTGTGACTGTAAAGTACTTTCGAGATGGTTACAAACTTGGGCGCACCTTTCTTCAGTAAATAGTTCCACAACGCAGATCTATCTACTGAATCAAATGCCGCTTGTATGTCCAAAAAAACTACGACTGTTGGCCGCTGGTGGATGTGACGTAGTTAGAGAACGTGCCGATGCTTCAAGATTTGGTCGATGCAGCCACGGCCTGGACGAAATCCGGCTTGTTCTTCAAGGGTAAACTCCCCTCTAGTCGTTGAAAGCCTGTCAAGTAGGACCGACACGAAGCTTTTGAATGCGACAGAGATTAGGGAGATTCCGCGGCAGTTGCAGCAATCGACGCGGGAGCCCTTCTTTTGAATCGGAAAAATGACCGATTCTCCCAATGAACTCGGAACCTTCTCCTCAATCTAAACTTTCGTAAACAGCGATAGAATTTTACTGACAAAAACACTCCCACCATCTTTGAATATATCCGGTGGTAGGTTATCGGGACCCAAAGCCTTGTAGCGTTTTAAAAATTGGATTACATTGCGAATCTCTTCTTCATTTGGGGGGCTGTGGGGACAGACCAAATATCATACATCAGAGCTGGAAGTGCCGCAGTTAGCTGTGTTGGGTGTTTGAATGGAAGAGTGAAATGCTCTGCTCAGCTACGCAATCGCCTGTGAAGGCTGGTGATCATCGTGCCGTCTGATTCTCAAATCGCCTGGCTGATAGCGTGCAAATTGCAACCAGTGGCCCTGATGATGTAAAACAGACGGCGGAAGTTGCCAGCTGATGCAACGGCTTCCATATCACCCGCTTGTTTTGACCACCAAGATTCACGACCAGAGCGAAGACCTGATTTCAGCTGTTGCGTAATAGACCGGCGGTGTTCGTCGTACTCCGCGCCAACAGGCACCGCCTGTCGACGATCCAGTAATTCTGAAGATCTTCCCGAGATCCAGCATTTGCGAGTGGAGCTAGTGAGGCCACAGCTGGACAAACCAGCCGACAGCAATGCTTGTTGCATACTCGACCAGTGTTGATCAACATCCAGAGTGTGAGAGAGACAGCTTCGCGGAAGCTTTTGTTGATACTCTTTCTTCAACACTGGGTCTTCCAACTTGTAGGTGTTCAGTCGGGTGAGTTTTGACTTAGGCGAACCACCAAAACGAATGCAAACGGTCGCACACACCAGTGCATGATTGGTATCGACGCATGTAGACCAAAATGATTAGCAGTCGCGTACGCTGCCGCGCCACCTGCGACTTATAGCTATGTGGTCAATCTGTGACCAGCGCTGGGTTGATGATGGGGGCTGCCAACTGGCGTACTGACGTCCAGGATGACGAAAGTTGGTGCTGGAGAAGAATAGTTGATGGTCAGCACACAGACTGAACAGTCTCTCTCTATTGTCTGAGCGAACATCATCATATCCATGCGGTCCTCAGAGGTGGCGCTCACATGGCAGCAGACGACCGACACGCGCGTTGACGTCACCTGCCAAATCCATGATGTATGTTTTAGGAGCCCTTAGGAGCACCTCATGAAGGTTCTGGTAGAACTGGTCTTTGACGGTGTCTGAGTTACAGTCAGTGGGCGCGTAGGCAGAGATCATGAAGAGAGCATGCTTTTCGACTCGACGTATGCTGACTTTACAAGAGCCATGGAGCCTTATCACACAAAGGCCGCTATTGATCGGAATCCAAGCAATCCAAGCAATCTCAACTCTAGCACTGAGGGCGATTCCAACACCAGCTTGCCCAGATGCGGCAGACTCGGCGTCACCAGAGAGGCGGAGATGGAACCGGATGCGTGGGTGAAGCGGTGACACCAGCTGGTAGACGGTGTTAACGTCCTGAAGTCATGTTTCAGTCAGGTAGCAGATATCAATTCCAAGGGTCTCTAGCGTGCGTGCAACTCCAGCTTGCTGATCGATCTGCAGTAAAGTGCGAACGTTGAAAGCTGCAAGTTGGAACTGCGTTCCGGGTTGCAGGAGCGAAGATGGACGACTTTGGGACCGGCAACTCTCTGTTGAGTACTGTGTGGTTGAGTTCACAGATGTCACGCGAACAGGTTCATCAGTGTAGGTGGGATTGATCGTTATCGAGGAATCAGGTAAAAATGGGTGTGAATGGTACAGGGGAAGGTTAGGTGAAATGGCGGCGTGTGCTTGTGCATTTGGCATTTTAACATGAGTGAACAGCACGGTAGCAGCAAGACAGCGGGTGAATGGATGCGGTTGTAAGTCCATGGTTCGTCAGTGGGCGAGGTACTGCCCGGTTGTCCAGGCCGAAGTAGAGGGTTGCCTTAGGGGCCCTAACCCGAGCATTTGATCAAGGATCTAACCTAAAAGTCAGCAGGGCGATCTGAGGGTATCGCAACCCGTTGGGAGCCGGTGACCAAACGAGTGGTTCCTACGCCTTTAGGACTGCATAGGACCAGGAGCCCAACACACCCTGGAATTACTATGCCACTCAAAGAGGCAAGGGGTAGGGACTTTCTATGGTGGCGAGTGACATCCGCAACGTCATAGTGTTTTTAAACGGACATATTGGCTTTTATAGGGAGAACGCTTGCCAGGCAAAAACCCGCCACGTCCTGGAACACTGCCGCCGAACCATTCGCTGGAACGGGATAAACCCGAACCACTCAGCTGGCACCATGAGAAGGTTGTTCGGCAAGCCAGCCAGAAGATGATATATACTTATTTATATATTACCAGTGTACTTGATCTGGTAAAATGCAGTCGTTTATCCGGCTTTGTCTTGGCTTCTGGTAATGTATGTGACCCAAATGTTGTGTTTTAACGTTAGGTACATGCATTAATGCGCTTTACCCGTATCGCAAACAACGACGCCTGTTACAGCGCGTAACGTACAATGCTTATTAACAAAATGTCACGTATTTCAGAGTGCCTTGATATATGGAGGTTAGTGGATATGCATCATACGCCCACAACAGTCTGATCAATAACTTAATAGTGAACTGTGACTGTTTCAGAGAGAGGTACTCGCAATTTAAGTAATATAATTATTTATGGCATATCCATTCATCAACACGTCGGACCCAAATTTGTCCTAAACCTTGGTATAATAAGACATAATTTATTACTAGGGTACTGGGTGGAACTGTGGTACATTTTTAACTTGGACAGACTACAATAGTCATCCCTAATCATTCAATTTTACAATAAGTTACGGTTGCGTTTTAATATACCCGGAAAATTTGGATCAAAAAGGATTTGCTGGCTGCGCTCCAGATAGTGTTTAGTTATATATTCGCTCACTGCGCACTTGAAAATCTACCGCCTTAAGGTTCCTATGACTGTCTTGTCAGATTTCCTCACGCTGTCTTAAACTATACTGCACTACTTCAGGAAGGGACGAGTGAGGGATTTTTGAAATACAAGTGTGTTTGACATTGCATGCATCTCATAGTTTGTTATCCGAAATTATCCTTCGACTGACATGCACTAATCACCATCAGCCAATATTCCAATAACCTTCACCATATGACCTAAAAGAGACAGAATACGTGACAATGCAACCTCGTTTCTGCACACTTTACGGTAAGACATAGTCATACCTAAACATCTCGCGCTATGGAATCGATTGTTTCAGGATACCGGAAGTACACCAACTCCTTGAAAATTTGAGATGCAACTAATTGAGTACCTAAAAATTAATACAAATAAAGAACAGTTTTGTGTTAGTTGCGCAGATGGGCTGGATCACTGAGCACTCTCTGAATTCATAGCGCAAAGGTGTGGATGAAGACGGAGCAACGTTTGTTGGGACACCATCAACTGCATTGTTCTATTATAAGAATTTATATTTTTGCTTAGGTAACTTACTTCATGCAATCTTTCTATATTGTCACATCCTTAGATCTTACTGACATCCAAATGCGGCTTAGGAAAAGTTGGCACGTGCATAGGTTTGACAAATGAGATCTAACTCTGAATATTTTATTCCCAACACTGTTATATTCTTCGTGTTAATCAGACTGATAACATTTGAGCGCTTTGTTGAATTGGATAGATTGGTTTTTCTTTTGCAATTTTATTCATCTCCACCGCATCTTGTTGTGCTCTCACTTAGCCTAAACATACACTGATGACATATGAAAACGATGCACTCATCCCTAGGTTGAATTAACTGCCTTGCTTTTTGTCCTTCTTTTAGTGTGTCATTCTCCCTACCAAGCTTTATGAAAACAAGAGTGCCTGTCAGATTTGGATCCGTTGAAACATTGAACTATTGATGCTTCATCAATAACTTAGCTAATTTGTTTACTTAAACCTGTTTTACATATGTAATTTCGTCACCTGTCTGAGACACATCGCATCTACAAACTGATCCAAAATTTGCATAGTAAAACAATTCTCATTTTAACTACTTACTGATTACTTGAGATATTGTCTGCTTTAACGCTCATTAAATTTTCAAAATCATTGTTAAATATTATGGCTAACCTACAGTATTCCATTTAATTTATGTCACTTATCTCATTTTGTCATTTCCACTGCACTCCAAAGAAACGTAATTGAATTATCAATATTTGACTATCAATCTGAATCCTTGTAAAACACAGTTAATAGTATAAGCATCAATGAAAATAGGCTTATGTTTGTCCGTGTACAGCAGTCCGGAAAACTACGTTTGCATGTCCTTTTTACCTTTCCTCGGAATAGCTTCGCTATGATATGTCTCACGTATTTGAGTAGATAACAATTACGAAATTACCCGCAGAATTTCAGGCACGTGCGACTCACTGCTCAGGCAGTTCAGAATTAGCAAGCTTTCCGGAGAAACAATTTCCGAGTTTGCGTGCAGACAGCTGTAAATAGAACCATTCTTCGTTGAGTGTGTTAGATCTCTCGATTATCATGCGAGACAGGAAAATGAATTATGTTTTACTGAGAACTTCACCATTCCATTTACAAACCATGTCTCAACGGAATGAATTTGATCCTGATTGAGCAGATTTTGGTCCATTTGTGGGCTAGACGGAAGACTACACAAAATTTTACAAACAAAATGTAGCAATGGATTACAATGTTTGCTTAAATTAGCTTATATATACGAAGACGGAAGCAAAATGGGCCCAGTAATATTCTGCGCTTAACCGCACAGATGATTGGAGCCAATTTACGCTAACTTACGGCATATATAGAAACAGCAGTTTAAGTCTGAAAATACCTAAATTATGTTAGGAAGGAATTTAAGTAAGTAAGTAACCGTTTGTGAGGCACCCGATTTATTGTCATTTGAGCGTCTAGGAGTAAAATTATGCGGGAGCATAATAAGCCAATAGTGAATGTAATGTTGCCTATGTAGGACAGCTGGAAGTATTTGCACGACTGCCTGTGAACTAAATCATGCCGGAACGTACATATCAGCTGCACTGTGTCAGCGAATTCAAGCGCACGTCGCCTAACAAATTTCCCAAACAAACTATTAAATATGGGGGTTCGAAAAAATAATCAAAAACACGTTCGCCGTGAGAAATTCCGAAAAATTATACAATTTCCTACCCAATTAACTGTGACCTTACCTGAAATAAAGGCATCAAATTTCATTTATTTAATATCCCAGTTTCCTGGTTATTTTTATAAGTCCAGAATATATCCGTAAAGTGTAATATATACGCTAGTTGAATATAGCAGTATCGTACGTAGCGCATGTACCAAGATCAATGATTTATGCCGGGTAAGCATGCGTTTGCTTGACAGGTCCGCCGAGCGGCGTGAGGATAACTAAAATATCGAAAGATTTGTGAATTGTTTTATGGGTACCTATAAAGAAGATACGTCAGGGCATAACAATAGTGTAATTAGGAATTGTTTTTTAATGACAAGGCAACATGGGGCAACTAAAATTGATGAACTGCGTGAGAAAAGTAAAAAACGAATATACATTATTCTGCACAGCCACCTAATTTTTATTTGAGATATTAATCCTGCTTGAAGGAATAAATAATATATGTAAAATAATCACAGTTTAGGAAACGATGTGCTGGGTGCCTACGGCAAGATCCAATGTTCATTTTCTTGCAAATATCTTAGTTGCAGGAGGAATCAACTAATCTTGCGTGAGATTTCCATAATTGGCAAAACCGAGGATAAAAATAATTTCGCCGTCATTCCGTGCGACTATACTGCTTAGACGATTTCAGAGAGTTGCCTTTAGGATTGGTGTTATAGCTGAGTTTCAGCATGTGACGGTATACGTGCTTAACTTCACACAATATTTAATAGACTAATTTGAGATCACCGCTCAGTCTTCGGTGGCGACCACTGAAAACTCCCAGTGACTTCAGCCTTAGATTGTAGGACAGATTTCATGGACCATTGACGTATTTCGCAGTCCTGTGCTGTGGTTTCTCCAGGACTTCTAAGTGGCGGTCAATCAAGGTTGGCAAGCTTGGATAGTGGATTATTTAAAGTCAGGACGCACGTAAGTGTTGTATGCCATGTGGAAGGTTGATCCATCGAAAATTCCGAATGCCTCCACAGCAAGCCGAGGGGCTAGTTGGCGCTGTTCGCACTGGCATCTAAATGCTTTGAGCAGTTATGATAAATTACAATGAGCACACCAAGGTCGTGTTGTTGGGAGGTGGTTTGATATATATTTGACCCAAGCCTATACAGGTAGCCATGATTTGCTGCAACTGAGCAGCGCGAACTTTTTCCACACTCAACAGTAGTGTATGCTAAACTGACCAGTTACAGATGGCGTGGAAGTCAAGCTTGGGCTTTTCATGGTCGTTTGGTTCTCTGATCTCCCTCCTTAAGTTGATATCATCTGCGAAATACTAGAATTTAAAAGTAAAGTCCCTCGCCAGATCGTTTAAGAAGTTCGAGTATAGAAGCGGTCCTAGCACTGTGACCTTGGTACACCGCACTCTACTGCCTCGGACAGGGATTCTGGTACACTCACCTCCAACCGACGTTTGTATAGGAAGTTTACTATTAAGCCAATAGCGGGAGACCAATGCCATAGAGCTGAAGTTTGTGGAAGAGTGTTCGGTGGTCTAAGTAATCAAACGTATTTGTGAAGTCCAGGTATTTGATTTTAAGTCTAGCTGCACAATCATCTGCGTTAGTCAAACTATGGCGTGTACTAACCAGCGTCGTATTGCATGAGCGTTTTGTCGGAAGCCATGTCGCTATGGTTGTGATTTTCCAGATGCTACATGAGCGTATCAGCGATGACTGACCTTATAATGTAAAAGGATTATGTTGTCCGATGGTAATTGGTTGGGTTAGTGCTACTACCCATTGCTCTTATTTTGCTGAAATTTGGTTCTTCTCTAAGCAGCGCTAATAGAATATAGCCAGTGGTTCTGCCGGATCACTGCGCGCTGACTGTAAATCCTTCAGTGGAAGGTTATCTATATCAGGATAGCTGTGCATACACAGGATCAACAGTTCTTTTAACATGGTTTCTGCAGTAAACCTTATATTGGATGAAGCTGACGGCGGGACAATATAAACAGGGCATACTGTTGGGCCAGTTATTACTTTGATCGAATGTGAGTAAGGGAACCGCTGCTTCCGTTGCTGATCGTGTGCACTCGTCAGTCATGAGCAGTGCTGCAATTCCGCGTTACAACTTACGAAGCCCAGTGATATGCTTGTATAAAAGTTGGTGGTTCGTTTAGAACCAATTCATTGACTTCTGCTCATGCGTCATTTGTCCTCGCGCATCCAGCACATAAAGAATTTACGCTGTCATAAAGGTATTCGAGATTTCAGCATTGAAGCAGTCCTTGTGAACTCAACATGCTAATTCCATCAAGCACATGCATTTACTTATTTAGCTTCCCAGAAATGACGATGTTTCTTTGACGATGGAAGGATTTCTGCTCAGACGCGTGCGCTGCTAGCGTGCTACAAGTATGTGTCAAAGGGTCTCAAGCGGTTTCTGGAGGCTTTCTGTTGAGAAGATCTGACATGCCTCCTTAATAAGCGCTGATAACAATTTGTAGTGCGTGATCATATACACTTTATAATCCCAATCCTCAGGATATTTCGTCTAATATATATAAATAAACAGTAGAGTGATATGATGAATGAAACTTAGTAGGGTTCCTGTAATTGTTCTGTCGACCATGAGCTCCTCGATGGTAAGCACAATATCAAGTATCCACGGCCATTTTGAAGTTGGAAATACGTTGCGATTGGTCATGTTGTTATACAGATGGTAGCGGGAAATTACTTCTTGTAAACTGGCATTCAACTGCACGCCATCGGTCATCGCTATTTCCAAGTAGTGCACCTTAAATTCGCCTGCGACTGAATGTGACTAGGGCATATGTTTTACTGTATACTGTGGTGTGAGACGAGACAAGCACCCTTCAGCCCAGCAGATGCTAAGATTCAGCATTTGCTTGGTACTGCTTAGCCAAGTCATAAATTCGGCCTCTACTGTGTGCATTTCTTTCACCCAAGTGATAATGCCACTATAACTGGTCGAATGTTGTATTGTAATCTATTGTGCAATATAGTTAATAAAGTTTTACATCAGATTTAAATAGAGTGGCGCTTTGCAAACGATGTAATGCTCTGTGCAGTTACGTAACACTTAAGCGCAATAGCATATAAACAGCTCCGCCGTCAATTATTGAAATAAGCGTTCCACTGCCGTTAAACTCAAATAAAGCTGGGGTAAATAGTTATAAATGAGAGGTGAGAAAATGTAAATGAAACAACTTTAGGAGTGCATCGGCTTTTCCTTTCGGTGCCTAATGTGGTTATGGTAACTTGTTTATATCTCGTAGAATTACAACACAAAAAATAAATTTTTAAAAACGTTACTTACGAAATACGATAATATTATTGCTGTGTTTAATACCAAAATATCTCGCCAAGTACGCTGATATTACCGTCGCATTCTTTTCTACCACCCAATGAAAAATTTCCCGCACAGGTAAACTTGATACGAACCAAAGCATTGAGGTATGTCCAATTATAATTGCTCACGTTTCACGCCTCTTTATAAGTATTTATAAAAGATTCGTTAAAAGAATGTAAATGGACATTGAATGGTGTTAATATTATTTAATGTTTTCGTAAGTAATATTCATGGAAACATGAAATACATAACTGAAATAGCGCATAAAGTAAGGGATCTAAGGTGTAAGCAATTAACGATCCAAAATTATGTATTTGTTCAAAGGTTTAAGACATATGACATTTGCTGATTTTGACCAATATTACTTAATTGTGTCGTAGCTTAACATAAGCACATAAATTATAGTAAAGGACAATGGAGAGGACAATACAAAAACACCTGTTAGGATCCTGCACTAACGCAGATTCTGGCATTGCAGAACCCGCCGTGTGTATTGGATTGCGACGCGCAATCTCAATAGTGGCCCCTGTTCCATTTGAAGTCAGCCTCTGGCAATACGGCAAATGGGACCGTCACCCATGGGGAGGGATTCAATGTGGTTCTCTCCCATTAGTACAATGCAAGACAGACGGAATCGACTTGTGTATAATCATCATCTAGAGATAACAGACATGGGAAAGCAACTCAGCACACAGTGCTCGGCGGCTGTCGCCATGACCATTAGGCCTTTGAGCTCCGCAAGCAGTGTTTGTCACAGAGGTTATAAGTTGATTTTCGGGTTTTGGAGCGCCCGCCGTGTGTATTGGATTGCGGTTCGCAATCTCAATCGTGGCACCGGTTGACTTTGAAGTCATCATCGGCAATGCGGTCATTGGGACCGTCACCGAAGTGGAGGGTTTGGATGTGACTTTTTCCATCCCTGCACTCCATGACGGACCTTTTGTATTTGATTAGACGCATCAGGCAGACATAGCCGAGAAGTGAGTAATACTCAGCGGAAGGTGCATGGCGGCTATGGTCGTAATCATTAACCCATTGAGATCCGCGTTCAGTGTTTTACACAGCGGTTAGAAGTAAATTTTCCGGGTTTGGAGCAACTTCCGTGTGTACGGGATTGCGGTTTGCATCTCAGTCGTGGCCCCGGTTGACTTTGAAGTTAACCTCTGCTAATATATTCACTGGGACCGTCAATGAATTGAAAGGTTTGGTGTGGTTATCTCCCATCCCTGCACACCACGTCCGACGGTTTCGTCTTTGTCTAGAGAAACAAGGTAAAGTAGCTGAGCTGGGAATGGAACTCAGCGCATAGTGCTTGGTGGCAATCGCCGTCATCACTAGGATATTGTGATCAGCGAGCAGCGTGTGACACATCGGTTAGAAATTTATTTGCTGGTTTCAGAGCATCCGCCGTGTGTATTAGATTGCGACTCGCAATCTGAATCGCGGCCCCGGTTTTCTATGAAGTCAGGATCTGCCAATACGTTCACAGGGACAGTCACCAAAGTGCAGGGTTTCTGAGTGGCTCTATCCCATCACTGCAATACAGGACCGAGAGTTTCGTTTTGCTTAGCCTCATCAGGTAGGTATAGCTGCGATTTGAGAAACGTACAGTGAACAGCGCATGGCGGCTATCGCCATGATCACTAGGTCATTCATCTCCGCGAACCGTGTTTGACACATCGGTTAGAAGTAGATTTTCCGGCTTTGGAGCATCCGCCGTTTGTATTGCATGGTGAAACACAATCTCAATCGTGGCGCCGCTTTACTTTTATGTCAGCTTCTGCTTACATATTCACTGGGTCCGCCAAAAATTAAAGCGCTCAAAGTGGCTCCTTCCTGTACCTGCATTTCACGCCGATTGTTTCGTCTTTTTAGACTCCTCAGGCAAGGATAGTAGATGTTCGAATAATATTCAGCGCACAGTGATTTTCGGCTATGGCCATGAACACTAGGACATTGAGCTCCGCAAGCCGTGTTTGACACAGCGGTTAGAATTAGATTTTCGGGGTTTTGGAGCACAAGTCGTTTGTATTTGATTGCGACTCGCAATATCAATCGTGGCCCTGTGTGTCTATGAAGTCAGTCACTTTCAATAAGGTCACTAGGACCGTCCTGCATTTGGGGGTTTCGATGTGGTTCTCCCCATTCCTGCAAACCAAGCCCGACGGTTTCTTTTTGTTTAGACACATCTGGTATAAATAGCTGAGCTGCAACTTGAAATAGGCGCAAAGTGCATGGCGGCTATCGCCATGATCATTGGCCTTTAAACGCCGCGAGCAGTATTTGGCACAGTGGTTGGGAATAGATATTAAGGATTGGGAGCACCCACCGTGTGTCTTGAATTGCGACTAGCACACTCAACCGTGGCCCGGTTGTCTAATAAGTCAGCCTCTACCAATTCGGTCACTGGGACCATCACAGAAGTGGTGGGTTTCGATGTGGCTCGCTCCAGTCACAGCACTCCACGACAGACGGTTTCGTCTTTGCTATCCTCACCAGGTAGGGATAGCATAGATTAAACCGTAAATAGACGAGAGTGCTTAGCTTCCATGGACATGAACAAGAGCGGAATGATATCAGCGATAATTATTTGACACAACGATTAGTAGTACATTTTCATGTTTTCGAGCACCCACCGTTTTGTATCGGATTTCGACTCGAAATCTCAATCGTGGCTCCGGTTGACTTTGATGTCAGCCTATGCCCATAAGTTCACTGGGACCAATTTGGGGCTTTCAATATGGCAATCTCTCATCCCTTTATTAAACGACATTAAGTTTCGTGTTTTTTTGGCTTACCAGGAAGAGTAACATACCTAGGAGTGGAACTCGGCGCATATATTTTAACGGGTATCGCTATGAACACTAGGATATGGAGCTTCACGAGGAGTGTTTGACACAGCGGTTAGAAGTAGATATTTGGGTTTTGGTGCACCTGCCGTGTGTATTTCATTGTGACTCGGAATCCCAATCGTGGCGCCCGTTATCTCTGAAGTAAGCCTATGCCAATGCGGTCACTGGGACCTTCACCGATGTTGGCTGTTTCGTTGTGGCTCTCTCCCATCCCTGAACTACACTACCGATGGTTTCATCTTTGTTTATACTCATCAGGTTGAAATGGCCGAGCTGTGCCTACTAATCGGCGCATAATTTTGGCGGCTATCGCCGTGACTTCTAGATCACTGAGCTCCGCGAGCAGTGTTTGACATAGAGGTTAGAAGTAAGTTTTCTTATATGTAAGCCCCCGCCGTGTGTAAATTGTTGCTTCTCGCAATCTTGTAGTCATATGGAGTTTGCTTTTTGTCCTTGTATTAACTTATCAAAGTATAATATCATCCTGTACATAGATACCTTAGGAAAATTGCCAGTGATCACGATGGCAACGTGTGTTTGATTCATTCAAACGAATCGCATTGGCGTGCTCTTGCGTTTCCAACTCCAAGGGTGTTTGCTTTTTCTCTGCTAGCCCCTATAGCTTCCCAATAGATAGAACATTTTGCGATGCCTTTAGCTAGCGGAATTGTGCGTTTCGACAAAAAATGTCTACCTCGCCCAAATATCCGTCTTTTACCGACTTTTACTTGAGGCAAAACGAACCCGACATATGGAGACCGGATGATTCCGCTATATCTGTTGACCTTGACCAAACATTTGTTAAGCCAATTACTAATTTTTCTTTCTGGATTCGTTCAGTTTTGCGGTACCTTCATCCATGTGCATAATTTTGTGCACCAATCGGGTTCTATTTCACTTATTTCGCATCATTTTTCTACTATGAATGCTTGTCACCCAGTCTTCGACGGCCAGGTTGAAAATGTAACCATCGTCGCTCCGCCCTTTCAAGAAATCAATCAAAAACTTAGCATTGAGCAGTTGGATACATTTTTCGAACTTCTCGCCATTAGGTCTGAAAAAATCAAATGTCTCCATGTCGTCTGCGTGCTTCCTCCACACGTCGCCGTTGATATCGACGCTACCACTGAGTTGCCAACAGAGGGAAAGAATTATTAGGAAATTAAAGCCGCGGTTTTCAATAGGACATGTCTTTCAGATCGTCAACATATCACGAAGCTTCTGAGCGAAACGGAGTTGGTTGACCGCAACCCATCGCAGCTACTGCGCAAGATGCAAAGTTTAGTCACACACGATATGGTAGACGAGACATTTCTCAAGGAAATGTATCCGCGTAGATGGTCACGTGAAATGTGCAATATCCTCTACGCAAATGCCGGAGCATTCCTTACACTAATGGCCGATATCGCACACCGAATTTGGGAATCCTACGGCAAGATTTCGCAAATTCCATCCACGCCGAAAGATGATATTGCCGAGATGAAAGCGCAGATTGCCGCTCTCACCAAGCGGTTGACCGATTTCACAACTTCTGGCAGTAGCTGCCGATGTCGACCTTCAAATCGTCAACGTCCATCTCGAACAAAATCACCGTCGAAATCACCGCGCCGAATGTCTACCTGAAGCTGGTAACATGAGTGATTTGGCCCGCAGGCTAAGTCGGGTCGACCACCGTGTTCCTACAAACTCAATTTGCAGGGGAAACGGGTCGACCAGCACGTAGGTGCGACGTACGTATCTGGTCAACACAGTCGCCTGTTCTTCGTTACCGATCTACAAAGCGGAGGTCGCTATCTCATCGACACTGGCGCAGATGTCAGCGTCCTTCCACGCAAAGGATTGCGACTCACTATCTCAATCGTCGTCCCGGTTGACTTTGAAGTCAGCCTCTGCCAATACGATCACTGCCACCGTCGCCGAAGTGGAGGGCTTTGGTTTTCGCTCACTCCCATCCCTGCACTACCCGCCCGAAGGATTCGTCTTGGTTTAGACTCACCCGGTAGAGATAGCTTAGATGGAAGTTGAACTCGGCGCATAGTGCTTTGCCGCTGTGGCCCTGATAGCTAGGCCATTGAGCTCCGCGATCAGTGTTTGAAGCAGCAGTTAGAATTTGATTTTCGTGTATTTGGAGCCCTCGCCTTATAATAGTTGGCTACTAGCAATGTCAGTCGCCGCCCTGTTGGACCTTGAATTCAGCCTCTACCAATACGTTCACTGGGACCGTTTGCTTTTATATATCCTCCATCAATGCAATCCACGAGTTACGGTTTCTTACTTGTTTAGCCGCATCAGATAGAGATGGCAAAGCTGGGTGGGCAACTCAGCGCATATTCCTTGGCGGCTATCGCTATGATACTATGCCATTGAGCTCCGCGAGCAGCGTTTGACAGCGGTTAGAAGTAGATTTATGGGTTTGAAGCACCCGCCATGCATATTGGATTGCGAATCGCAATATCAATCGTGGCCCCAGTTGACTTTGAGTTAAGCAACTGCCAATAACTTCACTGAGACCGTCATCTGAATAAAGGGTCCGGCGTGGCTTTTACCATACATGCACTCCAAGATCGACGGTTTGGACTTCATTTAGACTCATCAGGCGGAGATAGCAAATCAGAATTGCAACTCGAGACAAAGTGGTTGACAGCTATCGTTATGCTCAATAGGCAATTGAGCTTCCCGATCAGTGTTTGTCACAGCGGTTAGAAGCAGAATATAGGTTTTGTATCATTTGCCGTTTGTATTGCATTGCGACTCGCAATCTTATTCGTTACGCTATTTGAGTTAGAACTCAGCCTCTGCTTATACCTTCACTGTGACCGTCAACTTGGTGAAGGTTTTCGGTCTCACCCTTTCACATCACTGCACTCCATGACCGACATTTTCGTCGTTGTTTAGACTTATCTGCTAGAAATTGCCGAGCTGGGAGTGGAACCCGGCGCGTTGTACTTTGCGGCTATCGCCACGTTAACTGAGCCATTGTGCTCCGCGAGCGGTGTTTGACACCGCGGTTAGAAGTAGCTTTTCCTGATTTGTAGCCACGCCGTTGGTATTGGATTGCTACGGGCAATCGCAATCGTGACCCCCGATGACTTTGAAGTTCTCCTCCGCCAATACTGTCACTGGGACCGTCACATAAGTGGAAGGTTTCAGTGTGGCTCACTCCTATCCCTGCACTTCATGACCGACTGTTTCGTCTTGGGTTACACTTATCTGGTAGAGGTAGCCGAGCTTGGATTGGCATTCGGCGCACAGTTCTTGGCGGCTAGCGCCATGATTACTCGGACAATGTGCTGTGCGGGCAGAGTTCGACAGCGTTTAGAGGTAGATTTTCGGGTTTTGGAACAACCGCGGTGTGTAATGGATTATGGCCGGCAATATCAATCGTGGCTTAAGTTGACTTTGAATGCAGCATCTGCCAATAATTGTACAGTTGCTGTCATCACATTATAATGTTTCGCATTGGCTCTCTCCCATTCCTGAATTACGCAACCGATGCTTTTGTTTTTGTTTAGCGTCATCTGGTTTAGATTGCCGAACAGGAGGTAATAATGTGCACATATGGCTTTTTGGCTATCGCCATTATCACTAGGCTTTTGAGCTCTGCGAGCAGTGTTTGACATAGCCGTTAAAGTAGATTTTCTGGTTTTGCAGCAACCTCTTTTTCAAACCCTTCACTTCGATGAACGTCCCAGTGACCGCATTGGCAGAGGCTGACTTCAGATGCAATCTTGACCACGATTGAGCTTGCGAGTCGCAATCCAATATAATTGGCCGTAGCTCCGAATCCCGAAATTTTACTTCTTACCGCTATGTCAAACACTGCATGTTTGGGTCAGTATCCCAGTGATCAATTCTTTTGCTGCCAAGCATTATGCGTCGAGTTCCACTCCTAGCTCGTCTATCTCTACCTGATGAGGAAAAACAAAGACTTAATCGTCAGTCGTGGTGTTCATGGATTTGAGGGAACAGCGGCGTAACCCTCCACTTTGGTGACGGTACCACTGGCTGTATTGGCAGAGACTGACTTCAAATTCATTCCGGGCCACTATTGAGATTGTGATTCGCAATCTAATACACATGGCGGGTGCACCAATACCCGAAAATCTACTTCTAACTGCTGTGTTAAACACTGCTCACGAAGCTCAATGTCCTCGTGATCATGGCGATAGCCGCCAAGCACAATGCGCCGTGTTCCACTAATAGCTCGGCTATCTCAATTTGATTAATCAAAAGAAAGCCGAAACCTTCAGCAGTGCATTGCATTTATTAAAGCATGCCACAACGAATTCTCCGTATCGGAGCTTTTCGTTTGCTCCCTGCCACAACAAACCGTAGGGAGAAAGAACTGCCAAAATATCTGCATCCTCTCAGATTTCCGCCTTTGCCCTTTCCAACTTCCTCTGGTATTCCTTTCTTATTTCGGGGAAGCCATATCACCAAATCAACTGATTTTGCTGGACCAATCTCCGGTCGGTCCTATCTTCTTTTCATGGACAATTTCACCAAGTGGTTCTATGTGAACCTACTGCAAAGTCCGACTGCCCAGTACCCGTTCAACGAGCTGGATAGGATGTACAAGTATTTCGGCCTGCCAGAGGTAATAGTCACAAACCATGGCACATAATTCACTTTAACTTCCTTTCTCTAATGGTGAAATGAAAAAGGCATTTGCAGACATTCTCACTGCCCTATAATGCACTATCAAACAAACAGTAGGAACGGTTGGCGAATACCTTTAAAGGTGCACATTGTAAAGCGGGACAGAACAAGGACCCGAATAACGTGATCCAGTCTTTCCTGTGCATGTATCGGAATACGCCAAACGCAAACGCCACAGATGGGAATGCTCGTGCCGGGATGTTGTTTGGATGAAAGATTTGGACATTGTTCAATAATTTTATACCAAACAGAAAAGTGAAGCATTGCACCTGTCAGGGGGAGGAAAATCTGACAGACAGGCTACGCCAATTCAACATTGGTGACAATGTACTCGCGTGAGTTCTAAGGATGGAGGATGGGGTCGACAGGAAGAGTGATCCACAGAAAAGGCGAATCATTTTACGAGCTAATGGTAGGAAATTAGAAATGGGTTAGACACGCTTATCAGATGAGGCCTCATAATGGAAAGATTCAGTTAACCAGAATTACCATCCTTGCCGTTGGACATTCCTGCTTGAGGAATTTGAGCGACTAAGTGTATCACAACGAAATCTGAAAGCATTAGAAGATACACAATACAGGCCGACCTGAAAGCGGAGGGGGCCACAGTGGCTGCAAGTTAATCCCAAGGCGAAAAGCTACGCACCAAATCAGGTTCCAGCAGTACGCAAACAGACTAAATTCGAAAAGGGAGGAATCGGCGACCTCGACGTACTAATGTGACACCATTTCGAGAAGCCTATCTTTGGGACATAGGAGGCTACCCAACCGTTGATAGCAGGGCTGAGTCTTGTCGTAACTTGTGAATTAAGGCCGTTAGCATGGAACAAGTTGTCATGGGAGATAATAGCATGTGACATAAAATTAACCATTACCTGTGCCTAATATCTTTCGGTCTATCAGCTTTCGGTCTTCTGTTTTGTCCCCGACTATGTTAACATAATAGAGGGTAGAGGAAAAGCAGCGTTACAGCTGACACAACGCAAAATTTTTCTTTTTGTTCAGAATAGAATACTGACTACCTAATGAAAGCGAGGCCTAAACTAGAAGTATTACATAGCGCAGAATACCTATTGTCTTCGGTTGCCATGCCAAGGCAGAAATTTCAGCGTTGCTCCATCCGTCAAACTAGGCTGCTTGGTCAAAACACTCACAAATGGGCAAATGCAAACATTTAATGCTGTTCTTCTGTTATTGTTGAGATAAAGAATTTGCGTCATTTTCTGGGTAAATTAAACTCTTGCTCCAGCATCCTTCGGTGTTTTACTTCTGGTTGCAAAACTCAGATTGTTGGGCATCGGCATAGATATAAGACGGTTCGGGATGTTCGAAACAAACACTTTGCTGAATCTGATACCAAATATTATGTAAATGATCAGAATTTAATTGCTAGTGCTCCTTATCGTACGTTCTCTTGGCAATGCAGGACAGTGTTCAGCGGTCCGGCTGATCAAGTGAATTTAGGTTTTTGTCGAAATCTCTCAGTATGGGTTACACCCAAGTGTATCGCATAAGTGATTCGGATCGGCCAGGGAAACCTTCTTGTAAGCCCTGATAAATAAGATCTTTTTACGAGAGCATTTTAAAGTTAGATGCTTGAACCGTCTGAGCTAAAGCTGTTGGAATAGTTCTTTTCAAAAGCCAAATAAAATATCCCATTAAAAGTATAGTAAGTAATATGTCTTCACTGCATTTAGGGATATCATTGACGAAACATTATGATATTGAGTGGTTTTCAGGGAATCGTTCACATATAATATGGTTAGGATGGACTATGTTGAGTCTAACGTCTCAATGATTCAGATGACCTTATTGTTAAAACAAGACAAATACTAATGTTTACTTGCATTTCAGTTGCGTAACACTAAGAAATTAGCTAAAATGAACTACCCACGTCGTGTTGCGAAAAACAGTCATTTTATTTAACCTCTTATTTCGAATGGTCATCAGGAGGTCTAGAAATCTACAATCACGGCTTTTTTCAGCTTCGCTGGCAATGTGCAATGAAAGGTGTACATTGGTAAGATGAATTACCAAGTTTATCGCATCAGACAAACAGTTATTGCACACGCGGATTAGTAACACGCGAAGGTCCTATTCGTTCGGGAACCACCAGCATTTTTCAATCCATTTGAACTCTGTGGAGCTCGAATCCGAAACAGAAGAAAGGCATATTGACGATTTTCTTCAGGATGTTAGGCCCTGCAATGCATTATAGGTGTGTGTCGGCCAATTATATGTGTCCAAATGAGATGAAACTCTAAGCATGACGTTCAAGTCTGTTTTCGACCCCAGTAAAATTGGTACATTTTGTTGTAAAACCCCGATGCCTATGAAAGCTTTGCATGCGATGGTGTTGTCCAGATGCCCGTAATCTGACACGATGACGCTATTGGTTCGTTAAGTCTCTATGCGTGAGTTTCGCGAAGTAGATGACTGACAGGTGCGGGACTAGCGGTGATGTTTTAATTCTCCAGTAAATCTGCCGATCGCAAACTCCAACAAATAAGCATAGGAATTGGCAATTGTATCATGTGTTCAGTTATCTCTGCTTTTATGCAGGTTTAGGAGCAACGCTCACGTTCATTTCGGTGAGGATATCATAACAAAATTAGCAGTTTTTCGCGAAGGTTTTCTAGCCATGCTCAACGCCAAAACAACAGGAAATAACAGTTAATCACTGGCGTTTAAATGTTCTGTCCAGTTTATAAAGCAAATGTATCCTTAGCAGTATGAATGGATATTTCTTGCGTATCGGCTTAGGTAAGACTACAATAGATTTGGCGACTGGATAAGCTTCGGACTAACACATGTCTTTCATTGATAGCCATCAACACATCAAGCATTCCATTTAGTAGCAGCGGACATGAACCACATGGAATTAGCTCTAGGAAAAACTGACTGTCTGTCTGGCTTGCCTTGTTAACTCATTTAGCATGGCTGTAACATTTTCCTACGTGTAGCCGTTTGGGCTTATTTATTTTCTCCCGTCTTACCCCTACTCTTAATCACGTCTGCAGTTTGGAGAGGTAATCGGAATTTTTCATCATTACGCAGACGAACCATTTATTTGATCGAGTATAGAAAATATCGTGGTTGGACAGTAGTTATTTGACGGCTACCCGGTATTTTCTCAGTATGATATATTTTATTATTGGAGAGCACTACTTAGTTGTAGGTTCTCTCTGACACAGCAGAATTTATCTGCGTGATACATATCTCTCAACCGCATTGCGGGAGAATGAAACATTGAAATTAAGTACTGTAAGTGACAGCCAATTTTTCTGACAAAATCTGAAACGGATGAAATAAATAACTCAGGACTTTGGGAAAAAATTTAAGATAGGCATCAAAATGCTTACGGTTATTAATATCGGATAGGGCTACTTTTGTTAAGTCGCTACATCTAAAGGCGTGATTATTAGATCACAAGATCAATACTTGGTCGCTTTACAGTAGTCCGTGAGACATTATTGCTGTACAGTACAATCAGTGAGGTAGTGGGCTGGTATCGGGGACACAAAAATTTTCCTAAGTATGCAGGCATAAAATATATTCGTTTGACCTAGCGAAGTGTTTCAAAAACGTGTGCGAACCAGTAGAGAAATTGGACCAACGCACATCGAGATATTTCGACATTAGATGATATAGGCATGCAATTTCCATTAAAGTTTGACATGGAGGAAACATCTAAAATTAGTCAAACTTTATTGCACAGTATAATTCGCCTTCAATCAACTAAACTAGATGGTAACTTGCTAACTGTGGTCCATTAGAAACGCCTCGATTTTACCTTGCTCGTTCGCAATGCAGCTGTAAACAAGGTTTCTGCGGGTACATTGTTCTTCAAGAAATCAAAAACTTTTCCCCTTCAAACAGCTTGAGTGATATTTGACCACAATTCAAATGTGCATATCTTGTCCTACTGTAGCAGCTAAAAGCATAATTAGAAATATGAAAGTAGGAACTGCAAAAGATAAGTCATAAATAGGTACGCGGTACTGGATTTAATTTGTAAAATTTATAAAGCACCTAGTCCTCCTCTTCTCCTCATATGCCTGTCAGTGTGACTACAAATTGCAACAGGAAGCCTACACTAGTAAAAGGACAATGGCTGGCGTGCACAACAACACCCACGCCTTCGTAGTCTGAACCTATAGCTATTACATACCCAAAAAATAACAGCAGGATTTACTTAGACGAGAATTAACAGGCGTTGTAGACATGTCTACATATCGTATGTTTGCATTTGTAGTGTGGAAGCACACTCATGTTTTGACCAGGAGTTAGCTAATTCCACACTCTGCGATGAAGGCAAAGTGTTTATTGCTGGTCCTTGACGTCTTCTCGGCATATTGTGAAAACCCGAGATTTTTCTGTACCAGTACACCCAGGTCACGCTCCTGAGAGGCCATCTGCAGGGTGTGGTCTTCAAACTTGTAAACACTCACTGGCTGGTGACGCAGATGGATCAGCTTGCACTTAGCTATGTTCAACTGAAGCAAACTTCTTGTTGACGATTCATATATGCTTTATATGTTAAGTTGGAACAGCCGGTGATTTACATCGTTAATAATCGCCTGTTATATCTTGACATCATTGGCAAAAATCAGGACATTTGGCAAGATAGCTCTTGCCAGGTCATTAATAAACACCAGAAATAAGTGAGGTTCCAACAACGAGCCATATAAGAGACCACAATTCATCCTAATCGGGTTAGTAAGGGATCGACTAACACGCACTTTAAACTTCCGTTGTTTAAGCAACTTGCCAACCCAGCCGAGAACAACAACTCTGATTCCGTAACTCTGTAGTATGTGAAGTGGGATGCGGTGAACCAGGCGGTAGAAAGATTTGAAGAAGTCCAGATAGATGACGTCAATTCCGACGACAACATCAGCCACTACCGTCCAATTACCTCGCACAATCAGCAGGTTGGTGGTGCATGACCGGTGTTGACGGATGTCATGCTGCACCGGCGCCAAGTTATTACATTATTCCCGGTAGTCCATGAGAGCCACAGCGACGACCGCTTCAATTACCTTCACGAGCACAGAGAGGAGAGACATAGAGTGACAGTTTGCAGGCTCTGGAAGGCTAACGCGATTAACAATTGTGGTGATGATGCCACGCTTCCACATAGTGGGGACTTGTAGTTCATCTAAGCACCTATGTAAGAACCGTGACAATGTTTCAGCTAGTTTGGTGACCGCAACCTTCAGTGCATTCTGGCGGATGTTGTCGGCTCCCGCAGAGCTATGGTCGTGCAGTGAGAGTAACTTCCTTGGCACAATTGATGGGTTAAAACTTACATGTGTAAGCAATGGATTCGATAATGCGCAAGACATTAAGGGTGAGGTAGAGGCTGCGAGTTGGAAAATTGGAGCGTATTGTAGCCGCAGAGCATTAGCTGCTTCTTCTGCGTGTAAGCATATTAGTTAATTCCAAGAGTTTAGATGAATACTCTGCGTAGGAAACACAGATAAATCATATTACCATATGCTCGCTGAAACCTAACGGGCATTCAATCGAAACCCGTTGATTCTTGTTTCCTCATTTGTGGGCACAATGTACAAAGGAACTGTTTGTTTGCTGTGTTGAACCTAGTGCGGGAGGTGGAAAGATTGTATAAGGGAATACTAGGGATAAGTGCATGCAAAATCTCTTTAAACTGTACATAGGAAAATGTCGATACCATTATGGCGAGCACACTGAAGTCATCGGCGATGAGAATATGGCTGTACCCAGGGCGTGTTACCTTGTTCTACGCACGTATTAAGTGGACATCCATTTCCGACCTGGATGTCGGGGCAGTAACTGACAACTGCGAGACAGGGGTCGTTGGGTCTTAGTCCGAGACGGCAACAGTCTGAATCGGTAACAGGAGTTCCGGCTAATTAACTAGTGTACATTGCAGGTAACTGCAGTAATACAAAAGGACCCGACCTCCTCTGCTGTGGCTGTGGTTCCGGATGAGTGACCTTCGTGCTATCTCAACCCGAACATCAGTACCTTCCTGTTGCAATTAGGTTTCGATACTATAAATCATATTTAAGGGATTCGTGACCTAACCTATCCTAAGTTTGGTAGGTTTACGGGACATCCATTTTGTGTTAGTGTGCTTGTAGTTAGGCTTTTCAGATTTCAGCTATGGGTAGTATCCTTGACCAGGGGCGGCGCGCGACTAATCAGTTGCTCGGTAGGTACATGGCGACTGGTTCCACGTCACATTCATTGGCTTCGTACCTAGTCCCAAATATATTTTTCTATATACAGCAGCACTAGTCTGGTTAAGCACTTGAACAACAGGGCTCATTAGACATGCTGTGATGCACTGTTCTTCTTTAGTTCTAATCTCTTTTTGTTCTTCGATTGGCGTGATTTCTGATGAGCATATCGCTCGCTGCCTTCAGCCAACTCTGCTACCAGCCTGCAATGCAACATGTAACAGCTGTTTAGTAGTTGCGTTACCATAAGTTTTGACTTAGGACTCTCTTAAACACCATTGTACCACATCTTTTGAAGTTCGGTAATGTGCGTAACCATGACACCGATTTTGCTAGCACGTCGTCTAAGGAGTGTTTCACAAATAAAACACCAATGTTTATTATCGTGTTTACTTGTTTCATGTTCGTCGTTCCTCGGTTTTAAGAATTTCGTGAAAAACATGGTTTTGTCTAAAGCTTCCCTCTATTTGTCTTATAAGCTGCGGTCATTGCGATAACGCTCGCACAATGAGACATCTAGAAAGACACGAATGAGGCATTTTTTATATGTGAGTCGACTTGTAGAAAGCAAAACAGATTATACTTCGGTAGATGAGTTCTGCGTGACTCTGCGTACACTTCGCTAACCGAATTCTGGGATATTTGAGCAAAGTACGCTCAGTATCTTTTGTTGCTTCTTTGCACCATTCAAGTTGGTGTGTTTCCAAATTAAAAGTCGGCCCTTCCTGGAAAATCCTTAATCAACCTATCATGAGTCTTATTCAGGTCTGTGCGCAAATTTCGAATCGTGGACTACAGATCCGGGGTCAAAGACGCATGCATATGTATATCATGACCAAATAATTAAGGCCTGCCGTACATAATAATGTCACAAATGTACTTTATGTAGATTAAGGTAAAAATATTCCCAGAACCTTGACGAATGAACCGATTGTTAAGGTCGCAAAAGGAATTGTGCTTACATATCTTGAATGCTTGGGTTTGGTCAGTAGTTTAAAAAGGGAATAAAGAGAGCAGATGTTCAGAATGCTTTATGCTTCTAAAGTTGTCAGAATACTAATATGTATCACCTAGCCAAATATTCTGCATCTCAAAAAATATGGCAGAATAAGTTGAACCTCCGTCGACTGTATTTTTGGTGCAGTTAACAAGCTAAATTTCTACTGACAGACAATAATGCATCAACACCGTAAGGTCCGCCTCCTGGGAGGCGGTCATCAACCTGTCGTCTCCAAGCTTATATCCATTAGTGAACTTGCGGCTTGCACTTTCCGCATTTGCGGTCGAATTGCATTTGACGATTCAGAGGCCTGTTCTAAGCCTCGTTGCAGCTTATTGCGATCATCCGGACATCCGATTGATCACAATAACTTGACGTCCTATGCAAAAAGCAGAATATTTGATTCCAAGACACGCGTAGGGTCGTTAGTAAGGAGAAGAATAAACGCGGCCCCAATGGTAATCTTTGTGGGATACCGAGGCAAAATGACCTCCGAATTCGAACTTGAAAATTTTGCTGAAGGAGGAAATTTTCTGATCCATCTAAGAACAGGTTTCCCACCGCCACACGCTTGCGGTTTAAAAGCATTGTGACAGGATCTAATTGGCCGGAGGTTTTGGAACATTTTATTTCAGTCACACGAGTGCAGGTCTCACTGCAGACTAATTTGGTCCAGATGTGACACGCTTTCAGTAGCTTTGCAGAGCATGACCAAGGAGGACGAAATACATGTTGCTGCGGTGCTGGGATTTAAGTGCTTTCAATATAACCCATTAGAGCCTCAGCCAGGATCGACGCCATCAACATTGAGAATAACTAGGAGATGGTTGGCGGACTCTGAACGGATACAGCAATAGAAAATTGTGGAAATGCTAAAGTGTTTGGACTTGTTGAGTAAGTACTGTTTATCCAGACACTTTTAGAAAAGTTTGGCTATTGACTCAGCCATCTTCGTCGCACGCCACCTGCAGTTGTATCGGGCTAATATTTACAACAACTGGAGAACTACGAATGCGCAACTATAGCGGCTTCGTCGAAACGGTCGCTGAACTAAAAGTGGCGTATATATATACTGGAGTTTGTGCGGATTATCAATTGTGTGAAACATGTTGTTTGTGCGTCGGAATATTACGACCCGCTGGAGCCGTGGGAAGTTGGCTGCATCCATGGCAGTTTGAGGATATGTATTTGTTGGGATAAGTGGTAGAACTCCACACTTCACCTCTCGGAGGCTGCACATATCTGTACAGAATGTTGCTGTAAGCACAAAAAAACCTTTCCCGAAGGCTGTGCTGGTGTTATAATTTGTTCTCAAGAACAAGTGTGATACATTCATTAGGATGCTCCACTTAGTTGCTCCAGTTACCAGCCATGCTAAATGGCTGATAGCCTAAATTTTACACCACAACACCTAAAATTTTAAGTATAGCGAGACCATGTTTGCAAGAGTATTTAAGGATACACTGAAATGTTTTTGACTCTCAAATTACCGCCTAAACAGTACTAAGATCCATATTGACAGAAAACCGAAAACCAAAATTATGGGTTGGCTTACCAACAAATCTACATGGTCGCTTTCAGCTAATTGCTCTAAAAAATGGCTACGCTTGCTTTTCAATTGTTGAATATCATTAATGTTGATGAATGTTATGTCAAATGCTCTCCCACGTTTGTAAATTAATGTGTTCCTGTTCATTCCGGGTAAGATGATAAATCATCCTATCCTGAATTGGTTAAATGCGTACTCATTAATCAAACTATCTCCGCCAAATGCCCCTTGCGTTTGCGCTGTGTGGCGAAAAAAGTGTTGTGGCTTGCCTTATCTAATGGATGGCGCTGTTGAGAAAATGAATTTACTCGTTTATTTTCTTGGTTAAACAAATGACTGACAGAACTCCAAATCATTCCGAAGTTATTGAAAAAGTAACATTGCTATTTTGTCAGTAGAAGGAAAAGACAAGTGGTTCTTATCCCCTGTTACTTTTCGTTAAACTGCAGAAATAAATTTTGCATAAAATCAGAGAAAGAGCAATCAGTTAAAAATCAAATATTGTCGACTGCCAGATAAAGCGAGAAAATCAGATTGCTTGTAAGTTTGCATTTGTACCTTAGTAAACATAAATAAATATCTTTTTCTTAAAGCATTGATTTGAACTGTTGGAACAGCCTTATATATATAACCATAAAAATTTAAAGAACTTTGGCAGATATTTAGCAACGCACACGATTTTCTCAGCTATTTCTTGTTGTTTTTGTTCTACTTCATCAACACCGTGAATCACATTTTTTGCTGATAATATTTGCTATATAATGTGAGAGCCCTTGGTTTAATTCTGAGTTGAACTGCTAAGATGAGCTTGCGTGCACATCTCAAGCAATGTATTAGGAATGAAGATTTTCAGGCATTCAACTTTATCACTCAGACTTAATAACAAACATGTTCTTTTTTGGGATGCGTTGAATCGATTGATTAATTTTCGAAATTATCTTTTGAAGTTTGTCATCTATATTTATGTTGGCTGAACTCATAAACTGCTTGCATTCTGAAAATAACAAAGCGCTTTTCAGTGTGGGTGAAGAAAACCGACAAATGCTGATGAAATTGTTTTAAATAAAATTTACCATACTGATAAATCTCGCTGTTGTTCAACGGCTATCTACTTACAAGTATCAACTCGGAATTGATGTTTCATTTAGCTTGAATTGTTTGTTATTTGCATTATCCATTACGTATGCTTGCTTTTATCCGCATTGCTTTCGTTTTAACATTCTAATAATATCAATTTGTAGAATTCTGAATTAAGAACTTGTGTTCATATTTGGTGATGATATATATGTTCATTTAGTTATACTACCCATGCACTTGCTTTGGCAATATACAGTCGTTTGTCCTGCATTGTCTTGGCTTCCGGAAATGTATGTGACACAAAAGTCTTTGTTTTAAACTTTAAATGCATGCATCAATGCGCATTACCAGTATGGCAGACAATGATGGCTGTTACAGCGTATGACGCACAAAGCTTGTCAACAAAATGTCACGTACTTCAGAGTGCCTTGATATATGGAGGCTAGTGGATAAACACCACACACATGCAAGAGTCTGATCAATAACTTAATAGTGAACCGTGACTTTATCACAGTCAGGATCTCGTACCATTAAGAAATATAATTATTTCCTAACCTATCAGTTCATCAAGACGTCTGACTGCAAATTTGTCCTTACCATTGGCACAACCAGACATAATTTATTATTATGGTACCGGGTGGAACTGTGTTAGATTCTGAACATGGACAGCCTACAATAGTCTTCTTTAATAATTTGATTCTGCAGAAAGGTACGGTTCCGTTTTAATATACCCGGCAAAGTCGGATCGAGGAGGAGTTGCTTGCACCGCTCCAGATAGTGTTTGTTTATATATTCGTCCATTGCGCACTTGAAACACGACCTCCATAGGGTACCTATGAGTTCCTTGTCAGATTTCCTCACGCTGACATAAATTATACCGCACCACTACAGGGAGGGACGAGAGAAGGTTTTCTGAAGTACATGTGTGTCTGAAATTGCATGCACCTCATAGTTTGTTATCCGAGATTTTCCGTCGATTGACATACATTAAATACCATCAGTCAATATACCAATAATCCTCACGGTACCAACTAAGAAAGACAGAATACGTTATTGTGTATCCTCGTTTCCACACACCCTTGCGGTAAAAAATATCATATCCCAGCTTCCCGCGCTATGGAACGGATTGCCACAGGATATTGGAAGTACCCCATCTCCTAGAACAATTAAGACACAACTAAGTGAGTACCTAGTTGTAAATAAAATCAAAGAACCGTTTCGTGTTTGTTGCGCAGACGGATCAATTTGGATCACTCCCTAAATTCACAGTACAAAAGTACGGATGAAGAGGGACCTAAGCTTGTTGAGACACCGTAAACTGCATTGTTCTATTATCAGAATTTACTTTTTTGTTTAGGTAACTTAACTCTATCATGCAATCCTTCTACATTCTCTCATCTTTCGGTATTACTCACACACCCCGTCGGCATAGGAAAAAATGGCACATCTTTAGGTTTGACAAATGAGATCTACCTCTGTCAATTTTCTTCCCAACACTGTTAGCTTCTTCGTGTTATCCAGATTGATTACACATGAGCGCTTTGTTGAATTGGATAGATTGGTTTGTCTTTAGAAATTTTTTTCAGCCTACTGCCTCTTTTTGTGCTCTCACTTAGCCTGAACATGCATTGAAAACATACATTGAAAACGATGCACTCATCCGTAAATTGAACTGATTAGCATGCTATTTGTCCTTCTTGTAGTGCGTCATTCTCCGTACCAAGCTTTATGAATACATGAGTGCCTGTTAGATTTGGACCTATTGTAATATTGAAATATTGATGCTATATCACCAACTTAGCTCGTTTGTTTAATTAAATCTATGTTACTTGTGTTATTTTGCCACCTGTGTGAGGCACTTCGTAGTTTCTAACTGATTCAAAATTTTCATTATAGAAAAAATGCTCAGTTTAGTTATTTACTGATCAAGGGCTATCTTGTCTGCTTAAAGGTTTACTATCTTTTAAAATCATTGTTTTATCTTATAGCTACCACACAATATTCCACGTAATTTATATCACTTATCTCACTAATCATTGTCATGCTGCCATGTTTCACTACACTCCGAATAAATGTAATTGTCACATTAGCAAACCAAGTTTCAATCTGAATCCCTGTGAAACAAACTTAATAGTATACGAAACAATGGAAATGGGATTACATTTGTTCGTGCATAACAGTCCTGTAAGCTCAGTTTGCATGTCCTTTGTACGTTTTCTCGGAATGGCTTTGCTAGGCCGTGTCTCGCATAGTTGTACATAACAATCAATGTATTACCAGCAGAATTTCAGGCACCTCCTATTCGCTCTTCAGCCAGTTCAGAATAAGTAAGGATTCAGGCGTAACTGGTTCCGAGTTTGCGTGCAGACAGCTGCAAATAGAACCATTCGTCGTTGAGTGTGTTCAATCTCACGATTATCATGCACCCGCAAACAGGAAAATTAATAATTTTTCCCTGAGCACTTCACCATTCCATTTTCAAAATGTCTCAAGGGAATGAAGTTGATCCTGAATGAGCAGAATTTTGGTCCTTTTGTGGATAGTCGGAACACAACACACATTTTATACTAACAAAAAGTAGGTATGGAATACAATGTTTGATAAAATTAGCTTTTTTGTTATGAAGAAGGAAGCAAAATGGGCCGAGGAATATTCTTTGGTTAACCCTAGTGAGGATTAAAGCCACTTTACGCTAATTTCTGCGTATATGTGGCAAAGACAGATTAAGTATAAACATACCAAACTTATGTTAGGAAGGAAGCTAATTAAATCCGTAAATGTATGTGCAGCACCTGAACGAATGTCATCTGCGCTTCTAGGAGTAAAATTATGCGTGCGCATACTAAGTCAATAGTGTAGGTTACCTCGTCAATGTAGGGCAGCTGAAGTTTTCGCACGATTTGATGAAATAATCAAAGAAAACGTTCGCTGCGAGAAATTCCGTTTACATTTAAAACGTTTTCTATCTAATCCATGGTGATCCTGCCTACGCTAAAGGTGCCACATTCTAATAAGTTATTGTCCCGGTTCCTTGGTTAGCTTTATAGTCAAGATTATATCCCTAAAGTATTTTGTATAAGCTTGCTGAATATCGCAGTAAGCATCGCACGTACCCGGAACAATGATTTATGCCAGGTAAGCAAGCATTTGCTTGACAAGTCTGCAGAATTGTGGGAGTAAAATTACAATATCAAACGATTTGTGAGTTGTTAGTTTGAGTATTTGTCAAGCAGCTACGTCGGTGTATAGTAGTAGTGTACGTAGGAATTGCATGCTAATGCCAAGGCAATTTGCGGCAGCTACAATGGATGTACTGCGGGAGAAAATTAACAAACAATTATACTTTATTCTGCACAGCCACCTTAATTTTATGTGAGATATTAATCCTGCTTGAAGGAATAAATAATGTATTTCAAATTCGCACAGTTTAGGCAACGATGGGATGGGTGCCAAGGGCAAGATCCAATATTCGTTTTCTTGCAAATAACTTTGTTGCAGGAGCAATCAACTAACCTTGAGAGAGATTTCCATAAATGACAAAACCGAGGATAAAAATAATTTCGCCCGCATTCCGTGCGACTATATATTTTACACATTAGCAGGGAGGTACCTTAAAGTTTGGTGTTATAGTTGAGTTTCTGAATGTGACAGTATACGTTATTAGGTTCACGCAATAATTCTCAGATTAATATGACATCCCCGCACAGCCTTCGGTAGCGTCCACTGAAAACTCCCAGTGACTTCAGCCTTTGATGGTAGAACAGATTTCATGGACCATTGAGTCCTTCTCAGCCTTGGGTTATGGTTTCTCCAGGACTTCTCAGTGGCGCTTCAATCAAGCTTGGATGACGTATTCAACATCAGGGCCCATGTAGGTCTTGTGCATCATGGGGAAGCTGGATGGGTCAAAACTTCCGAATGCCTTCCACTGCAAACCGAGTTGTTAGTTGGGACTTTACACAGCCACATTTAAGTGATTTGAACCGTTTAGATCAGTTACAATGAGCACAACAAGGTTACGTTCCACGGAAGTGTTTTACAATATACTGGATCCAAGCCTATACAGGTAGCCATGCATTTGGCGCAATTGAACAGCAGGACATTTTTCACATTGAACAGTAGTGTATGCTAAACTGAACAGTACGAAATCGCGTTGAAGTCAAGCTGAAGCTTTTCATGGATGTTGGGTTCACTGCTCGCTTGCAGTAACTTAATATCATGTGCGAAGTAACGGAACTCGGAAGTAATATCCTTCGTTAAATCATATACAATATTCAATTATAGAAGGAGCCCTAGCATCGTGCCCGTGGCAAACCGCACTCTATTGCATCGGACAGGAACTCTCATACTTTCACAACGGACGTTCGTAGGGAGCATTGCCTATTTAACGCAACAAGGGGACACCAATGCCATTGTGCTTAAGTTTATGGAGAAGATTTCGGTGGTCTAACTAATCAAACGCATTTGTGATGTCCAGGTAATTGAGTTAAACACTTGCTCCAGTATCAACCACGTTACTCCAGCTACTGCATTTAATTACCAGGTTCGTAGTACATGAGCCTATCTGTCGGAAGCCATGTTGCTGTAGTTGTGATTTTCCAGCTACTGCATTTGTATATTAGCTATGATAGACTTTATAGCTTTGGAATACGCAGGGTGTATGTTATACGTGGGTAATTGGCTGGCTCATTGCAACTACCAATTGCTCCTATTTTACTGGAATTTGGTTCTCCACTAGAGGGCGAGGATAGAATATAGCCAGTGGATCCGCCAGATCACTGGATGCTGCCTGGATATCGTTCAGTGGAATGTTATCCATAACAGGATAGCTGTGCATACACAGGGTCACCAGTTCCTTTAGCATGGTTTCTAGAGTAAACTGTATGCTGGATGAACCTGAGGGCAGGAAAATAGATGCAGGAAAAACCGTTGGGCCCGTTACTATTTGAAACAAATGTGAGTAATGGAACCGTAAGAGATCGGTTTCTTCAGTTACTGATCGGGTGAACCCGCCAGACACGATCAGCGCTGTAATTCCTCGTTGCACCTAACGAAGGCCATTAACATGCTTGTATAAGGGTTGACGTTTCGTTCAGAATCCCTTCATTAACTTCTGCTGATGCGTCACCTTGTCCTGGCGGATCCAGCACACCCAACATTTACCCTGTTTCACATAAGCATTCCAGTTTTCAGCATTCAGGGAGTCCTTGTGAACTCGACATGATAATTCCCACAATCACATGCATCTACTTGTTCTGCTTCTCAGAAATGACGCTGCACCTTTTATATTGGAAAGTTCTGCTCAGAAGTGTGAGTTGCTAGCGTGGTAAATGTACTTGTGAAAGTGCCTCAAGCGATTCCTGCGGGCGCAATCAGATGTAAAGACCAGGCTTGCCTCCTTAACATGCGCCGATAACACGTTAGAGTGAGTGACCGTATGTAATTTATAATCCTCTTCCTCAGGATATTCAGCATAATATACATACTTAAATAGTATAGTGACATGGTAACTGCGACCCAGTAGGGTGCCTGTAATTGTTCCCTCGACTATGAGTTCCTCGTTTTAAAGCACACGATCAAGTATCCACAACCAGTTAGCAGTTGGAAATCTGATGCGAGAGGTCACGTGGTTATGCAGGCATTAAACTGCACGCTATCGGTCGCCGCTATTTCCTAGTCGTGAACATTAAAGTCGTCTACTATATAATGTGACTAGTGCACATGTTTTACTGTATAATGTGGTATGACACAAGACAAGCGTCCTTCAGACCAGCAGATGCTACGATTCAGCTTCTGATTCGAACTGCATTGGCAAGTCATCAACTCCGTCTCTATTGCGCGCATTCCTATCATCCATGTGATATGGCCACTCCAACTGGTGCAACAGAGTTAATAAAGTGTTACTTACCGATTTGTTGTTTTTCAGATGAGGAAATGCTCTGTGCAGTTAAGTACCACTTAAGTGCAATAGCCTATTAACAGCACTGCTGTCAATTATTGCAGTAAATGTCCCACTGCCGTCAAACTTAACTGAAACCGGGGTAAAGTGCTGTAAGTGAACAGGTGAGGAAAAATTTATGAAACAACTTTGGGATTACATTGGCTTTTCCTTTCGGTACCTAATGTGGCTATGGTAACTTGTTTATATCTCGCAGGATTACAGCACTGCAATAACTAAATTTTTAAAGAAGGTGTTACTTGTAAAGAAAACTGTAATCGTATTGCTGCGTTTAATACCAAAAATATCTTGCACAATACGCTGATAATTACCGTCGCGTTAGTTTCTACCACCCAATGACTAATTTTCCGCATAAACAAACGTCGCATGTAGCAAAGCATTGATGTATGTCCAAACATCAATCGCTCATGGTTTTACGCTTCTTTTAAAGTATTTATAAAAGAATCGTTAAAATAATGTAAATGGGCACTGAATAGGAGTAATATTATGTAATCAAATGGTAGGTAAAATTAAGAAAATCGTGAAATATATAACTAATATAGCGAAGAAATTAAGGGATCTAAGCTGTAAATAATTTGGTGTTAAAATTTATGTATCCCTGCAAGGATTTAAGACGTATATTTGTTGATTATATAGTTCAATCTTTTTAAAATGTATTGTAGGTTAAATTAAGCATATATATATTCAAGAGAACGATACTGTGTAAAAAATTATATTTCCAAGACTGCACGAAATACATGTTTTAAGGAAGGTGAATTAAAGGAGCTTTCCTTTGCCCCTTGCCACGGCTAACCAGAAGGAGAAACTACTGCCAGAAAATGTGTATCCTTCAACCGTCGCCGATTGCCCTTTCAAAGTGCTCTTGGTAACCTTGCTCCAAAGCAGACAAGCCATAGCAGCGAATCCACTTGTGCTGAACAAACCGCCGGTCAATCCTATCTGCTTTTCATGTACACTTTCTCCAAGTGGCCCTATTTGATACCAATGCAAATCTGGCTGCCCAGCATACCATCAACGATCTGGATAAGTTGTACCAGCATTTTGGCCTGCCATAGGTATTAGTCACAGAACATGGCACACAATTCACTTTAACTTCCAGGCACAGGTGGAGAAATCAGAAAGGAATTCAGCAGACGTTCCCCTTGCCCTATCATCAGCAATCAAACGGACAGGCGGAGCGGTTCCTCGATACCTTTAAACGCACATGTTGTAAAGCGGGACAAAACAAGGACTCGAAGGACGCGACCCATTCTTTCCTGTGTATGTACCTTAATGCGCCAAACCCAAACGCCACAGATAGGAAAGCCCCTTCCGAAAATTTGTTTGGACGAAAGGTTCGAATATCGTAAATGGATTAGCACCCGGAACTAACACGCTAATTTAGCGGGGTGGTAGTCGAATATATTATTTCCTCCTACTACATGCAGTCCTAAGTGGATTACATCAATTAAGTGATATTTACATAACAGTATCTCTAGCTATCTGCAAACGAAGAACAATAACACACAGCAATTAACTATGCAAATTACTTGCTACATCTCTGATATAGATAGAACTGAAAGCCAAAATGTGTATTGTGAAAGACATCGTCTTGTAAAGTGAAGTATACTAACTTTCCATATTTTAGTGGGCCACTTTGACCACAACTAAATAAAAGAGTTAAAAGACCAAACACTACGACCGGTAGCTGTAATTGGCTGCTCAACACTTCCAGTTGGAGCATCACCAGAGTGCACAACCTTTTAAATTATTCCACTTAAAAGATCATTTCTGCTCCCAGTGTTAACCACCCCTCATTACGCCATGCGCACTTTTCCAACTTTAGTCTTTCAGTTCAATACGTGAGTTCCCAAGGTGGTCATTATTAAATACCGCACTTTTAACTTCAGGCACAGTGTCCGCCTCATTTGTTGGTTGTGATAATTGAATATGGTGGAGGAGCTAGTTTCGTTATACATTCATGTTTGAATATTTTGCGCTGCGATCTGAAGAACTTCGGATCACCCGGAAAAAACAGTCGTTGCCTGCACCGTATGTGCGTATACATACTTTCTCTCTAGCTTGCACTTCCCTTATGAAATAAAAAGATTTATACATATACTAAAATATGGGAGTAAAGGCAATTTTCTCAAATGCGTCAACTGTCGTACCGACTAGAACGGAAATGGGACACATTCGGTTGCAAATATGTACGCACATTAATCTGAACATCTTCAGCCACATTTCCTTTTATTTGACCGAAAAGTAAACTAGGTTTGATTAGAATAACAACAGCACAAACACCTTTGGTTTCCAGGATGGTATATGTGACTGTTTCTATGGATCCGTTTAGCATAAGCGTATCATCTGCTCAAAAAAATATGCGTCTGATGAAATTGCGCTTTGGCAGAAGCCCAAATAATCAAGCCGTTTTGGTACACATAATTTGGCTCTCTCAAATCCGTGGTATCTAACAAGCCGGATATAAGAAACCAAAAGCGAAACCAATCGTATTTTTCTAATATAAAGTCCAAAATCTTTTAGTTACGATTGCGGTTTGCAGCTGTTTTTAGGTTAAATTTGAAGTTCCGAAAGGCTTTGTGTGTCAAGCGTTGCAAGTTGGCACGGATCACTGCACTTTTGTGCAGATAATATTCCTCAGTTATTTGTGTCAAGATTGAGCGACACTACGAAAGATAATAAGGAATCATCAGCCTTCATTCTTTTTCGTCTAATGAAAATTCAGAGGCGATTGTTGGAGCCGGGAACTATCCATTTTTAAAGGGAGAGAATCGAGTGTAACTGCCATCCGGTGCTTATCCGGACTCATGTTTTACTATTCAATTTGGAGGTTATTGCAATAAACCCACAGCACCATTACATTAAAAGGAATGCTCACTAGCAATCAAACACTTGGCTGGAAAGATTCTAAGTTTTATGGTGCGCAGCTACTATTGTCCAGAGTCCTGACCACATAAACTCTGCTCTGTAATGTTATACACTTGCCTATCAGTCGTGCATGCGACGCGCTATAACAAAGTTATCTTGCCATTCATGACAACTTTAAGTCGTCTTCCGTTGTTCAATGGAACTTGCCTCTACCTGGAACCCAATTAGCCAATCACGACATGTTTTTATTAATAAGGGTTCCTGTCAGTCTTGTCAATTAGACTTCGTAAAGCATCTCACAAGCTCAGTCGACCATGGGAATGCTTATATTATTATATTCCTTGACGTGCAAAAGGCTTTTGACCAAATGATGCATGGTAGGCTTTTGATCACTCTAGTGGGATATGGCATTGCTGGCCGTCTAGTTTCTCGCTTCTCCTCATACCTAACCAACAGAACCCAAACAGTCAAGAAACGTAAACAGATATCAGGTTGCACCCATGTGGCAAGTGATGTCATTCAAAGCAGCGTTCTGGGATCACTTCTATTCCTGATGTATATAAATGACATTTTTGACAGTATTGCCTGTAGTAGTCCCCATACGTTTGCGTACTATATAAAACTTGTTTGCACAGTTGTACACATGATTCAAGGGTCCTTGTTTCGAAACATACAAACTGACCTGAATGCATTTGAAGTGTGATGTTGCACACCAAAGATTAATTCCTGCGTCGAAAACTGTAATGCTATATCATACAAATGTGATAAGACTTTCCAACCGCTACCATACTTCGGCAAATCTATAGCATACGGTCGCCAAATAAGAGACTTATGTGTTCACTATTCCAGCAGCCTTACCTTCTCCGGAAATATGCAATACACTGTTACTTAAACCAAGAAAAAGAATGCTATGTTTCTCAAACTACTTACCTTAGCAAGTGCTAAACTTACAGTGTACAAGACTCGCACGTGCTCAATGTTAGTGTACCGCTGTATTATATGCGGTAATGCAAACAGAATGGCATACCGGCACTAGAGCACGTTCAAATTGCTTTTACAAGACAGATCCAGGACTTTACTTAAAGGTTAACATACTTAGGAACGCTGTAAATTGCTGATATTGGACCCAGTATTGCTGCGTGGAATAAAGCTAGTCATATCGCTGTTTTTCCTTGTAATTCATGGACGCATTCATACACCTGGATGCTCTCCCTAATTACAACGCAATAAGCGCTAACATATCCGTAATAAAAACTGCACATTTACGATTGCAAAGTCTCGCACCAATATGCGCGCCAACTTTTTCCTCATTAGATTTGCGTTGCTTTGAATTCGTCTCCCATTGTCCGTTAGATCATGCACATCTCCTCACATGTTCCATGTACAGATAGATAAATTTCTCACAGTAGCAAAATCTTTGCTATTGTTCAAGCTGAATTCCACAGCGTCAGAGATTTATCAGAAGGAACCAAAGGGCACATAATGCGTGTTCGAGATACCTCCCGGTAGTAAATTAAAAAGTTTCATTGATATCAGAGAAGACAAAATAAGACTACAGACCAAATTCACATGTACACTCTACCAATATTTATCACGTTCTCTCCTTACCCGGTCATATCTATCTCAAAGCCTCCATATCAATATGGTGGCAAAAATAGGGCGTCAAACCCAGTCCTCTTCTTCATTCATCCGAACAATGTTTTATTATTTCCTTGCTCGGCCAAGCCGTCGTCTAGGCTTCTATGTCTACATGGAATTCGACGATGGAAGTTAAACCAAGTCCTCGTTTTCATTCCGTTGAACTCTGTTATATTCTCTCCTTAATCGACTAAACCTATAGCAATACCTCCATGATCTCATGGATGTTTATGGAAATGATCAATCCGTGCTCATTCTCTTGTAGTGTACCGGAAAACAAGCTCTTTCAGTATTTTGTAACATTGGCTTTTACGGTTGTTTTAACCTTCGAAACGTCCAGTTGTTTTACTGACTGCACATCCGTTGACACAAACCGTTTTGGTGAGTACCACGCTGCATGTTTCTCACTCCGTCTGATTCGCTTCCTATTATTGTAGCCTGCACAATATACCTTGGGTTCAGTCGCCTCCGACTTCTATACTGTCGTATTTGACACGTCTTACGTGTCATTGCTTACCGACTAGTATCTCAGTCTCCGCCCAAAAATTGGTGACCCCCTGTCAAGAACACGCCGTCCGCCATTTTGGATTTTATTCTGTTGAGCTCGTTCCAGTGATTTTGTGATACATTACTTGTGATCATATTGTTTTCTCACCTGCCACATTTTTATCTGCATTTTGCAATTGATTATCTAGAGGATAATCGGTCTCCATGCGCGGTTAACGCTGTTCAGGCTGTCATGGTCAATTCTATTGCGTTAGCCCCTCTACCTTTTTGGGAGAATGGTCCTTCGTTATGGTTTTGCACCCAGAATCCGTATTTTACATTCGTAGGAGTTCTTTTGAATTCACCATGTATAATCAGCTAATATCTTGCCTTCCTCAGAGTATATCTTCGCAAGTGAGAGACATCATAATTTGCCCCCCTCTAGTAATGAAATAGGAGACTCTTAAATAGGCTATTATTCAGCGAATCACACCTTCTGACAAGGTCCGTCTGTATCAAATATTTAGGGAACTGTAGCTAAAAGATAGGATGCCTTAAGCGTTGTTGCGCGAAATGCAACAGCTCATCGGCACGTACATTATGGACGTAGGGATTCTCCGCGAGCTGTGGATGCAACGCCTTCCTGAAATCACTCAGGCTATCCTTGCAGTAGCAAGTGACTTACCCATCACAGCAATTGCAGATCTAGCAGACAGTGTCATCGAACGGCACCAGCCAGAGACTGAAATCAAAGCACCTAAGCAGCTTTGTGCTGGCGCAACCACAACGACAGGCGCCACTAGCCTCTCGTCTGCAATAGACGCATTATCATTGCAGATAGCGTCGCTTCCGCGTCAGATCGAGGGACTTACTTTAAACCATAAGCACCGCAACCGCTCTGGATCATCGTCCCGTCGCACAAAACCTGCTGCCACAGCTTGCTGCTTTTACCACTCGCGTTTCGGTACTAATGCCCGTAATTGTGTACAGCCGTGTAGCTACTCCGCTATAGATGATCCGCCACGCCGGCCTGTAGTGGCCGGATGCAGTCAAAACACACTGTCAGCTGTAGCGACAAACTGACGCCGAGTATTCCACATGCCAATCCAGAACCGCCCCCGGGGCTATAGATTGCAGTTCAACAAAAGAAGGACCGACAGCCGACAGAACAAGGGTCGACATAACCCCACCCAGAAGCTGCATTCACAAATACACTGGGTCCCTCACCTGCTTGTATACCAATGCTTAAGATATACTCCGCAATTTCACCGAGTTTCCTACTTGTATCTCTTCTACTCCTGGGGATATCGTCATGTAAACTGAAACATGTTAAACACTGAGATCACTGATGCCGAGATAGCCCTGCCAGGCATGACTGTCCAACGAAACGGTTGACCCTACAGAGGAGGTGGTGGGCTCTTGCAGTACTGAGCTTATCTGCATATCGATATCATCGACGGTCCAGCTACGCACGTTGTCGATTCTCTTTGGCGCCGCTTGCATCTGAAACGTGGTGATGTGTGCTTTCTGTCAATTATATGCCGCCCTGCAAGTCCAATCGGAAATGAATTACAGAATGGCGTCCACTATGAAGCGAAGTTTAGCATGGTCATGCAGCCGCATTCTTATGGTGAGGGATTCGACCTGCACACAATCGAAATCCTATTTTTGCTGTGTGAACAATTCAAAGCGGACTATCAGTAGGTAAACACCGATGTACGATGTACAACTACGAAACCGCACCCACGAGATTCAAGACTAGTGACGAACCGTTTCTCCTTATACCAGGTGTTCACGAACGACTAACTAATAGTTGCTGCAGTAAACATAAGTACACGGCGTGACAGCAGTGCTCTCGCGAGGCTGCTTTTTCCCTACATCTGATACGCAAAATGCACCGATAAAAACAGCGTGGTAGTTCACATATTCACCCATTACTGTACACACTTAAACTTCATTCAAGAAACGAACTGGTTTTCCTATCTAAACTGAACCATTGTCCATGGCCGTTTCAATTTCTTGTTGGGGTTTAGGGTTGCTTCTTTTGAGTAGTTGCATCGATGTGCGCACTTTTTCAGGATTTTTAAGTACTCGACCTTCAATGATGTTGGCCGTTTGGGTTAGACGTAGATGTAGAAGAACCTCTTGTATTCGTAGTAATATTGCGAGCTGTTGCTCCTACGATACAGTGATTTATGTTTCTTCAGTTTGGTTGTGACTATGTAGAGAAGCTTGAGCTCACTACTATGTCCATAAGTATTTCTCCATACGATAGGTGCCAGTGCATCCCCTAACTAGGGCAATAATGTTAATAAACTCATTTCTAACCACCATAAGATTTTGTGTTGGGGAATGACGTGTTCCAGTTCATGGTACTGATAAGTTCATTAAATGAGTTCCAGTCCACACATTGGACGTTGCGAATGGGTGTTAACATTTCACTTGATGGTTCACGTGATTCACCAGTCATATCACAAAGCACCGTGTTGTTATCACAACGCCGTAGTGGATAATCAATGAATACCTAGTCGAGAGCGCTCCCCGTTGTAAGTACAAGGTCTAGGATAGTGGCACTTCTGGCTGGCTCTAACATGCTGGCTACAGCAATTGTGGTGGGCACATGAGATTATTCCCTCAATCCACGCAGTGTTTCTGAGTGTAGGATGCATTTAGTTAGCATGTGGTAAGCTGAAATATCCACACATAACTCATCGGAGGCCACGATTGCGATTGCCCCGTAGAAATCCAATACAAACGGCGGGGCTCCAAATCACGAAAATCTACTTCTAACCGCGGTAACAAGCACCGATCGCGGAGCACAATGGCCCAGTTAACGTGACGATAGCCGCACAGTAAAACGCGCTGGATTCCACTCCCAGCTCGGCTATCTCCAACAGATAAGACTAAACAACGACGAACCTGTCGGTCGTGGAGTGCAGTGATGCGAAAGGGTGAGACCGAAAACCTCCACCAAGTTGACGGTCACAGTGAAGGTATTAGCAGAGGCTGAGTTCAAACTCAAATGGCGTAACGAATGAGATTGCGAGTCGCAATGCAGTATACACGGTAAATGATCCAAAACCTATATTCTACTTCTAACCGCGTTGACAAACACTGACCGGGAAGCTCAATGGCCTATTGAGCATGATGATAGCTGTCAACCACTGTGCCTCGAGTTGCAATTATGATTTGCTATCTCCGCCTGATGAGTCTAAATGAAGTCCAAACCGTCGATCTTGGAGTGCAGGTATGGTAAAGAGCCACACCGAACCCTTTATTTAGATGACGGTCCCAGTGAACGTATTGGCAGTTGCTTAAATCAAAGTCAACCGTTGCCACGATTGAGATTGCGATTAGCATTCCAATATACACGGCGGGTGCTCCAAACCCGAAAACCTACTTCTAACCGCTGTCAAACACTGCTCGCGGAGCTCCATGGCATAGTATCATAGCGATAGCCGCCAAGGAATATGCGCTGAGTTGCACACCCAGCTTTGCTATCTCTATCTGATGCGGCTAAACAAGGAGGAAACCGTAACTCGTGGATTGCATTGATGGAGGATATATAAAAGCAAACATGCACATAGTTAACGGTCCCAGTGAACGTATTGGTAGAGGCTGAATTCAAGGTTCAACAGGGCGGCGACTGACATTGCTAGTAGCCAACCAACACAAGGCGAGGGCTCCAAATACACAAAACTCTAATTCTAACTGCTGCGTCAAACACTGATCGCGGAGCTCAATGGCCTAGCTATCAGGGCGATAGCCGCCAAGCACTATGCGCCGTGTTCAACTTCAATCTAAGCTATCTCTACCGGATGAGTCTAAACCAAGACGAAACCGTCGGTCGTGTAGTGCAGGGATGGAGAGAGCGAAAACCGAAACCCTCCACTTCGGCGACAGTGCCAGTGACCGTATTGGCAGAGGCTGACTTCAAAGTCAACCGACGCGACGATTGAGATAATCAGTCACAATCCAATACACACGGCTGGTGCTCCAAAATATTAAAATCTAATCCTAACTGCTGTGTCAAACACTGATCGCGAGCTCAATGTCCTAGTTATCAGGGCGATGACCGCCAAGCACTATACGCCGAGTAAAGCTAGTAATCGGATTTCTCAGCTGTTGTTTCTAATCAAAGATGAAGCCGGCGGTCGTGGAGTGCAGGGATTTGAGAGGGCCACACCGAAGCTGTCTACATTAGTGACAGTCCCAGTACCGGTATCATCAGAGGCTGACTTTAAGTTTAACTTTGAAAGCCACGATTGAGATTTCGACTCGCAATCCAATACACGCGGCGGGTGCTTCAAATCCCGAAAATCTACTTTTAATCGCTGCGTCAAACACTGATCGCAGAGCTTATTGGCAAAGTGATCTTGGCCGTTTTCGAAAGCACTATGCGCCGAGTTCAACTTCAATCTGGGCTATCTTTACCAGATGAGTATAAACCGATTAAAACAATCGTTCGTGTTGTGCAGGGATGGGAGAGATCCAAACCGAAAACCTCCACTTCAGTGACGGTGCCATTGAACGTATTGGCAAAGGCTAAATTCAAACTCAACCGGAGCCATGATTGAGAATGCGATTCGCAATCCAATACAAACGGCGGGTGTACCAAATCCAGGAAATCTACTTTTAACCGCTGTTTGCATCACTGTTTGCGAAGCTCAATGGCTTATTAATCATGGCGATAACCTCCAAGCATTCTGCCCTGAATTGTACTTCATGCTCTGCCACCTAAAACTGATAATTCTAAACAAAGAAAAAAGCCTTTGGTCTTTTAGTGGAGTGATGGGAGATATGTACCCAGAAGCCCACCACATTTGTGACAGTCCCATTGACCGTGTTGGCAGAGACTAACTCCATATTCAACCAGTTCCACGATTAAGGTTGCGATTCGCAATCCAATATACACGGCAGGTGCTCCACAAACTGATAATCTACTTCTAACCGCTGTGACAAACACTGCTTGCGAAGCTCCATGGCCTAGTTATCATGGCGATAGCCGACAAGCAATATGCGACAAGTTACACTCCCTGCTCAGCTTTCTCTTCCTAATGAGTCTAAACCAAGTCGAAACCGTCGGTCGGGTAGTACAGGGATATGGTTGAGCCACAACGAAACCCTGCACATATTTGACGGTCTCAGTGTCCGTATTGCCAGAGTCTGAACTCAAAGTCAACCAGGGGCCACAATTGAGAATTCGAGTGGAAATCCAATACACAGGGCGGTTGTCCTTAAACCCGAAAAGCTACTTTTAACCGCTGTAGCAAACGCTGCTCACGGAGCTCAGTGGCCTGGTGATCATGGCAATAACCGCTAAGCAATAGCGCATAGTAATACTCAAAGCTTCGTTACTCCACCTAATGAGTGTAAAGAAGTAAAATACGTCCGTCGTGTATTGCGGGGAGGGAAGATAACCACTCCGAATCCGTCCAATTCTGTGATGGTTCCCGTGACCATATTGGTAGATGTTGACCTCAAAACCAAACAGGGCCACTGTTGAGATTATGAATTGCAATATAATAACACGTCAGGTGCTCCATACCCGAAAATCTTCTTCTAACTGCTGTATCATACACTGCTCGCAGAGCCCAATGTCCTAGTGATCATGGCGATAGCCGTCAAGCAATATGCGCTGAGTTCAACTCCAAGCTCGGTATATTCTTCATGATTAAGCTAAGCGCAGTCGAAAGCGTCGGTCGTGTAGTGCAGGGATGCGAGAGTGCCACTCCGAGACCCTCACCTCGGTGACGGTCCCAGTGACCGTATTGACAAAGGCTGTCTTCAAAGTCAACCAGGGCCACGATTAAGATTAAAGTTGATCCGCCCGGACGTTATATATCAGGTTCGTCCAGCCTCAAGTAACAGCCGGAAAACGACGGATATTTGGGCGAGTTAGACGATTTTTGTCGAAACGCGCAATCTCGCTATCTAAAGGCACCGCAAATTTGTACGTTATGATCTCAGCTTATACATCGGGAACTGCAGCAGCTTCAGGCCAACGGGTGGCGCGATCCACCATGGTCAGGATGTAATCCATGCCTTTGGACGGCGGAAGTGGTCCAACGATATCGAAGTGGATGTGAGCGAATCGAGTTGAGCGTGACGGGAAGGGTTCTATCGGAGTGGTAACATGACGATGAACGTTTGCTCGCTGGCAAGTCAGACAGTTGCGTGCCCAAAGTCTGAGGTTGCGCTGCATGTTGAACCAGACGTATCTGTCGACAATCATCTTGACTGAAGCGCGGATGCCAGGATGCGCGATGTTGTGCAGCGTATCGAAGACTTTTCGGCGAAAGGCAGTTGGTACCAGTGGACGCAGATTTCCAGTAGGGACGTCCCCGATTATTATACCTGTAGACGAAGGAAGCGGTCTACGTACCGACTTTAACCTGGACTCTTCGCAGGATGACATCAAGTCCTTTTCGGCTTGATGAGCAGCGGCCATAGCTGACAGGTCAAGCGACTGATCGGTCTGAGCCAGAGATTTTACTCTTAAAAGCGTATCCGCCACGACGTTATCCTGGCCAGACACGTGTTGGACCTCCGTCGAAAACTGAGGCACGAAATATTGATGAGGATCTTCACGCGGAGAGTATCAGGGCGAAGGGTTCCGGTAGGCACAGACAAGTGGTTTGTGATCTGGAAATATCGTAAAATGATTACCTTCGAGAACGTGACAAAAATGGCGAACGGCGGAGTATGCAGCCAGTAACCCGCGGTCAAATATGCTGTATTTCGACACGAGTGTCTGAGTACGTCGGGAGAAGAACGATAGTGGTTGCCAATTACCTTGGGAAAACTGCTGTAGAACAGCGCCGATTGCGTTTTCCGAGGCGTCGATGGCTACGCAGACTGGAGCGTTTGAGTCCAAATGATGAAGCCTAACGGCGAAAGCGAGTGCTTCTTTGCCAACTTCGATGGATTTTCTTACTTCAGGTGTAAGATCAAATTTGCCGTTGTTGCGTCCACGCAGAAGACCGGTGTGCGGTTGCATATGCTCGGCGCAGCGTAGTAGAAATCGGCTATAGTAGTTGAGCATGTGGTTAAAGCGTCGAATGTTGGCTAGAGTCGTTTGATGAGGAAAGTCGCGAATTGGCTGGACTCTATCCTGCAAGGGCGGATACAATCGGAAGCACGTTGATATCCGAGGAAGTCAGCGCGCGTCTGCATGAAAATGCATTTGTTTGGGTTGACGGTGACGTTGTGCGCCTTCAGCTGTTCGGACAAGAGTCTTAGATGTGTTCGGTGTTCCTCATACGAAGAACTGGCCACCAGGATGTCATCGATGTACTGGTGGGCGAAGTCGAGTCCACGTACGACGTTGTCGATGAAGCGGTGAAATATCTATGCGGCTTTGCGCAGACCGAATGGCATTCGCAGAAACTCGAATAATCAAAATGGTGTTATATCGGTGGTTTTCGGTATGTCTTCCTCGGCGACCGGGATCTGATGATAAGCTCGCACCAGCTCGATTTTGAGAACATGCGAGTGCCATAAAGACCGGTAGTAATATCCGGTATGTGAGGAATAGGAGAACGATCCGGAATTGTCACGTTGATGAGGGCGTGGTAATCGCTACATGGTGGCTAATCTCCTGACTTTTTCGGGGCCATATGAAGAGGCGAAGACCAAGGGCTGCTGCATTGTCGGACGATGCCAAGTTCGAGCATGTGTTGGAATTCCGCACGGGCGGTTTTGAGCTTGTCCGGAATCAGTCTTCGGGCTTTGGAGGAGACGGGCGGACCCTTGGTAACTATATGATGCGGCGTAGCTGCGGCTGCAGTTGACAGAGTCGATGAAACTCGGAAGACTTCAGCGAAACTCTCAAGTAGGGCTTTGCCGGCCGGCGAGTTGGCCGTGGCGTACACCGGACTTAGCGATGCTACATCGCTGGATATTCCAGCGACGGAAATTTTCGTTGTCGGATCGGTGAGCCGATGTCGTTTAGCCTCGACGAGCAAGTCGAAGTGCTGAAGAAAATCCATCCCGATAATGGGATTTAGATGTCAGCAACAAGGAATACCCATTGAAAAGAGCGTCGCAGGCCGAGGTTAAGCATGCGCGAGCGCTGACCGTAGACGCGGATGCTGGTGCCGTGGGCTGCGCGTAGAGAACCAGTCACCTTTCCGGTTGGGTTGTTGGGATCGCGTGGAAGGACGCTGACGTTTTCGCCAGTGTCGATGAGATAGCGACCTCCGCTTTGCAGATCGGTAACGAAGAATAGGTGACTGTGTTGAAAAGATACGTACGTCGCACATACGTGCTGGTCGACCCGTTTCCCCTGCAAATTGAGTTTGTAGGAACACGGTGGTCGACCCAACTTAGCCTGCGGGCCAAATCACTCATGTTACCAGCTTTACGTAGACATTCGGCGCGGTGATTTCGATGGTGATTTTGTTCGAGATGGACGTTGACGATTTAAAGGTCGACATCGGCAGCTACTCGCAGAAGTTGTGAAATCGATCAACCGCTTGGTGAGTGCAGCAATCTGCGCTTTTATCTCGGCAATATCGTTTTCGGCGTAGATGGAATTTGCGAAATCTGGCCGTAGGATTCCCAAATTCGGTGTGCGATATCGGCCATTAGCATAAGGGATGCGCCAGCATTTGCGTAGAGGCTATTGCACATTTCACGTGACAATCTACGCGGATACATTTCCTTGAGAAACGTGTCGTCCAGCATATAATGTGTGACTAAACTTTGCATCTTGCGCAATAGCTGCAGTGGCTTGCGGTCGACCAACTCCGTTTTGCTCAGAATCTTCGTGGTATGTTGACGATCTGAAAGACCTGTCCTATTGAAAACCGCGGCTTTAATTTCGCAATAAGTCTTTCCCTCTGTTGGCAACCCGGGTATAGCGTCGATATCGTCAGCGACATGTGGAGGAAGCACGCAGATGACATGGAGACATTTGATATTTTCAGATCTAATGCCGCGAAGTTCGAAAAATGTATCCAACTGATCAAACCTAAGTTTTCGATTGATTTCTTGAAAGGGCGGAGCGGCGATGGTTACATTTTCAACCTGGCCGTCGAGGACTGGGTGACACGTATTCATAGTAGAAAAATGATGCGAAGTAAGTGAAATAGAACCCGAATGGTGCACAAAATTATGCACATGGATGAACGTACCACAAAACTGAACGAACCTAGAAAGAAAAATTAGCAAGTGGTTTAACAAATGTTCGGTCAAGGTCAACAGTTATAGCGGAATCGTCCGGTCGCTATATGTCAGGTTCGTCCCGCCTCAAGTAAAAGTCGGTAAAAGACGGATATTTGGGCGAGGTAGACATTTTTTGTCGAAACGCACAATTCCGCTAGCTAAAGGCACCGCAAATTATTCTAGCTATTGGAAAGCTATAGGGGCTAGCAGAGAAACAGCAAACACCCTTGGAGGCGGAAAAGCAGGAGCGCGAGAATGCGATTCGTTTGAATGAATCAAACGCACGTTGCCATCGTGATCACAGGCAAGTTTCCTTAGTTCTCTATGTACAGGATGATATTATACTTTAATAAGATAATACAAGGACAAAAATCCAAACTCCATTTCACTACAAGATTGCGAGACGCAACAAAATACACACAGCGGGGGCTTACATATTAGAAAACTTACTTCTAACCTCTGTGTCAAACACTGCTCGCAGAGCTCAATGATCTAGAAATCATGGCGATAGCCGCCAACATTATGCGCCGAGTAATAGGCACAGCTCGGCCATTTCAACCTGATGAGTATAAACAAAGATGAAACCATCGGTAGTGGAGTTCAGGGATGGGAGAGAGCCACAACGAAACAGTCAACTTCGGTGTAGGTCCCAGTGACCGCATTCGCAGAGGCTTACTTCAGAGACAACGGGCGCCACAATTGGGATTGCGAGTCACAATGAAATACACACGGCAGGTGCACCAAAACCCAATTATCTACTTCTAACCGCTGTGTCAAACACTCCTCGTGAAGCTCCATATCCTAGTATTCATAGCGATATCCGCTAAAAACTATGCGCCGAGTTCCACTCCTAGGTCTGTTACTCTACCTGCTAAGCCAAAACAAAACACGAAACTTAATGTCGTTTAGTACAGGGATGAGAGATTGCCATATTGAAAAGCCCCAAATTGGTCCCAGTGAACATATGGGCAGAGGCTGACATCAAAGTCAACCGGAGCCACGATTGAGATTTCGAGTCGCAATCCAATACAAAACGGTGGGTGCTCGAAAACATGAAAATCTACTACTAACTGCTGTGTCAAACACTTATCGCCTAGATCAATAAACTCTTGTTCAAGTCCATGGAAGCTAAGCACTCTCGCCTATTTACGGTTCAATCTATGCTATCCCTACCTGGTGAGGATAGCAAAGACGAAACCGTCTGTCGTGGAGTGCAGTGATTGGAGCGAGCCACATCGAAACCCACCACTTCTGTGATGGTCCCAGTGACCGTATTGGCAGAGGCTGACTTAATAGACAACCGGAGCTACGGTTGAGATTACAAGTCGCAATACAATACACAAGGCGGGACCTCCAATTCCCCGAATAGATACTTCTAACCTGGGTGTCAAACGCTGCCCACGCAGCTTAAAATCCTAGTAATCATGGCGAGAACCCAAAAGCACTAAGCGCCGAGTTCCAAGCACTGCACTGCTATCTCTATCTGATGAATCTAAACAAAGACAAAACCGACAGTCGTGTAGTGCATGGATAGGAAAGACCCACACAAAACCCTCCAATTCGTTGACGGTCCCAGTGACCGCATTGCAGAGGCTGACTTCCTAGTCAACCGTGGCCACGACTGAGGTTGAGTCACAATCCAATACACAGGGCAAATGCACAAAACGGGAAAATCTACTTATAACCGCCTTGTCAAACACTGCTCGCGGAACTTAAAGGCCTAGTGACAATGGCAGTAGCCGCAAAGCAATGTGCGCTGAGTAAAACTTACAGCTTTGATTTCTATATATGATGAGTCTAAAGGAAGACAAAACCGTCGGTCATGAAATGCGAGTTGAGAAAAAGCCAGTTTGAATGCTTTATTTCGTTGGCGGTCCCGGTGGTCGTATTGGCAATGGCTGACTTCAAATTCAACCGGGGCGACGATTGATATCGCGAGTCGCCATGCAATACAAACGGCGGGTGTTCCAAATCCGGAAAAGCTGCTTGTAACTGCTGCGTCGAACACTGATTGGTGATATTCTCCATGGACTATGGGCCTAGTTCCACTCCCAGCTCGGTTATCGCACCCTGATGATTCTAAACAAAGAATAAGCCGTCGGTCTTGGAGTTCAGAAATGAGAGAGAGCCACACCGAAACCGTGCACTTCGGTGACGGTCCCAGTAACCGTTTTGACAGAGACTGACCCCAAGTTCAACCGGGCCACGGTTGAGATTGCGAGTCGCAATCCAAGACACACGGTGGGTGTTCCCAATCCTTAATAACTATTTCCAACCCCTGTGTCAAACAGTGCTCGCTGCGCTCAAAGGCCTAGTGGTCATGGCGATTGCTGCCATGCACTTTGCGCCTATTTCAACTTGCAGCTCAGCTATTTATACCAGATGAGTCTAACCAAAAGGGAACCGTCGGGCTTGGTTTGCAGGAATGGGGAGAACCACACCGAAACCCCCCAAATGCACGACGTTCCTAGTGACCTAATTGCGAACCGCAATCCAATACACACAGAGGTTGCTCCAAAGCTGGAAAATTTATTTCTAACCGCTGTGTCAAACACTGATCGCGGATCTCAATGGGTTATTGATCATGGCCATAGCCGCCATGAACCTTCCGCTGAGTATTACTCAATTCCCAGCTATGTCTGCCTGATGCGTCTAATCAAATACAAAACGTCGGTTGTGGAGTGCAGGGATGGAAAAGATCACATCCATACCCTCCACTTCGGTGACGGTCACATTGACTGCATTGCCGGGGATGACTTCAAAGTCAACCGGTGCCACGATTGAGATTGCGAACCGCAATCCAGTTCACAAGGTAGGTGCTCCAAAACCCGAAAATCGACTTCTAACCTTTGTGACAAACACTGCTCGTGGAGCTCAAAGGCCTAATGCTCATGGCGACAGCCGCCGAGCACTGTGTGCTGAGTTGCTTTCCCATGTCTGCTATCTCTAGATGATGATTATACACAAGTCGATTCCGTCAGTCTTGCATTGTACTAATGGGAGAGAATCACATTGAATCCCTCCGCATGGGTGACGGTCCCATTAGACGTATTTCCAGAGGCTGAATTCAAATTGAACATGGGGCCACGATTGAGAATGCGCTTGGCAATCCAATACACACGGCGCATTCCGCAAATCTAGAATCTGCGTTAGTTCACTATCCGAATAGGTGTACATTTTACTGTTCTCTCCATTGTACTTTACTTTAATTTATGTGCTTATGTTAAGCTACGACGCAATTAAATAATATTGGTCAAAATCAGCAACTGTCATATGTCTTAAACCTTTGAACAAATACATCATTTTGGATAGTAAATTGCTTACACCTTAGATTCCTTGCTTTCTGCGCTATATCAGTTATGTATTACATGTTTCTATTAATTTTACTTACCATTTCAATACATAATATTAACGCTAATCAATGCCCATTTACATTCTTTTAACGAATCTTTTATAGATGCTTAAAATGAAGCGTAAAACCATGAGCAATTATGTTTGGACATACCTCAATGCTTTGCTTCGTCTCAAGTTTTCTTGTGCGGGAAATTGTTCATTGGGTGGTAGAAAATAATGCGACGGTAATATCGGCGTATTTGGCGAGATATTTTTGGTATTAAACGCAGCAATAATATTATCGTATTTCTCAAGTAACGCCTTCATTAAAAAATTTCTTTGTTGTTGTGCTGTAATTCTACGAGATATAAACAAGTTACCATACCACATTAGGCACCGAAAGGAAAAGCCGATGCACTCCTAAAGTTGTTTCATTTACATTTTCTCACATTTTCATTTACAACTATTTAACCCAGCTTTATTTGAGTTTAACTGCAATAGAACATTTATTTCGATAATTGACGGTGGAGCTGTTTATATGATATTTCGCTTATGTGTTACTTAACGGCACAGAAGGTTTCATCGTTTGAGAAGCACCATTCTTTTTGAACCGGATGTAACACTTTCTTAACTCTATTGCACAATAGATTACAATAAAACATTCGACCAAGTGAAGTGGCATTATCACTTGGGTGAAAGAAATGCACGCAGTAGAGGCCGAATTTATGACTTGGCTAAGCAGTACGAAGCAAATGCTGAATCTTAGCATCTGCTGGGCTGAAGGATGCTTGTCTCGTCTCACACCACAGTATACAGTAAAACACTAGTCACATTCAGTCACAGGTGACTTTAAGGTGCACTACTTGGAAATAGCGGTGACCGATGGCGTGCAGTTTAATGCAAGTTTACAAGAAGTAATTTCCCGCTACCCTCTGTATAACCACATGACCAATTACACCGGATTTCCAACTGCTAAATCGCTGTGGATATTGATACTGTGCTTACCATCGAGGAGCTCATGGTCGACAGAACAATTACAGGAACCCTACTAAGTTTCAACCACCATGTCACTCTACTGTTTAATTAAGTATATTAGACGGAATATCCTGAGGAATAGGATTTTAAGGTGTATACGATCACGCACTACAAATTGTTATCAGCGCTTGTTAAGGAGGCGTGTCGGATCTTCTCAGCAGATAGCCCCCAGAAACCGCTTGAGACATTTTCACACATACTTGTAGCACGTTAGCAGCGCACACGTCTGAGCAGAAATCCTTCTATCGTCAAAGGAACATCATCATTTCTGGGAAGCTAAAGAATTAAATGCATGTGGTTTAGGGGATTAGCATATTGAGTTCAAGAGAACTCCTTCAATGATGAAATCTCGAATGCCTTTATGACGCAGCATAAATTCTTTATGTGTTGGATGCGCAAGGACAAGTGACGCATAAGCAGAATTCAATGAATTGGTTCTAAACGAAAAGCCAACTTGTATACAAGCATATCACTGGCCTTCGTAACTTGTACCGCGGAATGGCAGCACTGCTCATGACCGACGGGTGCACACGATCTGCAACGGAAGCAGCGGTTCCCTTACACACATTTGATCTAAATAGTACCTGGCCCAAAGTTTTCTCTGTTTATATTATCCGGCCATCAGTTTTATCCAACCTAAAGTTTATTGAAGAAACCATGTTAAAAGAACTGTAGATCCTGTTTAGGCACAACTCTCCTGATATAGATAACATTCCACTAATGGATTTACTGGCGGCGTGCAGTGAGCCGGCAGAACCACTGGCTATATTCTATCAGCGCTGGTTAGAGGACAACCAATTTCCAGTAATATAGGAGCAATGGGTAATAGCACTGACCCAACGAATTACCGTCGGATAACATATTCATTGTGCATTCCGAGGTTATGAAGTCTGTCTTCACTGATACAAACGTTCAAAATCATAAACATAGCAACTTGGCTTCCGACAAAACGCTCATGCAATACGAAGCTGGTAATTACATGCAATAGCTGGACTAATGTAGATGATTGTGGAGCTGGAGATAAAATCAAATACCTGGACCTCACAAATGCGTTTACTTACTTAGACCACCGAACACACTTCCATAAAATTCAGCTCTATGGCATTGGTCTCCCGCTATTGCTTTATTAGGGAACTTCCTGCACAAACGTCGGTTGGACATGAGAGTACCAGTTTTCCACGTTCGAGGCAATAGAGGCAGAGTGCGGTGTACCAATGGCCAGGTGCTGGGACCCCATATTTACTTGAATTTCTTAAACCATCTTGCGAGGGATTTTACTTTTAAATTCCTGTATTTCGCAGATGATATTAACTTACGGCGGGAGATCAGAGAACCCAGCGACCATGAAAAGCTCCAGCGTGACTTCAACACGGTTTCCAACTGGTCAGTTTAGCATACGCTAATGTTAAGTGCGGAAACATTTCGTGCAGTTCAGTTGCAGCGAAGCATGGCTACCTGTATAGGCTTGGCTCAAATATATATCAGACCACCTCCGAACAATGCGAACTTTGTGTGATCATTATAATTTAACATAACTGTTTAAAGCACTTAGATGCAAGTGCGTACAACACCAACTAGCCCCTCGGTTTGCTGTGGTGGGCATTCGGAATTTTCGATGGATCCACCTTCCCATGGCACTCAAAACCACGTGCGCCCTAACGTCAAATAATGCACTATCCAAACTTGTCAACCTTGATTGGGCGCCAATTAGAAGTCCAGGAAAAATCACAACACAGGGCTGAGAAGAACATCAATGGTCCATGAAACCCGTCCTACCATCAAAGCCCGAAGTAAGTGTGAGTTTGCAGTGGCCGCCACCGAAGGCTGCGCGGGGATCTCAAATTAATCTATTAGATATTGTGTGAAGTTACTCACGTTTACCGTCACTTGCTGAAACTCAGCTATAAAGCCTATCTCAAGGCAACCCTCTGAAATTGTATGACAAGTATAGTCACATGGAATGCCGGTAGAAATGTACTTACCCACGGGTTTGCCAACCCTGGAACTCTCTCCTGATGTTAATTGATCCCTACACGACTTGGATATTTGTAAAAAAATGTGCGATGAACCTTGCCCTTGGCAACCATAACATCGTTGCCTAAACTGTGTTAATTTTAAATATATTATTTATTCCTTCAAGCAGGATTAATGTCTCAAATAAAAATGAGGTGGCTGTGCAGAATAAAGTATACTTGTTTTTACTTGTCTCACGCGTACGTCAATTGTACCGGCCCCCATGTTGCCTTGGCGTTAACATTCAATTCCTAATTACAATACTGTTATTCACTAACGTATCTGTTCTATAAATACTCATAAAACAATGCACGAATATTTCGATATTTTAGTTTTACACCCACCATTCTGCGGACCTGTCAAACAAACGCCTGCGTACCTGGCATAATTCATTGTTCCCGGTACATGCACCACTTACGATACTGCGATATTCAAATAGCTTATATAATATACTTTACGGATATATTCTTGACTTATAAAAATAACCAGGGAACTGGAATAATAGCTAAATGTAAATGCTTTTATCGAGGGCACGGTCATAGTTCATTAGTTAGGAAATTGCATAATTTGTTAGGAATTCCTCACAGCGAACTTGTTTTTGATTATTTCATCAAACTCCCAAATTTACAACTTCGTTCGAAAAATATGTTAGGCGATGTGCAATTGAATTCATTGACACAGTGCAGTTGATATATACGTTCCGGCATGATTTAGTTCACAGGCAGTCGTGCAAATACTTCCAGCTGCCCTACATAGGCAACATTACATACACTATTGGGTTAGTATGCGCACGCATAATTTTACTTCTAGACGCGCAACTGATTTTCAATCGGGTGCCTCACAAACGGTTACTTAATCACTTACATTTCTTCCTAACATAATTTAGGTATCTTCAGACTTAAACTGCTGTTTCTATAAATTCTCTAATTTAGGGTAAATTGGTTCCAATCCTCTGTGCGATTAAGCACAGAATATTACTGGGCCCATTTTGCTTCCGTCTTCGTAGATATAAAAAGCTAATTTAATCAAATATTGTAATCCATTGCTACATCCTTTGGTAAAATTTGGTGTAGTATTCCGACTAGCCCACATATGGACCAAAACTGCTCATTCAGGATCAACTTCATTCCTTTAAGACATGGTTTGTAAATGGAATAGTGAAGTTCTCAGTAAAACATACTTCATGTTCCTGTCTCGCAGTTGCATGCTAATCGAGAGATCTAACACACTCAACGACGGATGGTTCTATTTACAGCTGTCTGCACGCAAACTCGGAAATTGTTTCTCATGTAAACTTACTAATTCTGAACTGCCTGAGCAGCGAGTCGCACGTGCCTGAAATTCTGCGGGTAATTTCGTAATTGTTATCTACTCAAATACGTTAGACACATCATAGCGAAGTTATTCCGAGGAAAGGTAAAAACTGCATGCAAACTTAATTTTCAGAACTGCTGCACACGGACAAAATAATCCCATGTTCATTGATGCTAATACTATTAACTTTGTTTTACAAGGATTCGAATTGAAAGTCAAATATTGATAATTCAATTACGTTTCTTTGGAGTGTAGCGGAAATGGAAAAATGAGATAAGTGACGGTGGAATACTGTGTGGTAGCTACACTATTTAACAATGCCTTTGGAACGGTAATAAAAGTTAAAGCAGACAATACATCAGGTAGTCAGTAAGTAGTTAAACTGATAATTGTTTTCACTATGGAAATTTTAAATCAGTTTGTTGGTGCGATGTATCTCACACAGGTGGCGAAAATACATAATTAAAACAGATTTAAGTAAATAAAGTAGCTGTTAGTGATGATGCATTAATAGTTCAATGTTGCAACGAATCAAAATCTGACAGGCACTCACGTTTTGATAAAGCTAAGTACAGAGAATAACGCACTACAAGAACTACCAAAAGCAAGTTAGTTAGTTCAACCTAGGGATAAGTGCATCATTTTCATATTCCAACAGAGTATGTTTAGGCTAAGTGAGAGCACGAAAGAGGCAGTGGAGCTGAATCAACTTTCTAAAGACAAACCAATCTATCCAATTCAACAAAGCGCTCATGTGTTATCAGTTTAATTAACACGAAGAATATAACAGTGTTGGAAAGAAAATATTCAGAGTTAGATCTCATTTGTCAAACCTGTGCATGTGCAAAGTTTTCCTAAGCCGCCGTTTGATGCGAGTAAGATCTAAGGATTTGACAATAAAGAAAGATGGTATGATAGAAGTAAGTTAACTAAGCAAAAATATAAATTCTGATAAGAGAACAATTTAGTTCACGGTGTATCAATAAGCTTTGGTCCATCTTCATCCATATTTTGTGCTATTAATTCAGAGAGTGCTCCGATGTGATCCGGCCGGTTCTCATACACATAGTCGTCTGCGCAACTAACACGAAACTGTTCTTTAATTGTGTAAACAGTTAGCTCCATCGCAGTGTGGTTGGACCTTACCGTGGTGCGATGGTTTGTGTGCCTCAGCGATCCATTGAGCCATGCTGGGTGGTGCTTTTGCACTTCATAGTCACTCATACCAGATTGGTCAATGGTTAGAGGCCAGACAAAATCAGCCTCCTGGTCCTCCAGGTTGGGGGTTGGAATGAGGGTGGCACCTTATACCTTAAAACTGACTCCTTGTAGCCCAACGCCAAACCGCTGCCTTACGGTCAGGTTTTTGAACCACAGGCTTTGTTTGAGAACCCTAATCATTCTCCTGTCTAGGCCTGGGCAACGTGACAGTATCCTGCCCACGCAATACTATGAATCTTACCTCAAACCATTTCTTGATGCTCTGGCCACCGCAGAGAATAATCAACGGTGCCCTATCTGCTGCACCGAGCAGGGTAGTTAGGGGTTTGGATGCTACTGCTCAAGCCTTCCCGTCTTCTTATTCCCCATCTTACGCTTTTTCCTTCTTATCGTCCCCTTCCAACTTCACTTATATTAGCCCAGTTTTCAACCCCCGATTCTTGGCCCTCCCCCAAAGTGCTTTGCTAGGCATTTATCTTCTAATTTCAACTCACATGCTAACGCGAAGCTTCACTTCTCTCCTGTCGACAAGCCCATGCCCAACCAAGCGGTCCATTCCAGTTCATCGGCTTCCATTTAGAGCCCTCGATCCTCCTTCAGATTGGCATGTCTAAATGTACGCACACTGCTACAAATCGGTCAACAGGCAGCACTTGCCCGAACATTAGAGACCTTCTCGATCGATATCTGCTGCTTATCAGAGACTCGGCTGCAAGACTCGAGCTCCGTGCTCACTCTGCGATTCCGTTCAGGTGACGCAAGCAGTATTTTCTCATTGCGCCTATCCGGTGACGATGCAGCTTCGAGCACCGGCCAAGCTGGTGCTGGCATTGCTCTGAGTCCCCGGGCTGAAGCTGCTCTGGTTGATTGGATTCCAATCATTAGCCGGATGTGTGCAGTCCGATAGGCTGGCTCGTTTAAAGTTTCGAAGTCGCGCGGGACTAATAGATGTCTATTCATCATCGCTGCCTACGCGCCCACAAGCAGTAGCGATGATTCGGTAAAGAACGACTTCTACCGCCAACTGACCCAGCTCCTTCGCCACAGAAAAAGCACGGACACTGTTGTGCTGGCGAGGGATATGAACTCACAAGTTAGAAAGTTGTCCACTGATGAAATGCATCTGGGCGGTCAACACGATGTAGGCCCTCGTAATGATAACGTTGACCAGTTACTTCTTTTGTGTGAAGATAATCACTTATTTCTTGCAAGCACTAATTTCCGACACAGCACCCGCCGGAGGGTGACTTGGCGCCCAACAGCCTCGAACCAGCCTTGGACGCAAATCGATTACATAGCTATCAGTTACCGCTGGAGAGTCTGCATCCAGAATTGTCGCTCAGTTTGGAGCACATGTGTGGACACCGATCATGCACTTGTATGTGTTGACATGCGGATACGCTTTGACGGACGCCCACGACGACCCTGTGAGCGCATTGACACCGGCCAACTGACAAAGCCAGCTGTTCTGAATGCGTATCGGAGTACGCTGACATGCGAGTTGATTACTCGCTCACTGGCGACAATTGATGGTCACTGGTCACATGTTCGCCAGACCTTACTAGCAGCAAGCAAATCCTCATGTTGTATGTCTAATGGCCAACATGGACATTGGGTCTCTTCTCGGTCTTAGGAAATTATCGACGCTCGCCGGCATATCCCGGCTGGAAGTGAACACAATGAATCTCGCAAAGAGCTCCGGGCAAAAAGCTGTGCTAGCCTGAAGAGAGACCGCGAAGCTTGGTGGTCTCATGGTGCGTCGGAGTTGGAAGGGGCCACTGCTCTTGACCATTATCGTAAGTTATTTTTTCTGATACGGGAAATGGGCAGCAGGAGACCTAGTGTTATTGAAACAATCTGTGACAAGTGTTGACAGACTATCCACAATTCGTCAAAAGTTTGGGGCGTTGGGTTGAGCGTTTTGAAAATCAATTTAATCGGCTAGAATTGTGCGATTCTTCGCTGGCGAGTGATCGCCCTGCTCCGTGGGCTGTCCCTTTGGATCAACCCTCTCGCTCAGAAGTCGAACGTGAGATCGGACTGTTGAAGTTGAAAATAGCCGCGGGACCAGATGATCTTCCTCCAGCCCTCTTTTAATTCGGAGGTCCTGCTCTTGTGGATGCTTTGCATGAATTACTAGTGAAACTGTGGGAGCAGGTGACTGTCCCAACCGACTGGAGCCGCTCCGTTATTGTTCCCATCTTCAAAGGCGGCTCGCGCTCGGAATCCGGCAACCATAGAGGAATCAGTCTGATCTCCATCGCCTCCAAATTACTCGCCTCCATAATTATTCACAGACTGACTGGCGCTCGTGAAAGCCAGATTCGTGAGGAGCAAGCCGGGTTTCGTCGTGGTCGTGGCTGCATCGACCACAGCTTCACCTTGCGTCAGTTGTTGCAGCACCGTCACACATATTGGCGGCCCACCCTGGTCGTGTTCCTCGACATCAAAGGTGCCTTTGATTTGGTTGATCGACGTGCCATTTGGAATTATCTACTCAGGAAAGGTGTGCCCTAGAAATATGTTAATATTATCCAAGCATTATATGCGCGTAGCACGGGCAGAGTGAGAGCTTACGGCAACCAGTCGCCACCCTTCAATATCTCCAGCGGTGTAAGACAAGGATGCCCGCTATCACCTTTCCTCTTCAACGTCGCTATTGACGAAGTCATGGAGATCGAATTTAGAGAACATGACTTGGAAGGTGTGGAGCTACTCCCAGGAGAACGACTTCTTGACTTGGAATATGCAGACGACATTGCCCTCATCTGTGACAGCTTCCAGACGTGCCAAGCCGCGCTGTACAGATTAGCACTTGCAGTCAACCGCTACGGGCTTTGCTTTGCACCATCGAAATGCAAAGCGTTCTTCCAAGGTTGGCAACGATCGCTTCTTGCGCTTACCCTTAGTGGGGACCAGCTAGAAGTCGTACAAAAATTCGATAACCTGGGAAGTTGTATCAGCGTCCTTGGGATCGAAGACGAGATCACGAACCGTATAGCCAAAGCTCGAAGTGAGTTTGCTAATCTTCGCCACCTATGGCGGCGGCGCGACATTACACTCGCCCTAAAGGGTAGAGTGTACAATGCAGCGGTACGTTCGACCTTACTGTACGGTTGCGAAACCTGGCCCCTAAGATCGGCGGACATGAAGAGGCTACTTACGTTCGACCATCGGTGCCTTCGCAGTTTGGCTCACATCTGCTGGGAACACCGCGTGAGTAACGAGCGTGTTCGACGCCTTGTTTAGGGCCCAGGAAAAGGAACTGACTCGCTCAGCACCGTTATTTCACGCACCAGGCTCCGATGTCTCCGCCACGGGTTACGCATGACAGCCCACCGACTCCCTCAACGTGCGTTGTTTGCTTACCGGGGATGTGGGTGGAAGAAGAGGAGAGGTGGCTAAGCGATGACTTGGTCCAGAGGAATGAAGTCTCTCACTTCGGAGCTAGCCTCGGTTGGAACTTCACGGCTTCCTGGTTGGGGTCCAAAAGACGATGAACACGTTCGACTGGATATACTTGCAGACATGCCAAGGAGCCGACCTCAGTGGCTTTCGTACTGTGAGTTTCTTTGTCCCTCCCCATCCCTTTCAGCCTCCCCCTCCACCTACGATCTCATTTATTAGCATAAAACATGATATTATTTTTTCTTTTTTGCCTAGTAGCTGGCTGGTAGCTTACCGGAACGATGACTAACCGTTGCTGGTAGCTCAGCTGGCATGCAACGTTTGTAATTATTTTCCTTCATGTATTGTATTTATGTATGTATTTCCTTCATGTATTGTGGTACAATAGAAGAGATGTTCCCCACCTCTAGCTGACATGTATAATGATGATGATAATGATTAACAGTTAGGTACTCAATTATTTGCCACTTAAATATTCAAGGAATTGGTCTACTTCCGGTATCTTGAAGCAATCGATTCCATTGCGCGAGATATTTAGGTATGACTATGTCTACCGTAAAGTGTGCAGAAACGAGGTTGCATTATCAAGCGTTCTGATTTTTTAGGTCATATGGTGAAGGTTATTGGAATATTGGCGGATGGTGATTAGTGCATGTCAGTCGAAGGAAAATTTCCGATAACAAACTATGAGATACGTGCAATGTCAGACACACTTTACTTCAGAAAACCCTCACTCGTCCCTTCCTGCAGTAGTGCGGTATAATTTAAGTCAGCGTAAGGAAATCTGACAGGAAAGTAATAGGAACATTACGGCGGTAGTTTTTCAAGTGCGCAGTGGGTGAATATATAAATAAACACTATCTGGAACGGTGCCAGCAAATCCTTTTCGATCCAAATTTGCTGAGTATATTAAAACGCTACCGAAATCTTTTGGAAAATCCAATTATTAAAGATGAATATTTTAGTCTGTCCAAGTTAAAAATGTAACACAGTTCCACCCGGTACCCTAGAAATAAATTATGTCGGATTATAGCAAGTTTAGGACAAATTTGTTGTCCGATGTCTTGATGAACGGATATGCCATAAATAATTACATTTCTTAAAATTGCGAGTATCTCTCTTTGAAACAGTCACAGTTCACTGTTCAGTTATTGATCAGACTGTTGCAGGCGTATGATGCATATCCACTAAATTCCATATATCAAGGCACTCTGAAATACATGACAATTTGTTGATAAGCATTGTACGTTATGCGTTGTAAAAGCCATTGTTGTTTGCGATACAGGTAAATCGCATTAATGCATGCACCTAACGTTGAAACACAGCATTTGGGTCAAATAAATTAAAAAAAACCAAGAGAAAAACGGATAAACGACGGCATATTACAACACCAAGCACACTGGCAATATGTAAATAACTCTATATTATCTTCTACAAATATGATCGCAAGATATTGATTCAGAACTCTGCAAATTGCTATTACTAGTATGTTAAACTAAAACAACGAGGATAAAAGCAAGCACATGTAATGAATAACATAAATAACAAAAAATTCTAAAGAAATGTTGGACGTTCGTGAGTAGGGTAAAGTTTGTAGAAAGTAGAAGTCACGATTAAAATTCAGGGACACTAATAAGCATCCACGGGGAGTCCAACCCCGGTCCACGAATTTCAGGTCCGCTGCTCTACCACCTGAGCTACCGAGGGCTGACGATTAGGTGCGCAAATTTTAACACATCACTTCTGCTTGGTGCGCGACGTATTGCCAATGGGCTCACAGTATCGGTCCTGATATTGCAGATTGGCTCACTCACACGTCACTTCCCAATGGACCGAAGTACCTGTCCTTCATTTGCCCAAGGGGCGATGGTAGATTAATATTGGTAGTTTTGTGTAGGGTAAAGTTTGTAGAATGTAGAAGTCACGATTAAAATTCACTCACAATAATATGCCTCGACGGGGAGTCCAACCCCGGTCCACGAATTTCCGGTCCGCTGCTCTACCACCTGAGTTACCGAGGGCTGACGATTAGGTGCGCAAATTTTAACACATCACTTCTGCTTGGTGCGCGACGTATTGCCAATGGGTTCACAGTAACTGTCTTGATATTGAAGATTAACTCACTCACACGTCACTTCACAATGGACCGAAGTACCTGTCTTTCAATTGTCCAAAGGGTGATGGTAGATTAATGTTGGAAGTTTGTGAGTAGGGTAAAGTTTGTAGAAACTAGAAGACACGATTAAAATTCTCGCAAAATAATATGCCTCGACGGGGAGTCGAACCCGGGTCCACGAATTTCCGGTTCGCTGCTCTACCACCGGAGCTACCGAGGGCTGACGATTAGGTGCGCAAATTTTAACACATCACTTCTGCTTGGTGCGCGACGTATTGCCAATGGGCTCACAGTACCTGTCCTGATATTGCAGATTGGCTCACTCACACGTCACTTCCCAATGGACCGAAGTACCTGTCCTTCAAATGTCTAAGGGGCGATGGTAGATTATTGTTGGAAGTTTGTGAGTAGGGTAAATTTGTAGAATGTAGAAGTAACGATTATAATTAACGCACAATAATATGCCTCGACGTGGAGTGGAACCCCGGTCCACGAATTTCCGGTCCGCTGCTCTACTACCTGAGCTACCGAGGGCTGACGATTAGGTGCGCAAATTTTAACAAATTACTTCTGCTTGGTGCGCGACGTATTGCCAATGGGCTCACAGTACCTGTCCTGATATTGCAGATTGGCTCACTCACACGTCACTTCCCAATGGACCGAAGTACCTGTCCTTCAAACGTCAAAGGGGCGATTGTAGATTAATGTTGGAATATTGGGTGTAGGGTAAAGTTTGTAGGATGTAGAAGTCACGATTAAAATTCATGATAAAGCAACTGTCAATTGTGAGTTACTATTTGTTTTTCTAGATAGCCATTAATCAACTGCGAACTTTGACGATATAACATATTTGTATATAAGACCTCTTCTTCATCGTTTGCCAGTTATCACCACCTACACTGAAACGTGCTTTGCTGTTTACAGATAGCAAGCGGAAAACCAGTTCCGCTGAGATACAGGAAAACAACTTACCTCAAAAGAGAATTGCGAAAATTAATCATTTGTTTTAACGCATCCCACAAAGGAACCTGATTGTCATTAAGTCTGGGTGATAAATTCGAATGCCTGAAATATCAGTATTACTTAATCCCTTGATTGAGAGGTGCACACAAGCTCATCTTAGCGGTTCAACTCTGAATCACACCTACAGATTTCACATTAAAATAGAGAATATTAGAAGCAAAAATGACATGCACGGTGTTGATGCGGTAGAAGAAAATCAAAATTAAATATGAAATGAAAAATTATAAATTGAAAATTTTCTGGCCAGTGCTGTTTTTACCAATGTTTTTAAATATTTAGAGTTATTTAAGTAAGTCTGCTTCAAAAGTTCAAACTAGTGCCTTGAAATAAAGGTGCCCACTTTTGATTACTAACGTACAAAATGTCAAATTACAGGCAATCAGACTTTCTTGCTGTATCTGGCAGCCGACAGTATTTGATTTCTAACAAGATGCCTCTTTTGTGTGCCAATTTAGGCAAATTGTTTTACAGTTTAACAAAATGCAACAGGTGACAAAAACCACTTGTCTTTGACTTCTACTGACAAAATAGCAATGTTACTTTTCTAATGACATCGGAATGCTTTCAAGTTCTGTCACAGTCATTTGTTTAACCAGGGAGATAAAAGACACAACTCATTTTCCCATCGGCGCCGTCCATTTGATAGGGCAAGCCACAGCGCAATGCCAAGGAACATTTCCCGGACTTGGTTTGATTAATGTGTACACAATTAAACAATTAAGGATGCACTGATGCATTCTTTTACTCGAAATGGACAGGAGTAAATTACTTAACAAACACGGGAAAGCATTCGCGATAACATTAAGAAACACTGTTAATATTCAGAAATTTAAAAACATGTGTAGACACCTTTTTGAACAATTAGCTGAAAGGGACTATGTAGATTTTCTGGTAAACCACCCCTTAATTGTAGTTGCTGGTTTTCCATCAATATGTCTTTCATAATGTTTAGGCAGTAATTTTCGAGTCTAAAACATTTCAGTTTATCCTTAAATACTCTTGCAAACAAGGTCGCGCTCTACTTAAAATTTCAGGTGATAACGTGTTAAATTTAGGCATTCTCTTTTAACCTGGCTGATAACTGGAGGAACTAAGTGGTGCATCCTATTCAATGTATCACACTTGTCCTTGAGGAAAAACTACAGAACCAACACAGACTGTGGGTGAGGTTATGTGCTTACAGCACATTTCTGTACAGAGATGTGAACAGCCTCTGAAAGGTGAATCGTGATGTTCTACCACTTATCTCAACAAATGCATATCCTCAAACTGCCAAGCATGCAGCCAACCATCACGGGTTTCAATACGTCGTAATATTCCGACGCATTATCAGCATGTGTCGCACAATTAATACTTCTCAGATATATATATATATATATATATCTGTACGTATATATACGTCACTTTTAGTTCAGCGACCGTCTTGAAGTGGCTGCTATAGCTGCCCATTCATAATTCTCCAGGTGTTGTAAATATTAGCCCGATACAACTGCAGGTGGCGTGCGACGAGGATGGCTGAGTCAATAGCCAAACTTTTCTAAAAGTGCCTGGATGAACAGCAGTTCCTCAACAAGTACAGCACTTTAGCATCTCCCCCATCTTCTATCGCTGTAGCCGTTAGAATTCTGCGAAATATCTCCTAGTTATTCTCAACGGTGATGGCGTCGATCATGGCTGAGGCACTAATGGGTTATATTGGAACAATGGTATATTACGGGTAAAAAAGCATTGCTTAACAAGTCCCGTAGGATGGAAATTATTGCGAAAATCAATTACATGAAATGGTGAAAAGCGTTGTGGTGGACTCACCATAGACTTATGTGGAATGGCGGAGATGTTCGCGTATTAAACGTATAAATCCATAAATCCATTGGTTAGGCGTTTGGCAAGACACTGTTTGATTGCGTATTGTAGCCCCTGGGTAACAAGTCATAAAGGAAGTGTAAGTTCGAAAGTGCATCGTCAACACGTTTTTTAAAGTATCGCCAATTTGGAAGCAGAGACGACGTAATTAGGGAGAGCGTTCCAAGGCTGACACACGCGGAGGAAAAAGAAATTTCTACGACATTCAAGCCGGCCATGCTGAATTGTCAGTTTCAGAGGGTGACCTCTTAGTTTAGTGTTGTGATTCAATTCCAGCAGCGGGCGGCAGATCTGGTTTGGATTCATCAGAATCTTGTAAGCTATTATGAGATAGCTCTGCAAAAGCCGATAGCGACTGCTGTAAATTCTTAGAGATTTCAGTTTAAGCTGATAGGGCAGATGAAAGAGGCCCCCTGACATTCTTGGTTGCCCTTCGTTGAGGAGTCTAGTGAGCAACGAGATCCTATTTCTGACACGGCTGCCACACCTGAATAGCATATTCCACGTGAGGTCGCACGTAGGCGTTAAGCATTTGGGGAAAGATTGAGAGTTCAAACCGACCGTAGGCTCTGCGAATAAGGCCGAAGTGTTGATTTCCGGTTCTCGTCGTCTTCTCTGATTGTTTTGAACACCCGAGATCTTCCTGTACCAATACACCCAGTTCACGCTCCTGAGAAACCTTCGAAAAGGTGTGGTCTCCAATCTTGTAAGCGCTCATCGGCTGGTGACGCAGATGCATCACGTTGCACTTAGCTATTTTCATTTGAAGCTTGTTCCTCTTTGCCCATTCGTAAATGCAATCTAAGTCTTGTTAGAGCATATCCTGATCTGACTTGTTACCAATCGCCCGCCATATCTTGACATCATCGGCGAAAAGCAGGAAATTTGAGATGACCTTTGCCAGGTCGTTGATAAACACCAGCAATAAACGCGGTCCCAGCACTGAGCCTTGTGGGACACCACATTCCACCTCAATTGGGTTAGAAAGTGATCCCCTAAAACGTACTTGAAGCTTCCGTTGGTAAAGGAAGTTAGCAATCCAACCAAGTACAGGATCTCCGATTCCGTAACTCTGTAGCCGTTGAAATAGGATGCGGTGATCAAGGCGGTCGAAAGCTTTGGAGAAGTCCAGATAGATGACATCGACTTCGACGCCATCATCGGCCACATTCGTCCAACTACCTCGTGCAATTAGTAGGTTTGTGGTGCATGACCGTTGTTGACGGAAGCCATGCTGTTCCGGTACCAAAATGCTGCATTTTTCTAGGTAGTCCATTAAAGCCTCAGCGACGACTGCTTCCCTCACCTTCGCGAGCAAAGGGAGGAGAGTCACTGGACGATAGTTTGCAGGATCCGAACGGCTACCGCCTTTAAAAATAGGGGTTATAATGCCACACTTCCATGGGAACTTGTTGTTCATCGAAGCACCTTTGGAAGAACTGTGACAGTGGTTCAGCTAGCTTGTTGGCCACAGCCTTCAGTGCCTTCGTGCGGATGTTGTCTGCTCCCGGAGAACTATGCTGTGCAGTGATGGTAACTTCCTTAGCACAATTGATGGGTTGAAAATAACATTTGTAAAAAAGGTGTCGGTAATGTGCATTATATTATGGGACAGGTAGAGGTTGCGAGTTCAAAGATTGGGTCTTATTGAAGTCGCAGGGTATTAGCTGCTTTTTCAGCGCTTTGTACTCTACCGCCTGTCGTGAAAAGTGGAGGGATTCCATGCTTCACTTTACGAAGCTTATTGACATGCCTATATAGCAGTTTGTTGTTTGCCATGCATTTTTCGGCTAGGGTCTGTTTATAGGTTACTTTGTCCTCAAGGACAAAAGCAATGCAATGGTTGCGATGGGTCAGGAAATTTTCCCAAGTCTCTGAGTCGCTGTTAATCTTGTAGGCACGCCATGCTGCATCCCGTATCGCCAGCCATTTTCGAGTCCTTCTCCTTAGAATTGAAGGCATTTTCGCGGGAGTAAGGGGTTTGGTCTCTGATGCTCTGTTGACGATGTCGCTGAGTTTATTAAGGAACTCTGTCCAACCGTTGTCAAGGGGACTTTTGTTTGAGAATTCCCAAGCAGATGCGTCGACGAGTTCTTTCAATACGTGGTAGCGTATGGTTGTATGTGTTAGTTACGAGTGTTCCGATGAATACTCTGCATAACACATATAGTTAAGCGTTATTACTACATGGTCACTGAGACCTAATGGAATATCTATCAATAACTTGTCAACCATGAGCTCTTCATTCGTGAGCACCAGGTCCAGTACGGACGGTTTGTTTGCTGTCCAGAATCTAGTGGGCATGGTGACATGATTGTACAAATGAATTTTAGCGATCAGTTCATGCAAGTCTGCTTTGAATTACTTACTGGGCGATGCCGAAACCTCCAGACTGTGTAGATTGAAGTCCCCGGAGATGAGAATGTGGCTGTACCTAGTGCGTGTTACTCTGTTCAGGCCACGGATCAAGCGGGAATCCATTTCCGGGGTAGACGTTGAGTGGCGATAAACGACAGCTATTAGACATGCGTCGCTGTGTCTTAGTCGGATAAGGCACCAGAGTGAGTCGGTATCGTGTGTTTCCATATCACCAGCTATTGTACATTGTAGATCTCTGCGGTAGTAGGTAGGACCCCACCTACTCTGGTGGGGCGGTCGTTCTGGATGAGTGACATTCCGGCTATCTCAACCTCAGCATCAGTCACCCTTGGTGTAACCAAGTTTCGGTAATAGAAACTAGGTCCCAAGCATTTGCAACCTGACTTAGACGAGGTTCGGTAATTTTACTGAGGAGCGCTTGAACGTTAGTGTTCATACATGAAATTTTCTCAGATTTAAGCAATGTTTCGGAGGTTGTACAACATATGTGTGAAGTTTCGCTGACCAGTGAGTGGCTGGAGACTAATCTTTTTTCGATGTGTACTTGGTGAAGTGTTCAAAGCCTTATTCATCGTCCGTGCTGTTAGTCCCGTGTCTAATCTTCGACGTACAGTGCAAGGTGTCTGGTCAATATCATCTTCTACAGGTTGTGTGGGATCATTGGGCACACTACTGGCGCATTGTTCTTTCATAGATTCTAAGGCATTTGGTTCTTTGAGTGACATATCATATCTAGGATGCATATCGCTGATTGTCAAAAGCCAAACCTTAGATGGTAGCCTGCAACGGAATATGTACCAGGTTTTTAGCATCCGTGCCACCATATATTTGGACTGAAGAACCTCCTTCAACACACTCGGGCCAGTTCCTTTGTAATTCGGTGAGGTACGCAGTCCTGACACGGATTTCACTGACACATCATTCAAGCAGAGTGTTTCACGAATATAACACCACTGTTATTTATCATAGGTTGTTATTTCATGCTCATCACATGCTTCAGTTTCAGGAACCCCGTGAAGAAGTATGGTTCTGGTTGAAGTTTCCTTCCGGTAGTCCTCTAAAGTGCGGTTAACACGATAAAGTTCGTCCCTATGGGCTATCTGAAATGATACGGATGGAGCAGTGTTCATTTCTGAGACTACCTGTCGACAGTAGTACTGATTCTACGTCAATGATAGATTTCAGCACAACGCGCAGTATTCTTGGCTCACCGAAATGTTTGGAGTTGGGGTGTCGTGTAATACGCACTACGTGTGCAGGTTTCAGTACAACTCCGATTAGATTACTAATAATGTCCCACTGGTTGAGGTCATCTAACTGCCTGCCTCTTATCGATGTCGACTTTGATTCTGGGATATTGGAGCATAGTACGCACAGTACAGGTAATTGATTCCCTACATCTTTCGACATGTCGCGGTTAGTGATTGAAGTACTCGGAGATGTACCGCAGGAAACTGATGATGCTTGCACTAGGAAAACTCCGCTACGCTCCGCAGTTTCCCATCCAGTTGGGGGTGATGTTAATTTTATATGACGGCTCTTCTTGGAGGCAACCGTAACCCAACTTTCGCCCGTACCGGCTTGCTCTTTTACTACACACTCCGTCGGGCGTTTAGGAGTAACCTTACATGTAGTTACTCCGATCGAATTGGGAACCGCTTTAGTCTAATGTGAGCTACGTGTGGTATTCGGACAGCTGTTGATGTTCTGGACTCTAGGTGTCGTGTTGCTTACGGTGTCATTACCAGTTCTTCGCGGATTAGGAGCAGCAACCAAGGGGGAGGATTGGGTTGCACAGTCAGCTATGCTTGCTCCAACCGTAGTGATTTTGGTGGTCATCATTTCCTCAAAGTTGGCTAGTAGTTAGTCATACTTCTGAGATAATAGGAGCAAGCATTTTATCAGTGGGATCGATGTGCATTTCACACAGAACCATATCGAATCTGGTTTGTTTAATAACTTGGCCTGACTAGGTTTAACTCTGAGGCATCTCGCATGGAAGAACTTGCAACAGTTACGGCACAAAATGCCCCACCCTAACAAGTTTGGTACATGATCCACATAGGTCTTTAGTCGGTGGTGCACTGGGCATTACGCTGGTTGAGCAAATGTTACGAACCATTTGAATGACTCACCCTCTATGGTAAAATGACATTCTGTTATTGATTTTGTCGGCAAGATCACAGTGTTCATGTAGCAGTTGTGTGCTTGTAGACTGTCCTCCCTGGCGTGCTAGTCGAATGTGTCAGCTTGGACGTGGGGTAGAATACACGAAGGTGTGATTGAGGTGTGATTGAAAGCACTAAACTCGTAGCACCGGATTATCATGTATTTTGTCCGTCTCGTTCATGTTATACCAAGCCGCTGAAAGCGCGTCGCATCTGGACCAGATTATTCTATAGTGAGACCTGTACCGGTGTCATTTAATCAAACTCTTGTAAAGCCTTCTACCGATTAGATCCCGGTATAATTCTTCTAAACCGCAAACGTGCGGAACTGAGAAAACTGTTCTCAGATGGATCAGAAAATTTCCTCCTTCAGCCGCGCCTTCAAGTTGGAATTCGGAGCTCATTTAAACTCGGTGTCCCACAAAGGTCAGCGTTAAGGCCGCGTTTATTCCTGCTTTCCACTAACGGCATGTTGTGTGTCATGGAATCAAATGTCCTGATTTTTGTCTAGGACATTAAGATATCGTGATCAGTCGGCTGTCCGGATGATCGTAATACGCTGCAAAGAGACTTAGGTCGCGCCTTTGAATTGTCAAATGCAAATTAACTTTCGTTAAATGCGGACAAGTGTAAGCCTGTAAAGATCTGCCACAAGTCCACTAATGAATATAACCTTGGAGACGACAGGTTGATAACCTCCGCCCAAGACGCGGACCTTGCGGTGGTGTTGCATTATTGTCTGTCACGGAAATTTTTCTTGCTAACTGCACCAAAAGTAGAGTCAACGGAGGTTTAACTTATTCTACCAAAGATTTTGAGATGCAAAATGCTTTGGCTGGGTGCTACATATTAGGATTCTGACGACT
>OX104067.1:20148601-20223753 GCA_944474145.2 Dicrocoelium dendriticum | reverse complement strand
ACACACTGGATTGTATAAATGAATGGTCAACGAGGAAGCAGCTTCAGCTGAACATATCCATGTTTTAGGTGACCCACCTGCGTCACCAGATGGTGAGCGTTTACAAGATTAGAGACCACATATTGCACAGCATTCGCTCGGTATGAATCCTAAACCATTTGGCAAATGACTAATGTATACTTGCGACTGCCGCAGAATATGCTATCCAGGCGTGGCAGCCATAGCTGAATCAGGAGCTCGTTGCTCTCGGGAAGCTTCAAGGAAATGCAATCAAAAGTGTTGCGGCCTCTTTCATCTGGCCAATCAACTTAGAATAAAGTCTCTAAGAATATATAGCAGTCAAAATCAGCTTGTAAAGGATGATCACAAAATGGTTTAGCAGATTCTGCAGAATCTAAACCACATTTGCCGTCAGGTTTTGTAATTGAGCTACATCACTGACCTAAGAGGCCATCCTATGAACCTGACAACACAATATAGCCGGCTTAAATGTTGTCGAAATTTCTTTTCCCTTCGCGTGTGCCAGCCTTGAAACGCTCTCCTTAATTAGGTCGTCTCTGCTCCCAGGCTGATGTTATTTAAAACCCAGTTGACTATGCGTTCCCTCAATTGCATTTCATTTTTTAGCTTGTTAGCCAGGAGCTACAGAGAGTAACCAAACTGTGTCTTACCAAATTCCCAACCAATGAAGTTATACTATCAATGTGGGAAGATCTTCGCTCTTCTACATAAGTGTATCGTGATTCCATCAACAATTTCTGCACTTGATCAATAACGTTTATTTTTGCATTAATTGCCATCCTAGGGGACTGGTTAGACATTGATATCTTACCCGTTATACACCATTTTTCCGTTGTATACACTACCTTTTCCTGCAGGAATATGTCAAGGCATCTGCTTGGGAATTCTCGAACAACATTCACATTGACTAGCTTTGAACAGCGTTCAATGAAATATTCAGTGGCATGGTCAACAGAGCATCAAAAACCAAGCATCTTCGCTCTGCAAAACTACTGTCAATGCTGAGGAACATAGTAAAAATGGACGCAGCATGTAATGCCTAAAAGGCTTACATGGACTCAGAGATGTATGTCAATTTCCTCATCCATTTTAGCTATTGCACCATATTAGATCACGTAGAAAAAATAACTTAATCAACAGTACCTATGCGAAACACCTTTAGTTAACAGCAAATATATCTACAGGCACATAAACAGCTGTTACATGTGTGTCGTCCGTTAAACCGCTGAGCTGATGAGCAAACACAGACACATACAGATCGATTGACCGATAGCTGGTTCGTCCACTCTTTTTCCTTGTGCTGATTGGTTTCTTTTCGACTTATTCATCTGGTGTAACCTACAAGCTATCTATTACCGGTTTTTGACACGTCCCATCCGGTGTGTGTTCGTATTGACTTCTTGCGCGGAATAACGGTCCAGGTGCGAGCCAGCAATACTCGAGTAATACGTATCAGAATGGCAACGTTTGCTACGAGCCCGCTTGCGGGAGTGTCATGTCTGTGGCCTGATGGTGCAGAAAAACCCTCTCCAGAGTCGTAGATACAGTGGAAAACATCTTTCCAACCACAAATGACTCTCTTTCTTGTGTTAAATCCCTCTATCATGTTATCCGATACCCATTGGATTATGTTATTCCGCCAAGCCCTTGGATCAGAAGGACAACGTCACTTTTACGCTGTGAACTTGATGGCTAAGACCAGTACTGTGCACGTGATCCAGTTGTTTGCGGAATTGTGGGGAATCCAACATAGTGTGTTTTCCGCTCGTTATCAGTTTTTCAAGCTACAACAACGATGCGGAGAAAGTGTAAATGATTTCATTGCCCGCATTCAGCAAGCTACACCGGAATGCCGGTACAGTACCATTCCCTTAAGTCGGTTTGAAGAAGTCATGAAAAACCAGTGCCTAATTGGTAGAGTTACAGAGGATGGTGCGAGGGAACTATTATTGTCACAGGAGGAGGAAACCCTTTCCTGGGAAATGGCGTGTAACCGTATACGTCAGAGAGAAAACCTAAAATCCCAATTATCCACCTTCAACCCTCCTCAGCCTGTGGAATGTGTAAACAAACTGTCACCACGGTTATCCTCTGAAAACAGGGTACGGAAGTTCGTCTGCTACCGATGAGGGATCAGCACACTTCTCCCACCTAGTGTCCTCATACTCGCACAAAGTGCAGAAATTGCGGAAAACTTGGCCACCTGGCACGTGTTTGCCGTTCCCCACGGTCACAAGTCTCGACCAAATCATTGAACTCCAACGACGGTGAGTGCCCAGATTCCCAGCTAAATTTTATGAACCATATAATTTCAAACTGCTCAGTTATGATGAAAGTGTCTCCATACAGGATCACGCTTCATGTTAATAACGAACCTGTTTTATTTGAATTGGATACTGGTTCCGTGGTGACATTGATTAGTAAAAACGCGCTCTCATCGTTAGCCGACCTGAAACCGACTGATACCGTTTTTAGAATTTATACAGGAGAAGTGATTGATTTACTTGGGAAGTGTCAGGTACAAGTGCAGCATTTGGGTAGATCACACAATCTGGTACTTCATGTCTTGCCTCAGGCTGCAGTCAATTTTCTTGGTCGCGATTGGATGAACATGTTACCACAAGTATTAAATACTATCCATCCCGTGGGGGAGGATACATTTGAATCGGTCCTTAAACGATATCCAAGTATTTGACGAGCAGCAATTGGACAGACTCACTAATTTTAAAGCAAAAATCCGTATGTCAGACTCAAGTACACCAAAGTTCTTTAAGGCCAGAACACTGCCCTATTCCTTACGACCTAGAGTGGAAGACGAGCTGAAAAGGCTTCAAAGAGAAGGTATAATTGTACCAGTCCAACAAGCTGAATGGGCGGCCCCGATAGTGCCTGTACTTAAGCACGACGGTAACGTACGAATCTGTGGTGATTATAAGCTTACAGTAAATCGAGGTGCCATCACAGACCGTTATCCATTACCGAAAATTGAGGATTTGTATGCCAACTTGTCTGGAGGAGTCAAGTTTACTAAATTGGATTTGAGTCACGCCTATTCGCAGGTAGAGTTGGATGAGACCTCCCGACGCCTTACGACGTTCAGTACACATTTGGGGCTATTCGAATACACTAGACTGCCTTTCGGGATTAACTCAGTGCCGGCGATCTTCCAAAGGATAATTGACAATATCGTGCGTGACATACCGAACACTTGCGCATATCTCGATGATATTCTTATCACGGGTCGCACAGAAAAGAAGCACTTGTACACGTTGGATCGGGTGTTGCATAAACCTCTGAACACGGTTTACGTTTGAAACGCTCCAAATTTGCTTTACTAGTTGATTCAGTTGACTACCTCGGTTATAGACTGGACAAGCATGGTTTACACGCGCGGAAAGAGACATTACAACCCATTAGTTCTGCACTCTCACCTCGTAACGGAGCCCAGTTACGCTCATTCGTTGGAATGCTTGCATATTATCGTCGGTACCTATCTAATCTTGCTACTGTTCTAGAACCACTTCACAACTTGCTGAAAAAAAATTCTAAGTGGACATGGAGAGAAGAAGAGCAACAAGCATTTGACAGGGCGAAAGGTCTCCTTGCCTCTTCACCAGTTTTCGTACATTACGACCCCAACAAACCCCTCATCCTACAGTGTGACGCTTCACCCTTTGGAGTCGGGACAGTGCTGGGACATAAAGTCCACGACGGAACAGTTCGCCCTATTGCTTTCGCGTCCCGCACATTACAACCTGCTGAGAAAAATTACGCACAATTAGACAAGGAAGCACTGGCCGTAGTATTCGGAGTAAAGCGGTTCCATCAGTACTTGTGGGGCAACCAGTTTGAGATACAGACTGACCACAAACAACTGTTATCACTTCTCGGTAAGGAAGGAGGCATAGAACAACTTAAAGTACCCCGAATGGCACGCTGGGCCCTCCTACTTTCTGCTTGCAGTTATCAAATCCGATACATTGCCGGTCATCACAATAATGTCGCTGATGCGCTCAGTAGATTGCCACAGATTGACCAACAGGAGGAAAGAAGTGACGCGCCATACGAGTTTGTTCAACTTTTGCAACTCCTGAATACTACACCCATATCTGGCGACATGGTTAGGAAAGCTACAGACAGAGATCCCTTTCTATCGACTGTGAAACTTATGCTGCTGCATGGCTGGGGTTCACGTCCCCCTGGTCATCTGCGTCCGTTTTTCAATTGTAGATTTGAGCTGAGCCTGCATGAAGGATGTATCCTACGTGGATCTCGCATCGTTATTCCATTGACTCTCAGGTCAGCTGTACTGAAAGAGTTACTTGATGCACATCCAGGTATTGTCCGCATGAAAGCCCTCGCCAGATCCTACTGCTGGTGGCCAGCGATTGACCGAAACATCGAAGCACTTTTGAGTACTTGTAACACATGCCAAAAATATCAAAGAGATAATCCAACAGGCCCAATTCACCCTTGGCAGTTGCCCGACAGCCCATGGGAACGTGTCCACGCCGATTACTTTGGCCCGATCGAAGGAAAAATGTTGCTACTTTTAGTAGATGCGTACACCAAATGGATTGATGTGCATGTTGTTGCTAACGCTACTGCAGAAGCTACAATCAATGGCGTACGCTCTAGTCTATCTACACATGGCATACCGAAAATATTAGTCACTGACAACGGTCCGCAATTTACGAGTGCAGCGTTCAAAGAATACCTGCAGAGCAACGGCGTTCATCACATGACTTCCGCACCGTACCATCCAGCGTCAAACGGTTTAGCTGAAAGAGCGGTCCAAACCGTGAAAGCTGGTCTTCTAAAGCAGCGTAATGGCTCGTTACGAACCAAACTTGACCGATTCTTGTTCGCATATCGGATCGCACTGTTAGAGTCTATCGGAAAGACTCATGGGTAGGCAATGTTTGGGCGTCGACTATGTACGAGGCTAGACCTACTTTTTCCAGACACTCGTCAGACTAGCTGTTGCCAGCAACAACGTATGCATGAAAGTGGACGCGCACCAGTTAAGCCCCAGAAATCGATAGTGGAACGTGATGTTTACACCAAACTACTACATGAGCAGTTATGGTAGCCTGGCACCGTGCATACGTGCTCAGAAACGGAGGCCGAAATACAACTAGAGAGTGGAGAGACAGTACGCAGGCACAATGATTTCATCCGGCCCCGCACCCCAGTCACACCGTACCCTGGGGAAGAGAAAGTGGTTCCAGAAGATCTGGAGGAGACAAACAAAAACCAAACGGAAGAAATCGATCAGCCGATTGCTATTCGGAAACCGCACCGCTCACCTAAGCCGATAGAACGTTACATTTCACAACTGTGATTCCATCTGTCACCTGAGGGGATGTTACATGTGTGTCGTCCGCTAAACCGCTGAGCCGATGAGCAAACACAGACACATACAGATCGATTGACGGCTAGATGATTCGTCCACTCTTATTCCTTGTGCTGATTGGTTCCTTTTCGACGTATTCATCTGGTGTAACCTACAAGCTATCTATTACCGTTTTTGACACGTCCCATCCGGTGTGTGTTCTTATTCACTTCTTGCGCGGACTAAGGGTCCAGGTGCGATCCAACAATACTCGAGTAATACGTATCAACAGCCTTCGTAACTTTAAGCATAACATCACTCTACTTTTCACAACAGACGACTGGGTACAAATGCATGCGGCTGCAATGCTCTCAGATATTCAAACTTGCAGCCTCTTCCTGTCACATACCCTAAACCACTTTACCGACTGTGGGGTTTACACGTGTAGTTTGTAAATCGTTAACTGATCTAAAGAAGGTAATTTACTTGCGTGATAACTAATCTCTGAGAGTCGACAACATCCACATGAATGCACTAAAGTCTGTAATCACTAGGATAACCGAATATCTGTCACACTGCTCTCAATATGCTCCGATGAAAAACAAGTACTTATTATAGAGAAGCTTGGCAATTTAACTCCAATATTTAAATGATGTAGCCGTTCAGGCAGTGTAGACGCTTGTCCAGTGAACTCGCAGATGATGGACTGGTCCTTGTTGAGGCCTTAATCGGATTACCATGGTACCTGGAAACACTGGTCATGTAGCACCAATCTGCTGATGACAGAGTATACTTAGACGGAAGTGGTTGGTGGTGGGGTGGTAGTCGAAGTCATCTGCCTGGACTTCAACAACGCTTTCAATCATCTGCTTCACCGCAGCTACATTGTAGGCTATAGAGTTATGGAATCAGGGATGTTGTTTCGTGTTGAATTGCTAACATGCTTCACCAAAGGAGACACCAAGAGCTTGTTAAGGGATGGTTCTCCAAATCGATTGGTGTGCAATGCACTGTTATACGTGTCTCAATTTTGAAAACGCGTGAATTCTTGAAGTTTGTCAACGACCAGCCACTATGTATCTTTTCAAAGCTCCTGTTTTCAGAAGACGATGTTAAGATGGCGAGCTAATAGTATTAAGGTACCTCACGATTTCCCCAACATGACTAATATTACGTTCATGAATTGCCAACGGAGAACCCAATTATCGTAACACAGCCAAATGCAAGGTGATCTCTCTGCGTCGTTAGCCGGTGAGCTTGTACAAGCTTAGTGATGAAACATTTCAGCATGCCGCTTAGGAGCACGACCAAGGTCTATTTGTACAGAATGATCTCTATGTTCGGAAAAAGTGGCGAGGGCGACCGGAACCGGTAATCAACTCTTCAGCCTTCTTCTCAAATCGTCGGATAGATTTGACCAACGAATCTTCCAACAAATACTTAAAGCTTACGCGTGACCACACGTGTGATAGGCCATTCAAGCGTGGCGAAAATGACAGATCCACGATCTCATTCTTCTTGACAATCCTTAACGAAAGGCAATCAAGTTAGTTAGGGGCCTCTTCCCTCTGCCCTAGGAGATTTGAATGGATTCCGTTAGAGTACACGGAGGTCAATTTTGGAGTTTTCGGGGTCGTTCAATGGAACATTGGTTTTGTAAGGATAAAAAGGCTGTGGCTTAACAGGTCCCCCAGGATGCTCATAGTGAAAATGCAAAGAATAAAACAACTTGTTAGCAAATTTAGGTTTATACTATTGGATTCGCCGCAGTATTCGAAATCAAAAAACTACTCTGTCAACTTAGGTTCGATAGCATACTTGTGTATGCGTTTGCACACCATAGCACAACGTTTCCATCCGACACATGGTGTTTAGCATGGAGTTGTTTGATGTTAACTGTGGATGCTTTGAAGGTAAGCGGATTTCAGGACTACAGCGGAGCAAACGATAAGTTCTTATTTTAATATGTGAAGTACTGAGTGTTCCGCCGTTGGTACTATTATCATCATTATCATGATTTGGATAGCCCAATAACTACTTAATGGAATTTGTATAACAGCGCTTCTTAACCCATATGAATTCATTGTTCATTGTTCACGAATCCACACTTTTATATACCACAAACTAAGTGAAAAGAAATCAGATCAGGTAAACAGACGCTGTAATGTATCGTCGTCGTTAGTGAAAAACGGGTATCGTGGGAGCAGAATGACAAGATTTGAAAGAGCGTTTCAGGAGTGAAAAATTGGAAGATAAAAGTAGTTCCGGTGGCATTCCATGCAGCTGTATTGCCTAGCCAGTTTCAGCTGGTGAACCCACAATTTTGTGTTGCGGCTTTTTTAGGAGATGGCAGCAAGTGTGATCGGTGTATTTCATGCTCCGGAACGCCAGAATGAGTTTGTCACTTGGTGCTAACGTCCGCTGTATACTCTTAACATTTTCAATCGCCGATGGAACATCTCCATCCTATTTGTTCTGCTTTTGCTTCGCCGTATCCAATGCAAATAGATCGCGTTATAACCAGGGTTGCCAGGCTTGACGCGGGTATTCCACATGGGGCCTAATATGGGCATTGAGCCTTTGGGGAAAAATGGAGGAGTCGTACTACCTGAACGCCCTTCGTAAGAGACTAACGTGTTGGTTAGCGGTAAGGACGCCTTCAGAGATAGCGCCGAATGCTGAATGAATATTACTGACGATTACCAATGAGTCGGACGATTTTGTCAAGCATGAATTATGCAACGGGTTACTCAATAGTTCAAGTTGTACTGAGAGTGGTTGATTATGTAGAGATAAAGAATGTCTGGGTCAACCATTTTCACCAGCAACGAGATGTTAACTGGGATGCCAAGAAATTGATTTCATTATAATATTTGCAAACCAAGGCAGATGTAAGTGGTGTGCAGTTTACTTTTGCAAGAAGAACTCTAGTTTGAGGTGGTGGACGTGCATAGTCTTAGTACTAGATGGGAGCTGTGTCCGGCAAATGAGCAAGAAATATCCAAAAGTAACTTATATAGTTAAACTAGTTTTAGATCCTGCGTGACTGTGCTCTATTGGATGTGACATGGTGGCGCTATTTAACATCATTTACTCACTTCCTCGAAACCACTTCGGGATGTGCTGGCAAAACCAGTGAGATATGTGCCTCGTAGTACTAACAGTGTATTATATACCACAAGAGCTCGATGTGTGATAAACCTATTTTATTAGAGGCAAAAGTGGGAAGCTATCCTTCAAAGTAATGCGAGTATTGTTATACTGTGCTACAGTTAAACGAATACTGAATAGCGTCTTGCAGGAATTTGGATAGGGCGCCCGTGGCACTGTCCACTTTGAATGAAAACGTCCAAAATTTGTTTATTTGGTGACTTGTTACCTTCTTTCTTTTCGCAAGCTTTAGGATGAATTTATCCGTGTATCTATTTGTTGTTAACATGATGTTGCCCAGCATCATTTATTCGGTAACCGCGTTCGAGGTGCAGCTGTTGCGCGCTCGTAAAGCAGTTGTGTTGGCTAGATTCCGTTTGCACTGCAGTGGTACCTCAATGTGGAAACTGGTATGTTGTCAATTGCAATCACATTTCCTATGCTATGGAACAAGGGATTTAGCACGGAAGAAAAAGTAAAGGCGCTAAAAGTTCCGTAGATATTGCCTGAAACAAGCGTAAATTCGTCAATAAAATTAATGCTTGCGATGAAGTTCTTTCCAACTTCACATGTACGCACATTTTGGTTAATTTGTCACGCCAAAAACTGCTTAATCTAACTGTGTTCTCTCGCTCTGAATCGACGCACATTATATTTTGGGAAAAATTGTTCACCAATTTGCCGCCAGCCATTGTACGTGCGTTCTTTCGACTGGGATTATCCAGCTCCCCATTTCGCCTACTTACTTTTCTGATTAGGCTTACATCAAAACAATTACTTCTGTGTTTGCAAAGGATTATTATACCAGAACTTACCAATGTCGTACGGCAGTTTCAATTTGTGGAGATTTTATGCTCGGTCGGAAGTTCGTCCTTATAACGATCAAGCCAAACTAAACCCGTTCTTCTTCAATAACAATGGTAGTAGCTGCCTCACATTTCCTACTGCGTTGCTGCTTACCCAAATCGCAAGGAAAGTTATCCATTACCTTAAACCAATTTCCACACATTTGACGTTGTCAATCAGTGCGCTGGTGTAACCCATCATGCTGACCAGCGCAACCACGTTACAAGCTAGTCCGACCTCACTTAATCCTTCTTATCCCACGTCTCGTCCGACAGTTGCGCGAAGCCAACCAAAGTACATGTAATGATTGTGCTTGAATGATAATTTATTGCACCCGTTTTACTGCACCTAATTAGTTAACACCATTTCCAACTGGTGAAAACACTTCACAGCTGCGCTCGCTGTGCGTAATTACTGTCACTCTGGGTTTGGTCAAATCGTATTTCAGTTTCGACTAATCCGAACTAGATCGATTACGATATATATTATTACTTACAATACCACAATTGGCGTCGCGGACGGGATAATTCTTTCAACCTTTTACCGTTTGGTCTCACCGTATCACTATCAACTTCACAAGAGATTATGAACTCCGTCATGGAGAATTTAGAAGGCAACGTAGTGCAACAGGACGATGTTATTGTTCACGCTCTTTCAAAAGCGCTTCATGAAGGACGATTTTGCGCAATTTTGGGAAAGCTTTTGTAAGTTTACTATAGCCATAAATCATTCAAATGCATGTAAGTTACATCAACCATTTCTTGTTTGGCTATAGCGTCAGTTTAAATCGTTTACATCCGGATCCTGCTTGATTCTCTCAGTTATTTAATGCCAACATTAACAACCTCTACTAAGAACCTCGCTCTTCAAAGGGTTCTCTGCAGCAACACCCAATATGTCTCCCTACATTTTCCACAAATGCAGAGCCTCTATTCGAAGTAAAGTGGGCACATCCCTTTGTATGGCCATCCTTCATAACTAATATTTAGTTGATTTGTTCCGACTGCTATCTACATATGCGGTTTAACAAAATGTTGCGCCAAAATTCCCATGAACTCTTATCACTGGTGCTTCAGTTACTGGCATATTGGCTGTATTAGGACAAGGTAAGCATCCTGTACTATGTGCCTCTAAAAGTCTTAGTTCAGCAGAATGTAGATAGTCCCGATCCATGAGATAAGTTTTCACGGTTCAATGAACAGGCTCGCGCATACAAAAATACATCTTTGAAATGTAATTCACCATTATAAGAGATAACGTAGCTTTAAGTTTCAATCACCATTGAAAACTGGGGCTAACTCGTCTGCTGCAATGGTGCAGCTTTGGAACATTGCGTTAGCCGCATATTCGAATGACATGCGACGCCGTAGTGCCTTTTTGCGCAGCCAATTTTGGTAGACCGTTACCATCTGATTCGCGATACACGCAAATATCAGTATGCCGTACTGTCACCCACCCGTAAAAGATAGAAAGCTGACCAGAAGAGGCGCGTTCGGCACTGCCGCAAGCCCCGTGATGCACTTTCTGGTACAGTCGATGGAATTCTGGAGATTGCCGATGTTGTTCGTCATGATGGGAAGGATCTCCTAGCTTCTCGTGGAATAATTAGTCATCCGGGTTCCCGGATGTTCGAAACTTAATCTATCTGCTAGGTCTGTACACAGTAGACACTATGATCAGTTGTTATGTTATTCGACTGACATTCCTGAATTGTTATGTATCTCTAACCCTTCTTCGTCTGAGTCCATTCGAGAAAAGTGCGATGTGTGCAAAGAAGATGCGCAGGAAATTCAACCGGAGTAAGCACGAAGAGCTTAGCAGCTGAATAAAATGTATGCCGCAAGTATAGCAGACGGGAAGTTTATTTAAACTGTGGTGGATATGGTGGTTTTATTATTATACTTGTTTTAATTTACCAGTTTTGTCAGCGCCATTGCAACTTGATTAATACGATTTCCACGTACGCTCATTGCGCGTTATTACTTTCGCGCTGACACTAACTCTGGGTCTCAGCACAGCCTAGTTCAACACCGACTAGTCTTAACTGGATCTATAGTGATTTCCATTATTTCTTTTAATATCACGAAATCATTGCTTGGACGCGGCAAATCGTCGCGAAGCCGTATTTCACCATGGAACGCAACAGCTACCTTGTATGCAGTAAGTTCCCAGTTTACTCAAGAATTGTACATCCAAAGTCAGTTGGAACATTCCCCAGTTTGAGCATCGCGATGTCGTTTCAGCGCTAAGCGCCATTTATTTATACGCGGTTCATAGAGTGAGAGCAGAAGGCACTCGGAACCCTCTCACTTCAAACATTTTCTTATTGCGACCCTGAGTTGTACTAAGGGCATTGAATTGAAACAATAATTCCCGCTGTCACGCCAACTCTCACCTCAATTGCAGCAGGTAAAATTCAGATATTGGCTACGTCTACAATAACATAAGTAGAATTGGTTCATTCACTAAAGTCGATGAAGAAAGATCAACTCCTATAAATATGGAATATAAAGTGAAACACACCGCTGGGCATTCCCATACAAGCCACAGTATAACGTAGCATTAAAACCGAATACCTGTAGCTCGGGTTGTCTATTCAGGTTTAGATCAGATCTCCCAGCGAAACTATTTATTTGTAGTCAATTCATCATTAATCGAATTGAGTTCGTCAATGCATAGTAAGCAAACGTGACTGACAGGAGAGTTATGTTTGAACTGGACCACTTCGATTCACGTCTCGTTACCTTTGCTAGTATGCACTTCGATTGTGGCCTCGTTTAGACTTATGTGATGAATGACAAGTCTAATGATTTTTCCGCAGTTGTTGGAAGATGGCTCGAAGTTATGGCGCATGTTTAGCGAGTTCCGCTTAAAGAACCATGTTTCCATAAAAGCACTTCGACGTTGTGTCTCACACTTCGCTATGACCTCGGTTTTCTCCCAAACATACGTGTGCCCTTATTCATCAACCTGACATGCGAACACTGATGATAATTAATGTTTTCGACCGACTGGCTTTCTTTCTTGTAACCTTGTAGAAAACGTTCTCCCTGTTTGGCCCACATATGTTTATCACAGTGCTTACCATATAACCTGTGAACAAAGTTTCCACTTTCATGTGTTCTTGCCTTTCCTTTCGGTCTAGATAGGATTCCTTTCAGTGAAGCGATTTATACGTGAGCTAACAATAGGTGGTGGGGTTTAGGAGTCTATCGGTCATTTGTGACACCTTATTGATGTACGGCAAAGCGATCAGTTTCGTTGTTGTTGGTTCAAGTGTAGCATTTGTAGTCTTGGAGTTTAGGTAACCGGGTGAAAATGCGTGGATATCCGTTGCACATGAAGGATGTAAACAGATGCTTTTCTTCTTCGCGTTTTGCATCCTCAGTATTACAATGTGATTCTATCCTGGGAAACAAGAGTAGTGTGCAGCTGACTTTGTGAGCTTTTAGATGGTTACTGTTGAAATTTAGGATTCGGTCTGTGTTCGTGACTTTCCTGTGAACTGCCATTCGTAGTTATACATCCTCTGTTCTAGTTACCAACACATACAAGCAAGGTAGTTGGTTGTCCATTTCTGACTCCCTGGTGAAGTGAATGCCGTCCATTGCAACGTTCTGCAAGCCTTGTGCGATCTGCAACTACATTTGTGATAAACATTATGTGGGCCAAACAGGGAGAAAGTTATCTTCAATATAGAAGAACATAAGCGAGCATGTCGAAATCATTACTGATCATCACTGGTCTGGTCACACGTTGATGGATAAGGGCGCACGTTTGTTTGGGAGAAAACGGAGGTGATAGCGCAGGGAGAGACAATACATGGAATAGCATTTATCGAAGTGTGGTTCTCTACGCAGAACTCGATATATCTATGCATTGACTTAGACCTGACCTATCATCAGCTGCCAGAAAAAGATTCAAAGCGGGTCATCCAACATTCAGAAGCCAGTTCGTTGCCTAAAGATAACGAACTTGTCTTGTAATCTGACAGTGCGGGTTCCAGCCTGCGTAGGAGCAGAGCGACCATGGCAGAATCCAAGCCTACTTGATACAGGTGATGGTTGTGCTGCAGCGAAGCGTCGGTACTGCGTACCGGCATACTGCTGTTGTCTTCTTCTGGTTTGCTACATGGTCGCCCCGCAGCCCAGTGGCAAAAAGCTTGTTTCGTAACCTTGTGACGCGGGTTCTAATCCGAGTAGGGTTGGGCGTCCTCTCGGTATAATCAGCTCTCGTGTGACTGGTTTGTGTCGCACGGCAGCGAATCGCCGTTACGGCTGTTAGCTGACTATTTTTACATTTCATTCACCACTATAATTCTAAAATACATGGTAATTGAACTGCGAACTGGACGTGAATCTAGGTGGCCAAGTTCAAACATCAATCTCACGTCGGTCAAGTCTGTTTACTACGCACCGACGAATGCACCTCGACTGGTTATGGAATGACTGCAACGAAATAGTTCAGCTTGGAGAACAGACATAAACCTTAACATTACAACCTGATAAGTCAAGGAATGTCAGCTAATCCATATTCCAGGATCGGGCGAAAATGAGAAATAATCAGGATACTGAAGATCTGCTGAGTCAGTCGCATGAAGGCCCTCCGTTTGGCATGGATATCCTGTTGGCAGCGGTAAACCTCCGTAAAATATCCTCTGTTTCCAGTAAATCACATGAAACTGGGACACAGAATTCCATCTGAATAACGATTGTTCTTAGTAACACGCCACCATTATGGTTCCCCTGGAATGGCTCATGGGGGACTATTGGTTGGCCCAAGTACTTTTCACGATTTATTTTTAATCGCCACTTGAATAAATAGTTGTGTAGCATGTCCATAAAAGCCTGAAGTCTATGAGCATACTTGAGACAGGATAGCTCTAACCTCGGATTCAAGTCTTTGAATGTAATTAAGCAAACCAACTAAAGCCCATACGGGCAGTCATCGATGAAGATCTTGGAAAATTCTGGACCAAGGACAGATCTATGCGACACATTTATTGTCAGGAGCACCTGAGCGTAGCAGACCTCATTCAGCTTAATTCAAATGTTCCGATCATCCGACTAATCGGCGACCCAAGAAAGAACAATGTTAAAGACACTGGTTACTTGAAGAGTAAGAAGGAGCACATTATAGGGACTTCAGCAAATATTTTGCTGAAGTCTACAGAAAAGCATCATGGTGAATTTGAGCATCTGATAGTCTGGATCATTTCGCCGCGGTAACAAGCAGATTCGAAGTACGTTAGCGAGGCCGTCGAAAAACAAGCTAATTGCAACTGAAGACATTTATGTGATCAAAGTTAAAACGAATTGCCCGATTGGAAACCCTTTACACTGCCTTTCGCAATAGGGACTTTAAACATATAGGTTACTAACTAGCAGGATATCGACGATCCTGTCTGTCGTATAAGTTGTAACAGTCCCCACTTGCCAATTATATAGGAGCTCTCCAGCTTTAATGAATTGATGCAATATTTCCCAGTTAATAGTTGAAAGGTTGCTGGCCACAGTCTTGAAGAACATATGGGTGCAGTCCGTCAAAAACCCAGCGATTACTTCTGAAACGACATCAGCTCCAACGGCGTGAAGTAGATTGAAGCCGTGTCACCGGGAAAGGCGACTTTATCGAGTAGACAGACACTGCATGACCAGAGACTGACTTTCGCCTCATTATATTCACTAAATTAACCTGCTCCGTGGAACATAAGGCAGCAGTGACACTGCAAGCTCTGGTACCTCTTTCAGGTTGCATTTGAGTGCCTCCGGTGTTACCTAATTTGCACCGTCAGATCAAGTTCATAGCGATGTTCTTGTTGACATTTTGCAAGATCCATCCATTTCTGATTACCTTGAATTCCGAATCGTCAAGCACAAAATGCGTAAGCTTGAATCGGTTCTATACTTTGGGTCTTTTGTCCATTACACAACACAGTTCTCGGTCCCTCCATAGATAATCTTCGCTGAGTGTTCTTTTCTGTAGATAGAAACGACCTGCTCTGCTGAGATGATATTCGGGGATCTGCACCTCCGAATCTAGGGCATCCAAGGACACACATTTAATGGTAAAAGTCATTAGATCCGGGTGACTAAAGGAGGCGAGAAGCTGAGTTCTTTATTTGTTTCCGTTAATGCACACATAGGTAGAATTTACGAACGGTCCGTTCTCAAATCTTAACTCCCAGATATGACAATAAGTGGTCCCTAGCAAATTCTCGGGGTTCTTCAAACAACTTAAAAATGCACAAGGTATAAGTTTGTCCCACCATTTTATCGGCGAGATCTAAGTTCAAGAACCGATTGCTTCCATATTTTTCACTTCTCTGGAAAGAGCTTTAGCAAAATGCAATATGAATCACTTTTTGGACGCCGAGCACGACAAATAATTTGAAGGGTTCCTTCAGCACTTTGATCAGCAATTTTTAGTGGAAGCATCTTTGAGAAATCCTGATGTCACTTGCCCAGGCGGAAAGCATAAACAATGTTGTTTCCTTCTTCAAATCATCGAACCGTAAAAACAGTGTGCTTTTTAAAACTCTTGAACATCCAGCATCCTTTCAGCTTGGGTGAGTCTGTTTGATTCAGTTGCAGTTTGAATGAAAAACCAGCGTCCCGACATGGTGATTTGGCATCCTGATGAGTCTGCGGTTCATTAAAGTCGGACAATCCTTAGGAGCTTTCCCAGATAACCGACTAGATGAAAAAGTAATTTTGATGGTGATGGGCAAGATGATGGCTTAGATTTAGAAGTCAAACCTGCCTAGGTCTTCCGCCCAGCTATTCGCACTATTGAGGCCGGTGACACAGCTACATACGTTTTGGCCTTATGGCCTTCGTACTGGACAACAACTGTCAAAGTTTCCGTATGTCAGGAAGATTGTAGTCAACTTTGCTTACACGTTAGGCTAACTCAGCCAGAAACACATTATGCAAATTATGGACTTAATAGCGAGACAGCATCAAAATTTTCTCCGTTTGAGCAGAAGAGAAGCGTAATTGAGCGCAGGAGGTCCATCAGGAATACTTATGTTTCTCACCTTAACTGAACTGTGCTCTACAGGAATTCGATACCCAGTGTAGTAGTTTGTAGGAGGAATTCCTGCAAATCTGGGCCGACACAACAGTGAGACCTTGTAGCTATTATACCGTCAATCTATGCGTTAATAACTTTTGCATGTTTTAATGTATACCACAACGAAACATGTCTTGATGAAATGAATGACTTGAAAGTGTCCATGCAATTGTATCAGACGTGATGATGAAATAATAGGACAATGAATGTGTGCTCTTCAATATGTTTATCTAAAAACTGAATATCGATGGGATGATCATGTCTAAAGGTAATAGTTGGCATTATTTGCTTATGATATCGGTTTGTGTCGAATTTTATGATATCATAACTGCGACAAACACTTATTAATTTTGCAATAGATTACGTGATAATAATATCGGTATATCGTCCACCGTGGGCATGCATTTTCGCTTTATTTGCTCTTTCTTACAAAAAAGCATAAAACGTAACTTCTTATGTGGACATTTATACATAATGATGATATATCGCTAAATCATATTGCTGTAAAAAATTTCCAGCTTTAACCTAATTAAAACTTGTGTGCATCCCCGCATTTGCTCACCAACAAATTAATTTCTCTTGCTGATGTAACGAAGATAGAATGACAATAATCAATGAATTCTTTCGAAACGGTGTAGAGCGTAAACTATCTCTGTCGTTTGAAACACTTTTTTGAGAGATAATGCATTCCTGAACAATCAACTGGAGCATCAGATTATCTTCGCTACGTATAGTACAGATAGGATTAGCATGAATAATGCTTCGTATTTTTAAGCATTATCAATGTTTGCGAACTTATGCAAACAGTGTGGGAGAAATGAAATGTCACGTGTTTGCCTTACCTGTACAGCTTCGTGTCATATGAGCTGGCTAATTTAAGGTTACACAACACCAGTCCTTAGCTGAAATAAAACAATTATATGTAAGAAAAAGATTATTATTTTAGTTTTTGACTACTTGACAAGGCTTAGGTTCTTGGTTTGATCAAATCGTATAAATTGATCGCAAAATGATTATTAGCCAAACAAATAAACAGAATAAATTGGATCCCAATTTGGTAAGGTGCACGTCATTTAGCTTGGTCAACCAGCCACGAAAATCCAACTGTCTATGGCATGTTGGTTAATAACACTCTATTTGCTGTTTTGTGTGTAGTGATATGCTGGTGTATACTTAGTTTGAGGTGTAGTGTCTCATTGCTTGGAGTGTGGGTTAACTAAATGGAGAGCGACGCGCTGTAAGCGATTGCAGATTACTCTATATGAATTGGTCTCTTTCTTCAAGAAGAAGGGTTACTGCACTAGCATTAACTGTATGGAGGCAAGAAAGCAATCGGCCAAGCATGCTCAAATATTCTTCTTCAGTACTTGCAACTTCACACAAACTATGAATGTCCAATAATGAGAGTCACTCGAGGGTGCCGTTTACTCCAGGATGTGGTTTCTATTTGCGCACGTCAAATAATGACTAAAGATTATTATTTAGAGCGAGCATTTGTTATTACAAATAGTCATGTAACGTTGTTATGAATGTGCAAAGATGAATCGATCCGGTTTTAACGCAGGTATGAAAATAGCATGTTTAAGTAATGTATGAGGAGGAAATGAAGACCGACTCATCCGAGTTGTTTTTCAATTTGGGTAGTATCAGCCTTTGAGCAAATCTCGTGTATGTATCAGTACCCAGCACCAAAACATTGGTTGATTATTAGAGAGTAGGAAATGTTTATTTCCTTCCAATTTCCAAATTAGTCGTAGTCGTAAAAAGGGTACATTAGTTCAACCAAGTCTACAGGACCGAAGCACTAGCTAACTGCAATCTAGAAACAAGCATCTACGGCAAAATGGTGAACAGTGTTCGTTCCATCTCTTAGATAGATATAACTGAAATCTATATTTGTTTACTGTAGAAGGCATCGTCTTATCTGGTGTAAAATTCGGACTTCCCATGCTTTAATGTGCGTTTGTCACTTCTCGCTGAATGTTAATCATGAGGCTGTAGTTGCTTACTAAGACGTTCTTGTTATAGAGTTGTCAGATTGGTTTTCTATTCACAAGATTAAGCCTTAAAAACTCTTTTGAAATATGTCTTTTGCGAGATATCTTCTTAACCGTAAGTTTCCTATTGAGTTTAGCCATCACTCATTATGCCACGTGCGTCTTTCCGTCTATATTCCTCAATAATGTGATTCCACAACGTAGCGTTTACTAAACACAAACGTAGTGTCCACTACTATTTTTGAACTTGCGCTACACGAATATCATACCTAAGTTTTGGAAACACTGGTTGCATTTGAATCCGCTTTTCAAAAATGTAGCACTCTCTTCCGAAGGTATCCGGAAACCGATGTGGAACATTCGTCGTGAACACCGCTTTTGCTTATGTATTCCTTCACACAAGGCTGCAGTTTACTAAGGAATTATGCCAAGAAGTAATGCATGTAATAATATCTGAGAGCAAAGGGGTGTTTTTTACCACTATCTAAAATTCGTCAACTGATTTATCCACCGGAACAGCGTAAAGACATATGTGGTTGTAATTAGTTATTTGTATTGACCCGTAGAATAGTTTAGCTATATTTTATTATATTTGATAGATAGATACACTCTGGTTTTTGTTCGTCGCAATCAGCCGACAATTCAGATACGTCGACCAGCTGTCCGGAGAAGCACCAGACGGCCGTTTCGCCCTATTGGGGCTCGTCAGTGGTGCGCATCCTTCGGTCCTCTGCGGAGGATCGAACCCATGACTGCTAGTGGCTCTTGCCAACTAGCCCGCAGCTTATGCAACTGCGCCATGGAGGACGGTATCTGACAATCGTGAATTGTTAGCTAAATGCGATATAGCCCGACGCATCCTCCACTGCCATGCAGGCACCTGCCATGCAGATGACAGCGGTCAGCCTTCCGGCGTCAGGACTTCCCGGTTACGGCAGCTATGAATCGACATAGCATTTGGTGGAATCCGTACGCGCGAATTAGTATTACTTATGAATGGAAGGATTTTGGTGAGTACTTTTGTTCGTCGCAATCAGCCGACAATTCAGATATGTCGACCAGCTGTCCGGAGAAGCACCAGACGGCCGTTTCGCCCTATTGGGGCTCATCAGTGGTGCGCATCCTTCGGTCCTCTGCGGAGGATCGAACCCATGACTGCTAGTGGCTCTTGCTAACTAGCCCGCAGCTTATGCAACTGCGCCATGGAGGACGGTATCTGACAATCGTGAATTGTTAGCTAAATGCGATATAGCCCGACGCATCCTCCACTGCCATGCAGGCACCTGCCATGCAGATGACAGCGGTCGGCCTTCCGGCGTCAGGACTTCCCGGTTACCGCAGCTATGAATCGACATAGCATTTGGTGGAATCCGCATTTAGCTAACAATTCACGATTGTCAGATACCGTCCTCCATGGCGCAGTTGCATAAGCTGCGGGCTAGTTGGCAAGAGCCACTAGCAGTCATGGGTTCGATCCTCCGCAGAGGACCGAAGGATGCGCACCACTGATGAGCCCCAATAGGGCGAAACGGCCGTCTGGTGCTTCTCCGGACAGCTGGTCGACGTATCTGAATTGTCGGCTGATTGCGACGAACAAAAGTACTCACCAAAATCCTTCCATTCATAAGTAACACTCTGGTTTTGGCTAGAATTATAATAACCTAAATGCTTTTGTTGAACGGAATGGAACGCATAAGCTTCTAGGGTCTATCGATTTACATAACCGTAACAAGCTGCTCCTTGAGAGTATGATTTATCAAGCAATATCCTATAACAGGTATCAGGTGGACATACACTTGCGTGAAAGAATTATCACGCACAAAAATCAGTTGTCACACGTAAGTGGTATTAAAGTAGCCGAGTACATAAAATTTAATAGCAAAACATCGCTGTTCCCTAAAGAAAAGTACACATTTCACTGGAGAAAGCTTTTTCCTGTTGGTATGGAATTCTCTAAACAAGGGTTGCTTGTTATAGGTGTAATTTTGAAAAAGTTATTTTGTCAGTTATGACTGCGTTACAACATTTGTTGATGGTTCAATAGCATGTGCTACTGGATTGGGGCCTAAGCCGATATCGTTTAGAGGTTAAAGCTTCAGTTGCTGACGGAACCTTGATATTCACGACATTGACAAATCCCAATTAGCGAAAATAGCATACGGTGCTTGTCCGCAATCAGCGCTGGCCATCTAACTTCAAAGGAACTAAGATGTACTTACAAAGAATTTCAAATGGTAATAGATACACCACAATCTGACGAATTTTGCGCAGAAGTTATGATGGAAATTTATGGCAATATGAAGATGATGCAAATAAACACTTGTCCAGTTGCACTGTGCGGTTACGCGTGCACTAGGTTTATAGTGGTTCCTAAAAACAGCGTAAATTTACACTTCTACAACCGCACAGAAAATTTATTTAATACATACTTCGTTATTATATGATTGCTTACATATAAAATTGGGTTTAATTTGAATATACAAGATTTTGCATTGCTTACTATCAAGTTACATTGAACCCAATAAGTTGAAACTAAAAAGTTACTCTGTTCTCTATCAAAACTGGAATAATACCATCATTAACTAATCCCTTCAGCAATTACCACTACTTTATTATCATCCATAACACCAGATTACAGGCACGCATTTCCAATATCACGCTGTATACCGCAATCACTCTTATGTATTTGGCTTGCAGAGCATAAGTACCGACCACTTTGCGATAGATGAACTATGTGTGCTGAGATCAGTGAATAAGAACTCTCACGAGTGAAGCTTACTTAGACACATTCAAATATTGACGAACGCTTTATCACACAGATTTCACAGAGCATTCAATTGCAAGTATCTTTCGAGCAATCGGAAAGATTTGACATTAAAAACTTGCATAGATTTAGATTTGAACTTATTCCAGGCTATCGTGTAACCATAATTTTATAACGACAAAACGTTAAATAGCTAACAAAAAATTCAAATAGGTACTTGCGTTTGGCAGTCACAGTTCGTTACCTTTGTGCGCAAAATGTTGTGTAAATCTGCAAATGTTTTGTAAATAGCACTCAATACTTTGCTTTTTTGACAACGAAACGTTCAAAATCATGACCAACCTCCTCACTAAATATGCACACAGAATAAGAAACATATATACATTTGGTGTTTTTTGAACTAGGTGTGGCACGGCTCAGCTAAGCGGGTCCGAACGAACCATACGAAAGAAATGTAGAATGATTTTACAAACTACTGTACCACAACACTTAGGGTTCCAATTCCGTTGAGTCTTGCGCCATTGATTTCGTTTCGAAATTCGACGGAATCCATCAAAACCGCAAAACTTTTAGATACGTTTAGGCGGATGGTTAGCAAATCGGAGAAATAAAACAACGTTTTTGGAGGCGAGTGAGGTATGCACTCGGAAAATGTAATTTAATAATTCATAACATTTGTATGTGACAATAAGTTATAAATAGTGAAAGTGTGTGAGCAGGCAGGATAACACGACTGACGGTAAATTTAAGAACTGCATCCATCATGAAACTAATCAATTAAGACGAAAAACTTACACAAGAGGTATGATGTGATAACATAAGGCAAGTGGAATTGCGTACATAAATTTGGTGGGTTATTTGTGAGCAGCAATTATTCACCCTTTCATTGGGTCCATGCATTTCAAGCACTTAAGCTTTTCATCTAGATCTGCAATAAAAAAGAAGCACTACATAAAGTCAGGAAAAATTTCCATTTCCAACACACCAATGTGTACATGTTTTTTCAGTGTCATTAGTGGGTTTTCAAGCTGGGGAACCTTAAAAAAGAAGCAGTGTAGTTGAAAATAACGATGTAACTAACCTATCCAACTCAAAGATGTGCTTATGTAATCAAAGGTTACCAATGGGCTATCAAGCTGATTAACACGAATACATTAACAGTATAGACTCAGAAAAATTCAGAGCTAGTTCTCAGTTATCCAGCACGGTAACGTAAACATGTTTCATAGGCCACCGAGAGACATTAATTTGAGTAATCTCGAATTGGGTAGCAAGGTAGAAGGAATAAATAAGAGACGAGATTGAGTTAAGAAAAACATTATACAAGAACACTGTATTTCATATATTGTCGATATACTCTTCTCCCCGTCGTTATCTGTACTTTGCGTTGGGAATCCCACAATTAATGCGATGTTATCATGTCCGTTCTCGAACAACCATTTATTTGTGCAACTGACGAGAACCAGCTGTGTAACGTTTTTAACAGCTATCTACTCTTTTAGCTGCATCTTAAGTGTTCGAAGCGAAGATGAAGTTCCGATGGCATGAGGTAATCTATTCCATAGCCTGGGATATTTCTGTGCTAAGACGTCGAAAATTAGAAGTGTGCGGCAACACAGTAGCTTTATCACATGGTTTTAATTTCTTAAATCATACCGTAAAAATACTTAGCATGCAGACTGATGCTAACAACTGTATATCAGTGGGATACTTTTGTTTGACAAAGCTCATCTTTAATCTTAGAAGCCATACAGGTTGGATTTTTATCAACTGGAATCTATTTGCATAATTGAAACTAGAGGTGCAGCCCACAATTCCTTTCGTAATAGCCTCAGTGAAGCTTCGGGTGCACTGCTGTCGCATCTTCTAATGTTACAAAATGATGTATCACAGTAGCCTAATAATGCTTTGATGTACAGTGTGGAAACCTAGAGCTTAGCATTGTTTGTTATAAAAATCGACCCTTCATTCCAATGGCCTATCCTGTTTTAACCACCGCATAGTCAACTTGTTCTTTAAAATTCAACGAACTTTTGTAACAGATACTTAAGGCACGTAGCGGTTCGCATAAATGTGGTGAGATTCTACGCAAAAACAAATATTCAGTTGGAACCAAGTATCCATAGCACATAATTCAGCATTAATTTGTTGACAATTACAAAAACTTTGATACATCAGTCTTCCAGGGAAACTAGGTCACTTTGGATCACAGATATATGGGACAGGTAATGAGAAATATTGGCGTAGAAAGGTTTTATATCACCAGCGAACAAATAAAGTCTGCCATGCTGTAATGCAGGGAAAATATCATTTACATATAACAAAATGAATGGGGTCAAGTACACTGTCTTGTAACACTCCACTAGTCATATATCTTGGATCAGACTGATTCTCACCTATCTTGGCTGCCTGCTTTCAAGCGATGAAGTAAGCCTCTAACCAAAATAGCAGGGAGCCAGCGATTCCACAAGGGTGAAGTTTACTTATAAGCGTCTTATGTTAAACTTTGTCCAACTGTTTTTGAGGGCCTAAACGAAATATGTTACTGGGCGTAACATAATCTGTCAGTTATATTAAGTGATCAACTAAATCTAGCTGGCGAATAACACTTGAACTCCTGTGAAGAAATTCGTACCGTAAAGGTGGCAAAAGATTTTTATTGTTAGCAATATAACGAGTTCAGTTTACACTAGGTTCTCCATGATTCTGAAAATTATTGCAGTGCTTTTCATGGATCGGTAGTTTGTAACCGCAAGCCTAGGCCGGTTATTTGGACAATGGGTAGCTATCGTGAATTTCCACTGATCGGGATAAAACCCAGTTGCCATTGATATAGTAAACAATTTCAGTAGTAAGCAGGGAACACCACCCTCTCCGGACTTTAAAACTACTGAGGGAAATCTATCTGGACCTGGATGAACTGTGGTCTTTAGAACGTTGGTTTGATGCTTGATAGAACCAGTGTCGTAATCTAGGTCAGCCAAACATTCCCAACCGTAATGTGCAGGGTAATCCCAAAGTATATATTTCACAGTGGTAAAAGTATCTACAAACTAATTTTAAAAAGCTTCAGCTAGAGCTGAATGAGTATCGCTAATGACACTCATGTGTACCATGGAATAATGGAACCACGGTTTTATACCATAAAAAAGCTAAAGCTCACAGCAAAATTATGGTAAAAATTGAAAATGCAGAAAAATGTTGTCAGCAAATTTGTGATCACACCGGTGGTTTACCACAGTATTCGTAGTCAAATTGTAACTTCCTTGTAAGTCATCTTAAGTAGGTTAAAGCATATGCGTTTTCGCTTACACACGCATAAATATCCGTTACAGTGATTTCGTGGGGCTGGAGAGCACAAGGTTTTTCTGCGTCGTATTGTCATTAAGTGAACAGAAATAAGATCAGGTAATGCAGGTGTATTAATACATCGTTGAGTCCTGTTTTAAAATCGGGTAGCACGGCTGTAGAGAAATGACAAAATTCGGAAGGGCGTTCCAGGGCTGATAAATGCAAAGATAAAAATAGTTCCGGCAGCCATCCAGCCGACTGTATTGCGTAACCAGTTACAGCTGTTGACCACTCAATTTTGCGTGGCGGCTAAGTTGCAGAAGGTTGCGGCTGGCGTGACAAGGATATTGTACGTTCTCGTACACCAGAATGAGGTGGCCACGTAGATGGTGATAACTTCCACTGTACACTCTTAATTGATCAGTTGCAGATGGTATGGTAGGTAGAGCAACCCCTTCATATTTTAGCTGCTCTTCGCTGCGCTCTATCCAGCATAACCAGCTCGCAGTTTAACCAGAGTTGCCAGACCTGGATCCTGTACTTAATGTTGCCTCACATACGCATTGAACATTTGGGGGAACTTGAAGTGGTCGAACCGCCCGAATGTCTTGGTTAGCGATACGGGACGCCCTCCCAGACTGCGCCGAACAGCCGAGGTCGTCTTGTATCACCCCACCGAGACCCTTCTCCTGTGAGGCGGTTTTCAGCATGTGGCCTCCATGCCTATATGCCTTTTTGCGCTTGTGGCGTACTTGCACGTTCTTGCACTTGTCCGCGTGAAACGGAAGTAGATTTGCCTCTGGCCATTCAAAGGCACGGTCTAAGTTCTTTGTAGCACATCGTGGTCATCCTGGCATCCGATCACAAGCCATATCATGAGGTCACCGACAAAACAGGAAATTTGACATGACACACGCGAGGCGGTTGCTGAAAACCGGAATAGACGCGGCACTTAAACCGATCTCTGTGGGATGGCGCACTCCAGATTTATTGGATAAGAAAATGAAACGCTTATTTGAACATGAATTTGACGTGAAGCAGTACATTTACGATCCATCCCCATTTCCGTAGTTACGTAGATTATATAAAAGCGTTCGGTAATCCAAGCAGATTTAGAAAAATCGAGGTAAATGACATCGTTGACGGTCCTGCTGTCGGCTATTTCGGTCTAACTGCCACGCGCAATCAGACTGCTAGTACATGACCGATGCTGACGGAATCCGTGTATTTCCTGTGCTGTGTTTTTAAATCTTTCAAAATGACCTGTTAGAGTCACATCTACGATTGCGTACATCACTTTTAAGTACACCTGGAGTGGCACCACTGGGCGATAGTTGGCGAACCCTGATCGGCAACCACTGTTAAATATTGTGGCAAAGCTGCCTTGCCTTCACGTGTGGGAAACCTGCTGTTCGTCTAAACAGGTTTATAAAATCGAGCTAATGACTCAGCCGTCCTCGTAGCTGCCACCTGCAGTGTATGGGGGAATATTGTTTACATTGGCGGAACTATGGGTGCACGACATCAGGTTGTTCAAAATGGTCGATGACATAAATGTGACGTATGTGAATATTCGCCTCTGGGGGAATAGGTCAGATATGTGACATATGCTGGTGGAACATTGAAATATGATGGCATATTGCCGCCGTAGAATGCTGGCTGCAACCTCGGCATTTTGAGCACATCCGTTTGCTGAAGTAGGTGGGGATCTGCACGCTTCATATTCGCAATGCTATTCACGGAAGATTTTTGTTGGCACAAAACCTTTCTGCTAAGATCTGCTGGTGGACTAATTTTTCCTTACGGACGAGTGTGTTACAGTGATTACGATGCACCAAATAGTAGCCTCTGTTGTCAGGATTAGGATTAGCATTTTACATATGCCGCGCTGCGTCTCTTAAGGCCATAGGTTCTCGGGTTCTTCTTCCAATGATTGGTTGGGCTCCTGTAGAACGGATGAGCCTGCGGATTAGTTCAGATCGTTAAATATGCCAGCAAACTCCGTCCGTACAGTAGCAATGGAGCAGTTGTCAGAAATATCTCGAATGGCATTCCAACAAATTCTGTGAGGGTGTCGTAGTGTGGCATTGTTTCAAAGAAGTCCCTATGTTCTTGTGGATATTCCGCATAACACATGTAGTGATATAGCATTGCTACGTGAGCACTCCACCCCAAAATGCACTCCATATTTGGTTTCTAGATCATGAGCTTTCGTTTGTGTGCATTGTATCGAGTAACGATTTAGCTGAGGGTTTCGATGCGTGCAACACCACTGTTTTAGTACTCGAGAGATTTCAGATTTTCGATTAGCACGTTTTGTGATTTCAGTCAGTTCATATTTTTGACAAATATGTTCCAGGTTTTCCATTTTTATCAACCACGTGTGAAGAGTGAAACTGGAAATAACACTAATCTTAAGTTCGTGCTGTTTCCTGTGCGGATGCGACTTATTTCGATTGCAAGCTAGACCGGGCGAGAGTATTTCGATGCATCGGTTTATGTTCTCATAAAACGTACGACTTGGATAAATAAATAAATAACTATTTTGCTCTCGACAAAACGAGGCGCGCTTTTTGGACATGATCAAATGACACATTTTGATGAAAAACAGGAATAAATATTTCAAAGCCGAAATATACACAAAGGTAGCAAGGTTTCTCAAGTTGATTTTACCAAAATTACACATGTGTCTCGACAGTGCTTTAGGATTAGATACAATATTCCTTTTGCAATTAACTGCTTTGTAGACAGTCCAATAGGTCGATAATAGCAGCTTTTAGTCCAGCAACGACTAAGAGATCGAGGGTATAATGTAACTGTGTGGGAGATGTTACATGCTTGTTCCAAACTCCTTCAAGCCGGCAATTCAACATTTTAGCTTACTTTCCTTTACAGTTGCACTCGATTCATAATATTTCTGGTATGTTATGATCTCCACTAACTACCTTGAAGCGCATAGAATATGTATGAATGCGTGCTTGTTCACATTCTCAGGCAATCCTCTTTTCAAGGGCGGAGACGTTCAGTAGTAATTAAAAAAACGCACAAGCATCCCGTTATCATCCAAGAATACTGTTGTCCAAATGGACCACCCGAGGGAGGAGAATTACTCGTCAGTGCAATGTGTAGCACCTAAGTTTTCAATACAGTAATTGATAGAACCACTTCCACTACCATGACATGGGTCTTCTCGTAAAGCTAATAACCTTGGTAGCGATAAGATGGTCCGCAGTCTCATTTGTACACCACGCTCCGGTAATTAGAAAAATATATAGTTGATGATGGGAGACGAAGCAGCGAAGTCAGTGCATTTATGTACAGGAGAACCGGCGATGAGTATCAGTTTGAATGTACCATACCTTTTGGTATTATATATTTAAGCGACCCTCTATTCCACTGCAATTGTCATGTTTTATAAAGCTGGCAGTGATGGTAGATGGGATTGGGATTTGGGAAAAAGCTTGTGGCTGTATGCGGTCGACGTGCAAACTTGTGTTCTTAACTGGAGAACATGGGATTAGGTCGGCACTGGCTTGATGGACTGAAGTTTATTATGGAGGTTGAACCCGCTTATTGAATGCGTACACGAAGAGGCATCTGTCGGAGTGTGGTGTTGGTATTCGCAGGGTGAAATGTTCCTATCTCTAAAGTTGGCGCACGGCTCTTGACATAGTTCACCTTGAAACGAAGGCTGGTCATGGGTGCGCAGAAATTGACATTTTTATGTTGGATCATGGTCTGTATTTGGAGTGAGCATAGGTCGTCCACCCACGGTGGGCACACCTACGGTCTGTGTAAACGTACAATGTTAGTGCGTTTAGTTTGGTAACATTAGGGCACTCAACCACTGGCAGAGAAAACGTATTCGCATTGACAATATTTTATGTAGTAACAAGGGGTGGCATATAAAGAGTGCGATCGAATCGAGATTCACTAACACATGCAGAATATCAGTTAACGAGGTGCCCCAAGTTTCTGGTAGAGAAGAAGGGAGGCGTTTTGCTTATAATCGGAAGTTGATGTCTGAGGTTTGAGGATATGATTTTGCAGCTGGTATATTATATATTCCTCGCAGAACGTCTGTTGCACTGAATTAGTGGTCTGGTTTCTATCGGTCACATTAACCCGTGGTAAAGGGCAACGTTCCAGTTAACTAACTGTAGAACTAATCTCAGGTGACAACATGTGATTGAAGTGAAACAAAACGAAAACGTATATTTTGGTTCAAATGGATCCTCGAAGCAAATGCGTACCTTGGCAGGGTTTTCTGTGTTTCTTTAAGAGTCAGAAGCACTAAAGATAGAAGGGATGCAGTTGAGGCCAACCTATAGATATTGATCAATAAAACCTCTTTATATGCATAACCAAATAGGAGAGAACTTCAAGCTGGTGAAAAAATCTTCATTCAATCTCCTGAGAACGTTGAGCAGACAGCAAAATATTTGTTTACTTACTAGAAATAATAGGTTCTCCTATGCTTGAATACTCAAACAAATTTCCTATGAATGTTAACGGTTAGAAGCAAATATTTGTTGAGGCATTAAGCAACAGGATGCATTAAATCTCTTGTATCAAGTCTCGTCTCTGTGCAAAACTGATATTTCATTGGAACGCTCATTTAAAGTCATAATACTTTTGCATTTCATATAGCATGTCTGATTAAACTAAATATATAATGCAACAGCCAGGATGAACTGATAGCTCATAACGCACAGATAAAAGTTTTGATCAGGTGATGTGTTGCCTAATTTTTTGCCACACCGAACCTATGCCGAATAGAGCAAGTAAGTCGAGGTAAATTTATTGAGAAATTACACCTAATGGAAGTCCATTGGAGAAGGTCCATTGGATAACTGTGGAAATGTGTTTTACCATGTGCTTTTGTTTACATTTGCCACCTTCTAATTACCCAATATCTCCAAAAACAGGAATTTAATTCACTTTAAAAGAGAGTTTTCAATTCATTGTAAAAAGAGGAAAATTTACCTTTTCTGTAAGATCTTGACTAAAAAGTTATCGGATCGTTGAGTTGAACTGTAACTAGCATCGTCAAGAAACACATCCTTGACTAATTCATTTTTAAGTTTATCAACCTGCATACAATTTCTTCCACTGGCATGAACTGCAAAAATATTAATGGAAATGAAGGATACTCACGGATTTATTTCACTCCTGATATATATGTATATCTGCGGATCATCGGTACAAACGATAGGATTAAACCTACCTTATAACCTATCAAATGCCACATTTTCGTGGAAAGGAAAATGTGCTCAGTTGAGTGGTTTCCAGTATCGCTGTGTAGGAAAAGTTGGTGAAGGTTTGCAACCGCAGCATTCAGCCGTTTCAAAGGAAATGTTTATACTAAATAATACACAAATTATGATACCTGATATTGATTAAGAGTATGTGGGCCACCAAGCGCTCCTTCCCATTTAAGGAGTCATATTTCAACACGCTTTTAAGTTTGGATCGTAACGCGTGATCGCAGTTTGGACGGCAATTTACTTTGATGTCAACGCCAGATAATTGGGCTAACAGAATGTTTGCACGCATAAGATTTTCAAACTAAATGCGTGGTTAAAATACACCTACTAAATGTTTAGTAAATATATAAGTTGGAACGTTTATTTCGCCAAATTAAAGACGGACAAACGTCGCAGCAGCTGGAACCTTTAATCAGATAACGAATGGTAAACCCATGAATAATTTAACTTCCCCGTATTTAATGTTGTTAAATGTGTGATTTCAAACATTAAAGTATTGCTAAAGTCTAGCTGAGGGTACGCATATAATGCGGAAATATGGATAAACATTATGTCTACAGAAATCAGATTGGCATACGCATGCAACAATCGACCTGACTGTTAGTTCTGCTTTTAGCAACTAAATAACTGTATGCAATTTATTCCAGCCGAAAAATCTCAGGGATTAGTTTTTGCCACAAATGTCTGAAACATATTGTGTCTATTTTTGTTTGGCTTTGAAGATATTCGCTATGTTTACTTAAACCAGTAACCCCAGAAGTGCATAATTTTGTAAGCAATCAAATCCTTCAAATTGCATGGCTGATATAAATTGCATGCTTATTCAACTTCTGTAGTAAACCAACAAACAAATAACAAATTTCTGTGTTGTCTGCAACTTGTCGTTCTAAGCGCTTAATGATGAAGATTTCATGCCAGAGAAATGTTTGTCATTACGACTCAACATTATCACGACGATAATGAAATACTTATGTGCCAGAATTTGAGCCGTTCTGCTTTCTTTACTTCTAGAGCATGTATGGAAATCGCTACAAATGCAGGACAATAAATGCTCCTTTGATTTGGAACGCGATAACAATTAGGCCAGTTAAAGATCTTTCCACTGTCCAGCTTGAAATATAAGATTGAAAGCTAGTCAGTTTTGCTGACAGTAACGATATGGCCATTGCCTATGAATTTGACACCGAAGACTTCAAGATGCATGTGTTTGAATAAATAGTTAACTTATGCATTAGCACTCGCAGTGGAGCTCTACTTCAGCATCTAAACAATAAACTGATGGACAACGGTTTCTTGTGAAATAGACGAGGAATATCTCATGTATAATAAAACGGCAACTTTTATGTTTGTAGCAGTGTTGGTCAGCTACTGTAAAATATGAATGGCTCTAAATCTGAAAATACCGTAATATCCCCAGTTAGTATGAGCATTGACCAAATACGGCCACACAGATTAATATAAATTTCAATCATCCCTATTGCACATTGCTTGCTGCTGAATTGCGTATGTTCCTCCTTCAAACTTTGTGTGTTATAGTCGAATGTGGACCGATTTAAGGGAATTATGAATAAACCATAAAATATATGTTCAGCTACATTGATAACACAGCCATTGTACTTGCGCACCGCCATGTGATAATTGTGAATACACTTACCTTAATACAAATACTGGTGCGTCACCCTTAATTAAAGCACGATCTGTACCAGCCATCAGCTTCTCTCATTCACCATACGTTCGGTCAATTAGTCAAAATACTTATATCGGTTAAAAATATCACTCTGCTGCACACAGTTAAGCAGGTAAGGTGTATCCTAAGTGACCATAAATATCATCAGCTACATTTGCTGCTCCCAAATAGAATGTATTAAAGTTGCCCCGCACGGAACGCGTAAACGCGTCCACTAATATATGAGTCAGTGTTTCGAATCACCATGCATAACAAAGAGCGTCAAATACTGTAGCTAAACACATATCGCTGATACAGTGCTGCTTGCGCCGTAACAAAGTATAGACGAGGAGCTAGTTTCACACAGGCACTATTGCTTTCAGGACAGCTGTCGACAGCAATGATTGTGTAGTGTCTATATGAATAGTAAACTGACTATTGTCCTTCGGGACTAATTAAAATACCTTTCAGACCTCTAGTTATAAAATAACTTTTACGAAAATATTCATCTATTAATTGAGGAGTACACGGATTTCACTCAACCCACGGAGCTTAAGAAACGTATTATAGCCGTCATTCCGAAAGAATAAACGAAAGTACGTAACTCGCATTATAAAACACTGAAACAGTTTAGAAACCTAGGACATTGACCTCATGTAAGGTGAATTAGGGTTGTTTTAACGACTCGGTGTAATTGGTATATAACTGTACTAGCCTGATGAAGAATTATCGAAAACATATGTTCGCTAATATTGACTTTGTATTACAGCCATTTAAACTCCTTCATTTATTTCAGTAACTTATAAGCATATGTTTCTAAGGAATTACAGACCATCAATTTCGTGTTGCTATATATACAACTGCGACAACATTGCTGGGCTAACAGGTTACTGCCGTGCAATGTGGTAAATGCAGATGCAATCAGTGATTTTATATTGGAGTGCAGGTGAGGTTTGAAGATGATTCGTGATAGCAGCTAAGTTAATCATACGTGTTATTGTAACCTTTGACTGCATCTCCCAGGAACTCTGATGAATTCGATTCCAAATACATACCTATTTTGTAAACCAAACCCTATGCTTGATAACGTTACCAATGTAGTCAAATGATGGACAGTTGTTGGACACTCCAGGCATAACATTTTACTAGTAACATATGGAGGATTTCAGCTAACAGTCGGTCTGCCTGCAGCAAGATACCTTGAAACCTCCGTATGATGACTGTTTAAGGGACTGGACCAATGTCGTCCATCAGATTTACATGCTGAACGTATTAACAATTAAAATCCGTTTAGCCCAAAATGGCGGTCAGGATAAAGATTTGGTGTGCTCATCTGATGTTGTGAAGTAACAATGTGCATTTTCAACTTATGATGATAATTTGACATGTCTCATCACGTTTCAGGACAGCTGCGGACAACTCACTATGTGCACCATACTGGTTTACGCGACGAAGCATTAGAATCATTCTGCTGGCGGAAATGAGGTACACAAGTTGAGAATGGAACTTGGGGCACGGGGCTTGTGCATCGACATTTATCGTTAAATACTTGAGGAATGAGAAGAAACAATGTAAAACCAACTGCTTGTTTAATTAATAAATAAAGCCATCAGCAACGAAGTCAGAGCGATGTATTCCTTGCTTATGGAAGCATCGTACATGGCTGAGCCACAAGTGCGTTTTATGCGAATCTGACGCATGATGGGTCGAGCTACCTAAACACTAACGAATTTGACACTTTGGACTCCAACCCTCACAGAATGGTGGAGTGGTACGTCCATTTTGATGTAACTTGCTTCCAACTACCGGTGATCATGATTGGTCAGATCAAAGTTTACTTGTGCACCGAGTTTGACAATAGAATTTCAACTGTATCAATAATAACTACTCAGAAATACTCATCGCGATATTGTGTCGAGAGAAATCTCGCAAACGTAGCCATCGATTGGTTACTATCAGGAATTGGGATTCGAATAAACTCCTTGGATTCCTTCCCCGTGAATATTCTCCACCTATCAGGGTATTGGGTTGAACTTGAGGTATCTTGTAAGAACCAATGAAACATCGTTTCCTTGAATACCGAAGAGAGGCGTAGGCAAAATGAATAACCCTGACACAAAAATAAAAGGCGAAAACAGAAGAGTCTCAAAGCATGCTTGCTTACAAATCCACCGAAATATGCGCATTGATATTGACTTAGTATAACAGACGTTTAGAAGGAAGGAAGCTTAAAATACCGTTAATACAACAACTAAATTTTTAAGAGATTCATAAATGAACGACGGAAGCAAATTTATCTCACAGTCCGCTCAATTTTAACAGTGAGAGTGATGGTCGTGGGAGACAAACCAATGTTTTCCCTTGAGAAATTTTAAATAATATTTGCTAACTAACCGTTTCAACAAAGTGTAAATAATACGAATATATTGGTTGCTCTCATTAATGAATAAGCAGATGAAGCAAGATGATTTAGGGGCGAATTTGTTGGCTATGGTGAACAAGTATCCCAACGCAATAATAGTCCCGGATTATTGTTTCGACCTCAAACATTAAACTGCTTTCGGGGAAGTAAAGTAGCTTGAAGTGTGGACTTTATGTTACCGGGACAAAAGAACCGGTATTGTCATCAAGCACAAATTTGGCTATATTGCAAAACGAACTCGCTTCTCGAGCAGCAACAGACGTTTCATATTTATAAAGGCGGCCTAATAAAACTTTTGTGGGAAAGACAAATTAACAAATAAGCTCTAACTATTTTTGTTACTTGGCTACAGTATACCGCGCCAACTCTTGGTAGTAAGTGGCAAAGTAATGTAGGATGTTCCCGTTGGTAGGCAAGTATGGGTTCCCATGCCATATGACTGCGGCCTCGGTTTATAAGGATTCCAGAGACGTGCGACCGCAAAGGCCTTGATTCCATTGAGTTGTTTTACACTGCACTCAGACATCTCGAGCAGACATGATATGCAACTCGTGGAACGGAGTGGAAGTGAAAATCGAGTAAGGCCAAAGCAGATAAGAAGATGCATACAACCATTGCATTTTGACCCCAGCAGGAAGACATATTCAAATACCTGTCTAAATATTTCAACAAAGGGGAGGTGTTAGGTCTCGAGCGGCCTACGAGAAGGAGAATCGCTGATGCAGTCCGAATTCTGTAATTTGCATGGAGAAACAGAATTTTACACAGATCGAATTCAAACGCGCACAGAAACGGAACAAACTGACTTGCTCAGGAATGTATGTGCGCAGTTTCCCACAAGTAACTGTGTGCTTTGTATCATAGCAGTCTCCTTTACAAGCAGACTAGCAATTTTTCCGTGTTGCAGCCCATTTGTTACTACCGCTTGTTTCAAAGCACTCACTGTCCATTTCTTCTTGAGACTCGTAAAATCAAACGAGCACACAATTATGAGTCGAACCGTATCGGTGTGTTTTTTCATCCCCACTCCGCCTGTTCTGTGTTCACCTACATACTAGTCGTCCGATGGGTTGCCTTTTGAATCGTGAGGTGCAGGTTAGAAGCTGCTACGTCGAAACTCTGAGGAAACAACAACTGGTTTCAAGAATAAAGTGCACAAGCGAGATTGCCGTGACCATGATGCATCGTCTCGGGTCTCGGCACATGTTGATGAGGAGGTGCACATGTTTCATTGGGACAAAATCGAAATGCTCGCGCAAAGAAAAAAACGAGGATAGGCAAGGAATTGCTTGAAGCTTGGTCTACTACAGAATATTCCATAGACCTGTGCATAGACCTAGACACGGCATACCAACCATTGAGAAAGACGGAAACTGGACGGATCAGAAATCATAACATAAGACAGAAAGCAGTGGCAGCCCAACGAATAGTCACCAAATGTCCCATGATATGAAGCGAAGAGGCCAATTTCAAACGTCAATTGCCGAAGACGCACTGCACGAGCTTGTACGCTATACAGTGACGCAATGACGATGTCATCTCTGCAGCTGATGAAACGTCTGCAGCTCAATTGCTCAGCTAGGAGAATAAACGAAAACCAGAGCAGTCAACCCGAGCTATAAGTATTCCGGTGTGTTGCTGATTTTTCTTGTAAAATTTGTACATGGACAACCATACATGCTTTGTATCCGTAATTTACCGACCACCCAAATCTCCTTGGGAGATGGACCACAGACTAATATCGGTATTACGCACTTTGATAAATTAGAAATTCACCCATATCCTCACTACAGGTGATTTCACCGTTCATGATTTGGAAATTGCAGCAACCGAAGCTGAACAGTTTAAAGCCTATTTACATGAGAATAACTATTGCATATCCCTACGCAACCGCGTTACTGATTCCAGCAGTTTCGGAATAGCTAATAATCCATCAATGTTAGATCTAGTGCCCAACACCAAGGAGTTCTTTGTTAATTGGTTAAATGTATGCAGTCTTCTGTGTCGAAGTAAATCATGTGATTTTACAGTATGATTAAATTTGCTGCGTCAAATACCCCGATGAAAAGCACGAAAAGATGCAGTTTATTACACAAGCGTCCTCATTGACTGAAAATGCTAGTATGACATTCATGACTGAGTGCATGCCAGAAATAGCTTGGGCGATATTTTTGAATGCCTTCAGCTCGGTAGTCACCAAAACACCATATCCAACATATTTTACCGTCCCAACAAACCAAATGAATGCCTGAGGAACCGAACACGAAATTTATGGCCTTAGTATATCAGACAAAGTGCATTTACAACAACAATATAGCTCCGAATTTTGGACAACTAAGTAGTTAAGCGCAATAATTATGTACATTTTATTCTTGAAGACAACTTACCACACCAGCAGGAGCCAGCAAAACGATTCCGCTTGAATCACAAGCTTCTTTACAGCAAAGTGAATAGACTTCGAAAGATGTAACGCGGAATCCCAACAATCACTGCTTTTGGTTAGTATTCACATACAGCAAACGATGCGGACGACGCCTTACAGGCCCAGTATCTGCCTATATTCCAAGGATTAAAAGCCTCAAACAATGTACTTAGTTCTGTCACCACACCAGCAGTGTTAAACAAAATCACATTCCCAGCAGATATGTTGCTGAAAAAGCTCCTGTGCTTGCGTACACATTCGTCTCCTGGAGTGGATAATATTTATCCTAAAACATTGTGGGTAGCGGCCATGCAACTGGTCGAACCACTGTCCGGATTCCTTCCGCATTATCTAGGCGAAAACACAATTCCTTCAAAGTGAAACGAGGTACATTAACTCCCAGTCACAAGGAAAGACGGTCTGATCCTGACAGTTACCTCCCAGTAACGCTTCGCCTTGTGCTCTCAAAGTTCATAATGCGATCATGGCGGACGGACCGATAGACTACCTGGAAAGTTACGGCATCATTGCATCGGAGCAGCGTGGAGTACATAATCCTCGATCATGTGACACGAATCTGCTTGTGGTGCTATCAAACATCACTGCACCCTTCACTGGATATCCGATAGGTCGGTGAACCTGTTGAAACCTAGAATGAACCTCCCGGCTGCCTCTAAACACAATGTGACCAGACAGGCTATTAGGCGCGAAGTAAAGCGGAGTCTACCTGCTGACAAAGAACCTGGTGGACCACACAAGCTCAAGAAAGGTAGAAGGCAGGAGCAGTAGGCAATTATTGTAAGCTCTTCTAGCTGATGCGCACAGTGGTCCCAGGAAACCAAGCAGCAGTGAGACAAGAAGAGAAAGTGCGGTGTACTGATACGCAATAAGGAGCGCTGTATGGCTCGCTGGGCGGAAAACTTTCAGATCCGTTTAGCTGGCCTATTGTTCGCTGACCTATCCCTACTCAGATGAAGCAAGACGAACCATGGACAGTTAGTTTACAGTCTTCGTCTTAGACCGGGATCCGAGAACCGATCCCAACCACCTATCGTTTTTGTGCCGCTGGCCCGGATCCCCTCCCACCTGAATGATTTAAGCCTGAAAGTCAAGTCCTACGCAAAGTGTTCATTTCCCTACTCCAACGTATCTGGAAGTGAGAGAGTGTCCTGGCTAATTGGAGCAAATCGATTATAGTAGCAATATACAAGATGAGCAGTCGCATAGAGTGTGCTAACCACAGAGGTATTAGCCTAACGCCAGTTGTGACAATTTTACTGGTGAGGAACTTCCTTCGTTGCCTCAGTGTGGAACGGAAATCTCGGAGTAAGGAGGAGCAGGCAGGATTTGGCTGGACGTGGCTGTATAGACCCTATGTTCACTTTGCGGCAGGTGTTAGAGCAGCGCCACGCATACCGCACACCGACAATAGCTGGGTTCCTCGATTTCAAGAGTGCGCTCGATATTGTTCGAAAAAGGTGCGCAGAAAGTGTTCGCAAGAAATATATGTACATCCAGCATGCCCTATATTTGAACACTACAAGCCTCGTCAGGGCCTGCGGTGGCATATCGGATAGCTTTCCGACCACAAGTGGCATTCGTCACACTTTTCCGATTTACCCATTTTTGTTTACTTTCGGCGTGGGTGCTTTCGTGAAATGTTAAATTACGGAGTGCCTGGTGGAAGGATAGTTGATCTTGGCTATGCGGACGACATCGTCTTGTTTTTTGACGATGTGGCGGCGGAGCATTCAACCCTGATTAGCCTGTCTAGAATGGTCAAATTATTTGATACGCGCTTCGCAACCTCAAAGTGTAAGCTTTTGCTGCAAGACCACCAGCCACTTTATGACCCTTCGACCCATGCCAAGGAGGAAGTCGAGATGGTTGAACAAATCATTTAACTTGGCAGCTGCATCAGCAAAGATGTGTGAAAAGAAAATAACGTCAGTTCACTCATTGAATAGGCCAAAGCAGCATCCTTAATCCTGCGCCGTCTTTGGCGATAGAAGGGAGATTCCCCTCTGTCTGAAAGGCCGTGTATACGAGGCGATAGTTAGAGCCGTCCTACTCTAGGGCAGTGTGGCTTTGCTCTGGAGACCTAAAGCGCTTTCAAGTCTTTGACAATCGTTCCCTACGAAGCATTTCTGTTGTCGGATGGCACCAGCTTGTCCGCAACGATGATGTGAGTAAGAGAGTACTAGGTAGTGATAATCATGCTAGATCTCTCGAAAAACAGATAGCACTGAATAGGTTGCACTAGCTCGGGTACGTGTTACGTATGCCTGGTCGCCGCTTACCTGGAGGGCCTTGTTTAGTCTGCCAGGTGTAGGGTGGCGCAAAACTCGAGGTGGACAGAAGTTGACTTAGGAGCGGTAAATGAATTCACTGACTAGCAAACTGGGTGCCGTTGGTCCGTCTTGCCTTCCGGGCTAGAGTCCATGTGACCCGCCTTATGCTTGTATCGAGACTCCACAGAACATGACTCGCAACCGACAACAGTGGCGCGTCTGCTGCCGTCTCTTATTAAAATTGATGATTAAAGTGTATTTTGTTCTGTGTTATGTGTGGGTTAATGGCTGATTATGACGTGTGGCAGTGAAATCCTCAAGGAAGCTGTCTCCTCGATGCCGTCTAACTTTGCGCCCTAGCCAGCTGTTAGTGACGGTATGTTGTCTACACAAGGTGTAAACGCCTTGACCCTGAATGCTTGCTTAGCATTATGTATTTCAAGTAAGTCCGCTTCTCTCCTTCTTATTGTTCCTTATTTTAATGATCATTATGTTTGTATGACAGCGAAGCATCAGTTCAAATGGCTGATCGATGGCAGTTTTTGATGATGTTGTTTACCGCGAATTTGCTGTTAACACGCGTCAAAGGGACCAAAACGGTCGATGAGGGGACAGGAACTGATGAATTTATATTGATTTTTAGAGCCTTTGATCGTTTTGAACCTCGTATCATTCCGCAGGAAAACCAAAGTTGCTAGGTTTGCAACTGAGACGGTTGTAGCCTCCGGTGAGAACTATCGTGTTTTTTCATAATGTAGGTGACGTACAGCAGTGTTAAACTTGCAAATAATTTAACGAAGGTCAATGTTGAAGTATTCCGAGAAACTAATGTGCCCATAGAGATAATGTAAAAACGAGGTTCAGGGAAAAGCATGCAGCCAATTTAAAGGTCCCAGCAATATATATCAAAAAGAGAACTACGATCAATGTTCTATTCCCTGGACCAACTTTTGGAGAAGAGCCACGTGTTCACAGCACACTACAAATTCAACATCATGAGATAACAATCGAATCAAGGTGTAGATTAGTTTATCTTTATATTTCTTACTGTCCTATCCACACAATTGATCTCGAGTCTTCGCAAGTCGCCAAACTACAAAGGATGTGGCCCAAACATTGTGAAGTTGGATCTTTATTCCAGGCAAATGTCAACTAGGGTGTTAGAGAGCTGGGCTAAACCAACTTACCCATAAACTATGGCTTTTTAAGCCGGATAACTTTCACTCCACTTTATTTAGTTTGTTCTGCCTAGCTGAAGTTGCTCATATTAACTGGCCACATTGCTTACGCTACTTACGCTTATCTTCCATAACCTTGTTACGTTTGCAGCAATTTTAAGTAGATTGTGAACCTAGTTACTTATCACGGATTCGTTGCTAACCAACGTACTCCTTATGTTAATTTAGCGAAGAGTTATGCCACCTTATCTGCATGCATTATTGTATTACTTTTATCTCATCTTGTCGTTTCAAAGAATTGGCTGTTGTTTGATGTGCATCTTGACAAAGTGCCTACCTGTCTATTACCCACTACATCATCCATACTGGCTCTAAGAGACAGTTGGACGTTGCTGAAGAGGAGAGGGTGCATGGTCCTTGTGGCTGTGTTAGGCTCGAAGCACGGTTCCGTGCACTGAGTGTGGAGCGGACCACGGTCCAGCCAACCCCTTGTGTGCGCTTGATTCCCTAAATACAGTGTGCTTGTGTTTGCCTGTGAAGGAATGTGGGCCGGCTCCGTTGATGAAACTTGGCTTCCATCCACATACCTCCCGGTCTTATTCCTTCGGGTTTACACTGGATATGGTGTGTCGTTGGAGCTGTGGGCGGTGCATCGCAAGCTACCCTTGGTCCCTCTGTAGGTGCAGGCAACCTGTGGCTGGCCACAGTGTCACGCAAATCCGAAACCGGATGTAGCCAACCATGCCGCTGTGGCAGCTTCTCGAGCTGGGCATCAAAGCAGCTTTCCATAAGCAAACACACAAAAGCAGCCGCGTAGTCGAATCACCTTCAGGTAACAGTGCGGATAATTTTACTTAATTAGCCAAGGAAACTGACAATAACGCCCCATACATTACATATAAAGTGAGGAGAAAATAGGTATAGATGGGATCTCTGGATTTGACACACATCACCCCATTTTTTTATTTGCCGATATTTCACATACTGGCACAATATATTACCCAAAACCACATCCCAAGACTCATTGTCTGCATCTACACCAATGCAAAAGGTCTTCTGAGCAAGCTTGCCTGAAATGCGGCAACGCCTTGCAACAAAATCATTAGACCTCATATTTGTAACGTACACATGGATGCATTCAGAAATCACCGCCTCCGAAGTCGCTATACTTGTTATGTCCCTCTTTCGAAATGATCGCCCCTGTAAAGGCAGTGACCAACTTTACGCAAGCATAATGACTTGCAGTGCGAACCTGTGGACGAACGGGCAACGCTACTCAGAGACTCCCTCTGGTGCAGCCTGAGACTAATGCGCAACGACACTTGCATTTCGGCAGTTGTTTCTCCTCCCCAAATGTCCACCGCAGAGATGGAGTCCCGCCTGACAATAGTATTGGGGAAAGTACTTCCACAACGATACAGCCATGTTCTCATCTCCGGCGACGCAATGCTCATGATCTGGAAGTTTCGGCTTCTCCTAGCGAAAAATTCAAGGTAGACCTGCAATAGCGTACTGCAGGGATTCCGCTCTTTAGCCATATCACTTCGTCCACCAGATCCAGATCGGGAAGTGAACCACCTCTGCTTGATCTGGTACTCACGAACGAAGGGCTCATGATCGAGCAAACAAAGATGGAAATTCTACTGTGGCCAAATGATCCCGTAACAAGCTTTATGACTGTGTGCTATGCGGAATATCCACAAGAAACTGATGTCTTTTTTCGAACAACCGCACAATTTGACACACTCACAGCACTTGCTGAATATACCCTTTGCGATTTTTGGCAATTGCTCCATGGGCATGGGCGGTGTATGCTGGCAAGTTCAGCAATCTGATTAAATCCTCATCAGTACGCAGACACATTAATTCTACACTATCAATCATTAGCAGCAGAACCCAAAAACGCATGGCGCTAAAAGACGCAGTTTGGCTAGTGTATAGAACGAACCCAAACCATAAAAGCTGGAGGTGTTAGGTAGTGAATCATAATTACTTTACCACAATTGTCCGTGAGGAAAAATTAGTCCACCAGCAGAGCCTAGCAGAAAGGTATTTTGCTAAAAACCAGCTTCTGTACAGACTTATGGACAGCCTCCGGAAGGTGAAACATGATGTTCACCCACTTACATCAGTAAACGGATGGCCCAAACTACCGAGGATTCAGCCAACGTTTTCCACAGTTGCGATATGTTTCAATACTTCGGTGTCCTACCAGCATACGCCACGTACTTGTCCAGATCCCCAGGCGCCAATGTTCACACAAGTCACTTTTCGTTCAGTAACTGTTTTGAGAAAGCTGATATCGTTGGACACCCATAGTTCTCTTGGTGTAAGAACATTCCTCCAAAAGCAATCCAAGTAGCAGGCACGAGGATAGCTGAGGCATTAACGCGATTTTTCCTAAGATGTCTGAATGAACAGTAGGCCCCCAACATATGGAAGAAGGAAGTTATCACCCCAATTTTCAAGGATAGTGGCCGTTTGAAGCCCGACAACTACCGCCTAGTGGTTCTACTCCTTGTGCTCTCAAAGCTGTTGGAGTCAATGGTAGCTGAGGATCTAATAGGCTACTTTGAAAGGTCTAACATCATAGCACAGGAACAATACGGATTCCGTCAGCATCGGTCATGTACTAACAATCTCGTGATGGCGGGTGGCAGTTAGACCGAAATAGCTGACAGTGGGACCGGCGCTGGTGTCATCTACCTTGACTTTTCTAATGCCGTTGACCGCTTAGATCGTCGAATCCTTCTCCAAAAGCTGCAAGCGTATGGGCTTGAGAACCCAGTTCTTGGATGCATGGAAAATTTCCTGCTTCACCGGCGGCTTCTGATTCAGGTTTGGGTTTTCATTTTCTGCTCCTATCGACTTGAAGTGTGGTGTCCCAAGGGGATCGGTGTAAGGGCCGCGGCTATTCCTGGTCTTAAGCAGCGACCGCGCGCATGTCCTTGCGTCGAATTTCCTGCTTTTCTCCTATGACATCATGGGCTGACAATCGAGCAGTTGCCAGGACAATTACGATGTGTTGCTGCGACACTTAGACCGTGTCATTGAATGATCCGAGGCAAATCTACTTCTGTTTAAGGCGGACAAGTTTAAGACTGCGCATGTACGCCACAAGTCGATGCACACCTAGAAGCGTGTAGACCACATGCTGAAAACCACCTTGCAGGAGCGCGATCTTGGTGTGGTGATGAAAGACGACCTCAGCTGTTCGGTGCAGTCTGTGAAGACGTCCCGTACCGCTAACCACCACGTTGGTCTCTTATGGAGGGCCTTAAGTAGGTTCAAACTGTTCGTCATCCCCCAAACGATCAACGCATATACGCGGCCCCATGTGGAATACACGATGCAGTCCAGGCAACCATGGTTAAAACGCTATCTGGTTACACTGGATTCCGCATAGCAAAGGGCAAAAAATGTGCGGGTAATGCTCCACCTACCATACCATCTGCGACTGAAAACCTTAGGTGTGTACAGCGGAAAGTATCGCCATCAACGAAGTGACCTCATTCTGGCGTTCCAGATGTTGAAAAACCCTGAGTACATTTGCCGCCACCTCATGAAGATTAGCTGCAACACATAATTGAGCGGTCATAAATTGGAACTTGCCACCAAATACGGTCAGCTGTAATGCAGACAGAACCATTTTTCTCTTTGAATTTGGTACTCCTGGAACACTTTCGAATTATGTCATTCCAGCGCCCACCCTACCAGCTTGTACAAACGACTTGATGAGCTATTTAACACCTCCACCGCCTGATTTGGTTCCTGTTCACTTAGGGACAACAGGATGCAGACAAACACTGAACTCTCCAGCCCACACGAAATATGTGCAAACAGGTATATTTGCGTGTGCAAATGGATATACACGTGCGGTATCGATTTACACTCATTAATACCGCGGTGTGTCCACCGGTGTGAATCTAAATTCGATGACCACTTTTTAACTTTTCACTAGGATCATACTGCGGAAACTGTTAAGCTTCAGGTTTTGCACCCCTATAAAAGCATGGTTCCATTGTTTCCGATTTTGCCTATGATGAGATTCTACCCAAATAGTTCGAATAGGCAATGATATTAGAGGGGTTAATTGTGGATATTCTCGATGAGAAGGCACGAGAGCGGCTGGTATAGGAAGATAAAACCCTCATAACTTAGCAAAAAAGCCTGTGATATTTTCCGACAGCGCGCAAACCTACTTCAAGAACTAGCTGCGTTTTCTTCCTCCAATTACTTGATCTCACAGGATGCAAACCAAGTCTCCTAGACTAACTGTGACCAAACCGCAACTCAATGTGTGCTGCGTAGAAATTTCGTTGTTTTCGCTGTGGTGAACATCATTCGTCCCCAACTGACTGTCAGCATTTTCATTCAGTGAACTGATTTTGTGAAGCAAAAGGTCATATTCAGAAAGTATGTCTTTACAAGCGGAAATCATTTGCAGCTGAGCAACATAATTTTACAAACGGCATCACCGTGTACGTACACCAGAACTGCATCTATGCCATAGCTACTCTTATTCCCGATATAATGTCGGAAGAGCATTTTGCCATGTCTGTCAAGCTAAACGGGCAACCTGTAGATTTTGAAATTGATGCCGGTTCCGCAGTTACCGCTGTTATGACCGGATGCCACAACACAACTACCAAAGTCAGCTCCAGCAAATGTGCAATTGCGATCTTACACTGGACAGATGGTGAAGATGCTGGGCACATGTATTGCACGCATCTCCTACCATAACTTAATGAACGCTATGTGTGTGTACGTTTCTAAAGGACCTTACCCAAACTTACTTGGTCGTGTTAGCTTCATATAGAACGTCAGGTTGATGGAAATCCATGCTCAGTTATCTGATATTTTGTAGAAACTTGCGCGTTTGTTCAATGAGACTGGACAAGGCCTTTCGCAAAAGTACGCCGCTCATCTAATGCTGAAAGCAAGGCGATATCGAGGATTTGGGAAGCTAGATTCGTTCCCTATGCTCTTCACGATATAGTCGATAGTGCGTTGAGCCGACTCCAGCTGGACGGGGCGATTGAACCTGTCCGATATTCGGACTCGGCAGCTCCTATATTGCCAGTATTGAAGAGCTGTGGTGCCATAAGAATCTATGGGGACTATAAAGTTACTATCACCCAGCCGATACAGCCAGACAGATATCCGCTGTCAAGGCTTGCAAACATTTACGCTTCTCTCTCTTGTGTCGAGCTTCTTATCAAACTAGATCTGAGGCACACCTACCAACAAATTGAAGTCCATGAGGAAGCACGTGCATACACTACTATGAGCACTGACCTTGGATTATTCCGCTATACACTCATGCTATTAAGGATAAGCTTGGCCTTGTCTATCGTTCAGCGTATTATTGACACCCTGGTGAAGGACATACCAAACACGTGTGCATACTTAGATTATGTCCTGGTTACTGGAGGTATTGTTATCGAAAACTTGCATACTTTGACTGTCCTCCCAAAACGATTACCAGGTGCCGTTAATAAAAAAAGAAAATTGTGAATTTCTTGTATTGTGTGTACAGTACCTTGGGTATCGGTTATTACGGAAAGGATTGGGCCCATTACAAGAAGAGACAAGAGTGCTACTTGAAGCGCCTTCACCAAAAATGGTTCACGTACTGCGGTCATTCTTGACAACCATTAACTAAATTTCAAGATCCATAACATCGGCAGCAACACATCTACATCTGCTTCATCAACTTTTACGTAAAAACAAATCTTGGAATTGGTACAGAATTAATGCAAATGTCTGCACTGCGGTTAAAATGTTCTTGGCACCAGCAGATCTTCTCGTACATTACGACCCGCAAAAGCCTATTATTCTCTCTTGTGATGCTGCACCACACGGCCTTGGAGCTATTTTACTGCAAGAATTACCGGTGGGCTACCAGCGACCCATTACCTATATCTCAAGAACGTTGGCAGCAGCAGAACGAACTTACACACACCTTGATCAAGAGACCGCAGCTGTGCTCTTCCATACTACCCGATTTCACCAATATTTATTTGGTTGACTCTTCGCGATCTACACGGATCACAAAGCCGTTGTTTCCCTCCGTGGTCAAGAGAAAGGGATTCAACAAATGGCTTTGCCTAGGATGATTCTTTGGTTCCGCATTTTATCTGCATATGGATATACTATCCGGTACGTTCCTGGCCGGCGAAATACCACAGCTAATGTGCTTACTCAACTTCCTTTACGACAGACACCTTCGGTGGAGTCTAGTCCACAAGAGCCTGTGAAATCGATTCAGCATCTCAGTGGCTTCCCTGCCACCTGAACCGACATACGTCAGGAGACTGGCAGAGATCCAGTTTTAACGCTGATGAAACACTACGCTCAAGTCAGATGGCCAAATAACACATGCAAAGAAATCAAGCAATTCCGTAATAAGATGACAGAGCTCATCCTCTAAAACGAATGTTTAATATGGGACGCACGAGTTATAATCTCCAAAAGAGTTTGGTTACTTATACTGGAGGAACTTTTTGATGCGTGCCCAGGAGTTGCTAAAATAAAGTCACCAGCTTGCTTTTCTGCTTGGTGGCCCGAATTAGACGATGACATAGCAGCTAAGCTTGGGAGTTGCAGACCCTGTGATAAAAACCGAAAAGGCGCCGTCCATGCGCCAATGCGTCCTCGGAAGTGGCCTGAAACATCCTGGAGACGCGTCCACCTAGACTTTTCCGGTCCCATGGATCGTCCGATGATTTTATTGATCGTTGACGCCAATTCTAAGTGCATTGAAACCCACATTATGGCCTCAGCAACCTCAGCTAGCACCATAACTAAACTGTGCACAACGTTCGCGACGTTTGTTCTCCTCGAAGCAACTAGTATCGCACAATGGGGAAGCGTTTGCCTGTGCCGAGTTTTCTGCCTTTAATAGCTGGAACGGCGTTAGACACACTACTGCACCTCGTCACCCATCCTCCAACGGGTTTTCAGAGAGAGCGGTACAGACAGTGAAAAATCTGCTAACAACCAAATGATCTACTGCGTATGTGTTCGGTTCGTTCCCCTTTCCCCCACCAGAACATACCAAACGGGACAACTGATAGAAACCCGGCAGTGTTAATGTTTGGTCGACGCTTGCCTGCACGATTAGATTTACTGCATGGGACCACTGAGTCACAAGTTCTAAGACAGCAAGAACGAACAGCAATTTTACGGGATAACCTAAATTCAGATTAATTCGTGTCTTCCCATTCAGCCGCTTACATACAATTCATGAAAAGAGTGAAGGAATGCAATTGAAAAAGAGTCAATAAGAAAATCAATAAAACACTGGAAAAATCAAGTTGTTGCCTGCTTCTTACCAGGGCAAGGCAAGACTGGCCACAAGGTCTACTTGTTTGCATAGATTTGGTTTCATTCGTCGGATGGCAGAGGCTTCAGCGAAACGAAGCAACCTCGCGTTGTTTTGTCTGCTGATAACCCTGTATGGGTCATGTGGGTTTTCGCACAAGGTACAATCGAGCAGATGCTGAGCGATTGAGTTGGCAGGCAGTTAAGGTCCACTATTTGCCAGGTACCGTGGAACTTGTTCCATGATTCTAGTTCATAGCCTTGTCGCGGTTCGTCCAATGTACATGCTACCGCAAGTACAGGTGAATTGGTAAAACATGAGGCGGTAACCTGAGAGTGAGGCTTATCCAAGTTGGATTCATAGAACAACTTCTTGGTTTGATGAAACAACAGGAGCTCAGCTGTGTAGTAGCACCATTTTATGGCTTGGTGCAATCAGTAGCACAATCTTCTGTCATTCTGTTCCCTTTATATCGTAGCGTAATGAATACCTTTTTCTTTGGGACATCCATTTGTGTTTCGTAGCAACTTCCTTCCCATACGCTGCGATGGATTTATTCGGATCGCCGTTATTGCGTAGGTTACATTCGATGTATCGTAATGCAGCATCGATTGACTCTTCAGAACATATTCGGTGTGTTCTAACAAAACAAGTTCGAACTAGGGATTGTTTATTGTTCATTGGACAGTAACTGTTGAAATGTATGTATTGTCCGGTGCAGCTCGGTTTCCGGTAAATCGATCTTATCAGTGAACCATCTGCTCTGTCTTCAAGTGAATCGTCAAGAAAATGAAATGAATCCTCCGCTTCACTTTCCATAGTGCACTTGATGTTAGGATGGCATTTGTTTAACGTTTTTAAAAGGATATTCGCTTGCTGGATGCTGTCATCGATATACCTCGTGTGAAAGTGTCTTGCTCCAATGATATTGCGCAATAAGTTACTCTCAAAATAGCCCATAAAGATGTCAGCTAGAATCGGTCCGAGAGGGCTACCCATCGTAACGCCTTCAATCTGACGACACATATCCCCATCAAAGCAAAATTGGACGTCTTTCATACAAATGCTGAGTAACGTCTTCACTCGATGTGCAGGCAGCCCAAGTTTGTCCGCATGCTTACTTATGATGTTCAATGTCTCATCCAACGGAACGTTCCTGTAAAGGGAACAGACATCAAATGATATCATGTGCTTATCTTGAACATTCAAGTGTCGAACTTTGTCAACAAACTCAAAAGTGTCTTTTAGACTGTGCACCGCTTACTCAGCATGTACAGGCTCGAGTCGCTTTGGCAACGAGCGTGCCAGTTTCTAGTGCGGCGCCGCAACCATTGAAAGAATAGGACGCAGTGAAACCCCTTATTTGTGTATCCTGACAAGAGGCACAAGTTACCGAAAAGGAACAAAGGGTGAAGGAACATTCTGATATTTGCAGCAAGGACAGAATTGCGGCAGTCAGACGCAGTTTACTTCCGTTTGCATACAGACTGGGTGGGTGCCGGTTATTGTAAAAACATTCTACGGGCAGCTGGTAGAAGCAGAAACTGAGGATTGCTGGATCGTGTGGCTCCATTTGGAACATATGCGGCCAAGACTGTCGAACCGAGACATAAGCTGCGAACCAGATCTGCCATTCCAATCCCCAACTGATATGCAGATGACTACCACACATTCAATAACTGCACCTTCTTTACGTAACTATCATTGTCAACCACGACCGGTCGAGGGCTTTCAGACAGCTTAGCGTGAGCCAAAATTAGAGGGGTGGTACAGTAATTGGTAGTGCCACACCCATCCACGGCTATTCAGCTGGAAAGGCTGCGGCGTAGGAGCGCGTGTATATGTGTGCGTACGTGTTTGGATGCGTACCAAGCAATGTCTGCCATTGATTCGCTTCGAAATGGAACTGGTTCTCGCGTTCATGTGACTCCCGTAGCTGGCAGAATTTACGTGCCCACATGTGCTGAGTACAGTGTAGCGCTTTCCGTTTGTTACTAAAGTTTTCCTACTACCATACCACTGTTCTGATTTCGCTTGGGTGTAACAGACATTACAATGAGGTAACAAAATAACCACTAAGCAAATATAGCAAACTAGCCACCTGAAATAGAGAAATTCGGCACTTGTCAAGCGGTTGGTAAATACAAATGCAAGCGCATTCAGCGTACCTATCAACGCTTCGCCAGTACTGCTTCATTCTCAACAGCACCCGTCGGCGTTTTGATATGGGTCCCCAGTGTGCTGGTTCGTAACTCACTAGACCTACTTGAAACAAGCAAGCGGCAACGCATGCGGTATAGCACCATGTGCTCGAGGACGATAGAATACGCCAGATCGGCGCCTGTCGCTTCCGCATTTGCCGCTATTTTCCCGAATGCACGACGGATTTTTCCTGAAACCCTGCAACAACCTTCGGGATCAGAGCGCCACGGGTAAGCCGAACGAGCGTCTTCGTTATCAAACATCAGACTGAAAGTCAAAGTCGTCTACCTAAACGTCTCCAAACGTTTGCTCGTTTGCAACACCGAATTCTCCTTCACATGATTCAGCTATGAAATCAGCGACCTTTACTCGGTTTGACCGGAAACTTCCTCATGCAACCTCAGCTGAATATCGTACTTCGCAGTTCCATTACCTACCGAACTGACGTCAAGTATCGCGTGCCAGAGGATCCTTAATGGGCATACGCATTTTCCTAGGATTCATAAACGATATTGCCAGCGAACTGCGGTCGAAGTGCTTACTGTTTGCAGGTATTGTCAAAAAGAAGCATGACATCAAGGCAGCAGATGAGCACACGGGATTGCAGAGCAATATCCACAGGGTATATATGCGGTCATCCGATAACTTGTTCCAGTTCAACGAGGCGAGGTGTAAAGTCATGTGTACAGACCATCAGCCAACCAATGAAACTCGAATTGGAAATCAGTGGTTGCTATGTGATTACTAAGAAAGCGACTTCGAAGTGAACGTACAGGAATATCTGACTGCGCAAAAGAGACTGTAAAGCCATCGAGAAGCGCAAGTGAACATGTTGTACTCTTACGGAGGGCCTTCTGAAATTTCCAGCAATCAAACATTCCGCAAATGCTGAACACCTATGCAATACCCCAGGTGATATTTGCGATCTAGGCCTGGCGTTCCTGGCGCAAACGCGACGTCAATGCACTTGACGCCCTACAACCTAGAGTAACCAAACTAGTTAGAGGAATGTTTCCTCTCCCCTACCACCGCAGAATGCAGTCCCCGAAATTGTATAGTGGAGAATATGGACGTCTAGTTCATACTGATGAACCCAATGCAACATTGTCGAGATTTTGGTTTCTGGCTAAACTACCCTACCAGACGTGTTTTAGAGGGATATCGTTGGTTGCTGCCATATGAAGGCGCCGAGGGTTAGCCACCGCTTAACATACAGTGCCAGATGCGGGGACCATTCGCCCCAAGCCCTTGGTCTCGGAATTCTCAGTTATTTTTTCAATGCTGTCAACACACACTATCAATCATACACAGACAAGCACAGCCACTATAGGCAAACACTTCAAGTCCTCAGAGAGAATAGACTTCTCCTCAAAGCCGTACAAGAAAAGCGCACGGACAGTTCCAAAATACACTCTGACCTTGAACTTTACAATGACATCACAACGACGAACTAATTGGTTAAGGCTGATGAATACAAAAAGACATCTCAAACACCGCCACCAGCCATGATGCGACTCCCTAGCTACGTTCTGCAGGGAACTTGTTCCAGAACGTCACTAGCATTGGTGAGGTAAGGTACAAGCACTTGTTACAACTGGAGCAATGTTTTACATGTTGCCGTGATGAAATACAGGCAGTGTTCAAACGCATCCAGCGCTGTGCGGTTCATACTGCTCTGGACGGCAAATGGATCGTCTCCCAGTAAACCCATATCATCAGTGAAATTTGAGATTACTAATCCGATGCCAATGTCCGTTAAACGATCTCTAAGTTGGTAAACATAAATAGGCTTGGTGCAATAGTGCAACGTTGGCAAACGTTTTTGTTAGAACAAGCGAAAGTAAAGCCTGCGGTAAGACCCGATTTAGCCCGACATATGACTGTAATAGCATCGGATAAAAGAGAAATTAAAGCTGGATGATATTAACGTCAGCTGCGAACAGCTGGTTTAGGAGCCGCTGCCCCAGTTTCGAGTCACTCAATACCGAACTCTATCCTTGTCATTTTGAGTCGCAATCAATGGTGGCACGAACGCGTCGTCAACCGTCGGTCCACTCGAAACCGTAATGAAATGCAAACCTTTGATCGCCTTCATCAGAAGCAGTTCACTGTCTGGTAGAGACCCCCGCATCTCTCGGTCAATTCAATCGGATTCAGTCGGATTCGTAACTTCACAATGACCTCCACAACATCGGCTTCGCTTCACAACAACAATTGCCCACTCCTGGGGGCACACACCCTCCGCTAATGAATGCAGTCCAGCAACACACGCACTGCATTGAAGGATGTATAAAAACACGTTAAGCAGTGGTGAATTCAAGCTACCAGTTACTCAGCGCCGAAGTAGGAACAAACCAGACAGTACGTTTCAACAAATACTAGACAATTATCATCGTTTCACCAGACCACATTTTCGCTAACTAACAAAAGCCTACATTCTGTCATTTTGATCCTAATGCTAAAACTCACTATGTTCCATTTATGACACTCGTAAATAGAAAGGCATTGCTTTATACAGATTAAGCAAAACTAGCGCACATTAGTTGGACTCATCTGCACATCAGTCATTCTCTAAACCCAGCATCTGTTATGCATCAACCGTATACAAAACACACATTCCAATTCTCTTGTTCCTGCCCTGTTCTCTTCTACAATCAATCTGATTGTCATCTTGGATGCATTATAGCCATGTGGAGGCCATCCGTATTCCTCCTCACTGTACTCTGCGTATTGCTCGCAGAGGCGCATCACGTACCACAGCAGGCTGTGCATAAAGCACACAAGGGTGGTGTCATCGTGGACGTTGCGTCGGACGTACATGTAGAAGCGCCGTCATGCTGCTGCTCTGGTTGCTGTGCGTGTGGGAAACCCGAGAAGACCACGACCACAACCACAACCACCACTCCAGCTCCTACCACAACCACAACCACAACCACCACCACCACAACAACAACGACCACAACCACACCAGCCCCAACCACAACGACCACGACCACCACCACAACAACCACACCGGCACCAACTACCACTACCACCACAACAACCCTCACAACTACCACCACCAGACGTACAACCACCCGTCGAACCACCAGCCCCGCTATGTTCATCGACGAGCCGGAGGAGTGCAGAAAGGCACTCACCGTAGTCAGCCAGATCCGAATTTATGTAAGTTTGCATGTGCCCCACATCACCTCACCACTCTCACTTACATCAATTTCTTCCTTGTAGCTCGAGATTGCAATCAATTCGCAGACAGAATATCGGTTCCTCAACGAGAAAGATTTGCAAATCTTGTCTGTCGTCAGGGACTTCTCTGTTAACAAGATGTTGACTTACAAGATCATTGTGAGTTATGTCATCCAAGTCCACCTAACATCATCGCCCCATTTTAGACACTAATAGCACCGGGTGTTTGCGAAGAAGTGGAAATCTGCAATGGCAAACTGGTATGCGATACGGAATATTGCATTGTGAGAAAACCGGAGCGAGTCACGTGTCCGGAACTTCTGCCATCGTGCCCATTAGTGCGCTAGAGTGCCGCACACAAACCAACGCGTCGTTCGGACATTCGGCGAATATAGGTGTTGTCCTCGTACACACTTTGCTTACATTCCACAATAAAAACTGCTTGTATTCAAGTTACCTTTGTTCTTCTCTTCCTTCTGCCTTAATTCCTGCTCACCGTCGGATGGATTAGGTTGCAATACTGAATTGGTTTCTTCCATCACTGATATCATCGTTGGTATGGTCGGTTAGTCGGTGGGGTTCACAATTGTCGTCTGTAAGATTGCCTCGTTATTCTGACGAAATAGAGCCTTCAGGTCCACTCATTGTTGTGTCACAGCCTAAGGATAGCTTCCTGCCTGATGCACTCACGTTTCCAATGCCATATTCGTAAACTGGCATTAGTATCGGTATACTTCGGTATATGATTTAATTCTGTTCTCTAACAAGGTGTAAGTGTCTTTAAGTAGCTAGGTATAGGTTAGTGTTCCACAGTTCTCCGGATACGTGGCTGTGAAACAGTGCAAAATTATATTTTCTCATGACCAATATTACAACACAAATAATGTGGTAGGTGAAGAGTGCAGTTCCAATAAAATGAGGCGTTCAACAACAATGAACGATGTGCATAACAATCCCGCAGGATAGATACAGTGAAAATATAAATTGAAAAGATCAACGAAAATGGAAATCTTCATTTCAAGCATTGGCCGATTTAAAGTAGATACCGCATTACGATCCTTTCAAATGGGAATGGGATCTTCGCACAACATAATAGAAAGAGCAATCATAGTTAAGTAACTCCGTGAAAAATAAAAAAGCAAATGAGAGCGCCCACTCCTGTGTTGCTTCATTTGACCCACAGTCTAGGTTAATTCGATTTAGATACACCATCCTACTCACAAGGATACTTATGCATATATCCTCACCGCCATGTTGCGGTAAGCACCGTTAAGCACATAGTTTGCTTTGCTTCATTTCGTCCTCCGAATGAAATGTACTACATCAAGTTATACAGCGTGTCATATTTACACTTTTTGAATGCCTTAATGTAGGGTCAGATATGTGGAGAGTCAGAATGGCGTTCCAGGTGCGGAACACACGGATGGATGAAACCTTCCGTCAACAATCAAGTCGACTGTAGTGCGTAGCCAGTTTGAGCGGATTGCATCTTAGGTTGGTAGTATGGCTCAGCTGCAACAAATCTCGACATTGGTGCATTGGGTTCGTCAGTTTGAAGTGGACCATGATCAAATCTCATGCTAACGTCGATATTCACCAACATACGATTTCGGGGACTGCATACTGCGGTGGTAGGGGAGAGGAAACATTCCTCTAACTAGTTTGGTTACTCTAGGTTGTAGGGCGTCAAGTGCATTGACGTCGCGTTTGCGCCAGGAACGCCAGGCCTAGATCGCAAATATCACCTGGGGTATTGCATAGGTATTCAGCATTTGCGGAATGTTTGATTGCTGGAAATTTCAGAAGGCCCTCCGTTGGAGTGCAACATGTTGACTGGCGCCTTTCCATAGAGTTCTGTCCGAAAAGCTGACTACAATATTATTGCTCTCCGCTACTATTGTTACGTTAGCGTTGCATCGTCCGATCTCGTCCAGGATGTCTGCGCCAGTTTCGTTCCTCGCGCTTTCTAGTTTCCTGCGTAATCGCTCTCCTTCCTGCCACAACACGCGCCCCTGATCGAATTTGCTTTTCTCAACTTTACTGTGGTCACGATAAAGCTCCGTTCACCCAAAGTTTTGCCATCCCACTGTCATTTTGAAACCTTAGTCCCTTTCGAGGAAGTACCAATAATCACCTTTCCAGCTTTGCTTAAACTTGCTAGCAACAGGTCCACTGGGTTTTGCTCTATCGTTGTTTCTTACCTTGAATTGTTCCCCTTTACTGAATGGTCTTCACCGTTTCGATGCTTACCTGACATCGTAGTTCCGCTTATTTCATAACTGTCGAGATTTGGTTTCTCTTCCCGCAGTTGCTTCCAAAATCTCGTGATGCACCGCTGGATGTTCCCACTCACGATCATTCGTTAAGCAGGTGTCGAAGGCAATCCTTTGTTCTCTAATGAACTGTAATTCGAATGGAAAAATCATGTTGGTCGACTGCATGTTGGTTCGATAAGCGAGTAGAACTTCCGGCACTGCTTCCTTCCATGCCAGTTTCATGCAGAGTATTCATTCCTTCATGGTTCTATTAACCCTCTCTGTCATTCCGTTGGTTTGCCAGTGGTACGGTTACCTGTGTCTTCTCTGAATTTTCCCCTTGTTCAACCTCAATTTGAAAACCCTCGATTCAAAGCGAAGTAATAACCTATTTTGTTATTCCATACCCTGCTGGCACATTGAATTCAAATACCTGTGACACGGTTTCGCCTGTCTGATTTTTGATCAGCATAACTTCTATACATCGAATCAAACATTACTAGAGGTAATTGTTTCTTGAGTGACTCCACGGTATAAGCAAATAGATATCCAATCCCCAACACTACAGCCGATCGCATCGGTGGTCTCGGTGCCACCATCTCGCAGATTGTTTGGCAAATTGGGCAATTCCGAATGTATGAAGTGTGTTCAGAAAGAAAGCAAACTACTGAAATAACGTGGCAACTAACAGGGTGCGCGCGCTGCGTCTACTGAGCGCATGCGGTGGCTGTCTTAGACAACAAACTGCTATATGCCGCATTTCGCTATGACTGTAGGTTAAGGAGCTACCGCCGCCGAAGTAAACTCGTGTACAGGCTGTTTGTCGGATTGGTGCCAAAGAGACAATGAAAGAAATTGAAGAACAAGGCGTGTGTGGTAAATGCTGCTTCAAACTTGACAGGAGATTTACAGACATTTCAACTGGGTAGCCAAACATACGAGGAGGACTGTATGAGTCACACGAATTGCTTTGAGTGGTGTGAGTGTTTTGAACACAGTAGAATGTCGGTCGGTAAGGATTCCAAGCGTGGACGACCTCCCACATCAACAAACGATGATCATAGGGAGAGAGTTCTTGCTGTGATCCGTAGGAATCGTCATTTAACTGTTGGAGAAGTTTCTGACGAGCTTTGCATCTGCGTTCGATCATGCCATCAAATTCTAGCGCTTTTGTGGAATAGTGCGCACTGGAAGTGGTTTGAACTGTTGAAAAATCAGGCTTGGATGACACATCATGACAATGTGCCGGCTCACGCACCGCTCATTTTCCCGCAGCTATCTAGACAAACATCACACTCCCGTTGTGCGCAATCCACCGTATACTCCGGACCTAGCCATGCAGACTTTCGCCTGTTCGCCAAATTTAAAACCACATTGAAAAGACGTCTTATCTAACGCACAGAGGAGATACAGGACAATGCGACAAGCGACCTGCACGATATCCTAGAAAATGCGTTCCAGTATACATTCCAAGAAAATAAAGCACACTTGGGAACGGTGCGTTGCCGGTAAAGCATGGGCACTTTGAGAAGGAAACTGCTTACAACGTTTTCAAATGCGAAATTAAATGTTACAGAATGGGTCCGGTGTCATTTTTAACACCCCTCGTATGCAGCTACCTACTTTCCCATGAATGACCAAAACACTTCTCCGTAGCAGTCCAAAATCTCTCACAGCCCATATTGACACAATCATAGGCCAACTGAATCATCCGTGCTCGTTTGTTTTCTGAAATAAACGGTAGTTTAATCCCGTTCGTTGCCACCACCAAATTAGCGGTTGCAAGTTGAAGCCTGTTCTAGAACCGGAGGAGTTTCTTTAGCTCTCTTGACATTGCTTCCGACTTGGTTCGCGGTTGTAACTGAGTACACATTAACTTCAGGAATTCATTCGTCTTCAGCTCTTCCAGTAGGTTTCTACCGTCTACTGATAAACCACACACCGCTATAACATGTTCTGGATTCAGTGCATCCCAATACGGACGCGACAGCATGTCTGGTAATACCCTTACTGTTCCGTCTATGTGCTCGATGGTAAAGGTAAATTCTTGAAGTCGGTAGGCACAGCGTCTCAGACGCCCTTCGGATCTGTCCTCGTCATCAGTCATGATAGCGTTTTGTGTTCAGTGATGACATGGAACTCGTTTCCTAAGAGGTACGTTCACCACATTTCCAAAGCTCACACGATCTCAAGACATCCATTCTCGGTCATAGCATGCTATTGCTTCGCACCCATTTGCACTCTACTGGCATACGCTATCACTTCAGCTGCTTGGGACAGAACTGCGCCAAATGCAAAGTTACTTGAGTCAACCGTCACAGTGAACCCCTCACTCGGATTTTGTATGAGTTAACATTTTGGATCCGTTGCTTAGCAAGACTTTAGATGGTTGAATGCCTGCTCCGTTTCGGAAGTTCAAATGAGCGGTTCGTAATGGGCTGATCCTCTGTTCAAAATATAGCACGAATCAAATGCCACCACTTCCAGGAACGAACGGAGATGACCTTTGGATTTTGGAGCGGCAAAGTTATTGATTGTCTCTTGTTTCTCAGGTAGTTGTTGTACTTGGCCATACTCCCAATATGACCGAGGTACAATTAATTTTAATGTTGGAAGTTTGTGAGTAGGGTAAAGTTTGTAGAAAGTAGAAGTCACGATTAAAATTCACGCACAATGATATGCCTCGACGGGGAGTCGAACCCCGGTCCATGAATTTCCGGTCCGCTGCTCTACCACCGGAGCTACCGAGGGCTGACGATTAGGTGCGCAAATTTTAACACATGACTTCTGCTTGCTGCGCGACGTATTGCCTATGGGCTCAGAGTACCTGTCCTGATGTTGCAGATTGGCTCACTCACACTTCACTTCCCAATGGACCGAAGTACCTGTCCTTCAAATGTCCAAGAATCGATGGTAGATTAATGTCGGAAGTTTGTGAGTAGGGTAAAGTTTGTAGAAAAAAATAATTTTAAACCGGTTTTCTACTCGTTGTAGTACCGCTGCGAGTCTGGTTCTATGTTCACCTTGTGTCTCAGAAAATTAATGGTATCCTGTCCACAGACCACCACGCCTTGAAGGTCTTCCAGTATCATCAGTTGTATGCGGCGGAGGGTAGTAGGTGGATTGCACAATCCAAATGGCATCCTCAAAATTTCCCACTACCGGTCGTCTACACTAAAAGCTGTCTTATGACGAGCTTCTGCGATGGGAAGCTGCCAGTATCCCGAGCGGAGATCTATCAACAGAAGCTGCTTTGCGTTGTGAAGATAAGACAACAATTCTTCCATCTTGATCAACGGAAATGCGTCCTTCACCATCACTCTGTTTAGCTCTCTGAAACCAGTGCAGAATCGGAAGGTTCCGTCTGATTGTTTCTTCAGTAGGACTGGTGATGAATACGAGCTGTTCGTTCTCCTAAGGAGCATTTTAGTCTCCATCGCTGCCAACTGTTTTGTACCTCCAACATGGTACCCTGAGATATTCTTCTGTAAACTAACGTTCACTGTCCCCCTGGGATTAATGATACTCGATGTTCTATCCAGTAACAGAAGGCTAATCCCCATTCACATCGGTGAACAAGTGCGCATAAATCTTTAGCTCTTCCCGTATCGTGTGACTTGGACAATCAGGTAACACATTTACGATAGCCATTCGGTTAGATTGTGCTGTGCTCATCTCGATTGCTTCGTCACCCACAATTACCACGTCGCTACTCAAATCCGTTCTGGCTCCGAGTCGCTTGAGGATATCTTTACCTACTATTGTTTCCGTAGCCCCCTCCGAAACGAACATCGACTGAATAATAAGTGTTGCTTCTATCCTAACTTTCAATCGCTGTGCCCCGTCATCTTCAATGGATGTCCTCCGGCCATCTGCATTATGATTGATGACCGAATTAACGGAACCCCATTGGCCATTCGCGTAATGGAAATCCCCGTCCCTGTGAACACTGTGGTACGGACTGCTACTCCTACAATATTTGTATTGAGGATCGGCGCTCTTCAACTACTCGATATAACAAGGAAACTAAATATAAGATTTCCGATTATACGAATTCGGGCAAAATAAGCTCAACTGTTCCACCAAAAACAGCGGAGACCATTCCGGCGTTCATCTTCCTTGAATTGTGTAACCTTTTCACGGTATCACTCGAAGTCAGCTTTGCCACCATTTGTGTCAGTTCAAATATTTTCGCTTCAAATCCGATGATTGGATCCTCCGTAAAGTCACGAGCTCCCAGAACATTTGCGTCACGGTCACCAACTCCGCCGCCCACTTGAATCCAACCATCGATGCCAATTTGACCCCATCAGTGAATTCGCTATGTAGACTTCAGATAAACTGCCCACTCAACAATCTTTCTCTCGCACAGACATCATCCTCAGGGAGTCCAATCGCCAGGCGTCTATTCAGCCTCTAGAAAAGCACCATCAGATATCCTTACTCTTCCAAATTTGCCGAGTGGAACTGCTCCTACACCTGCTGCCGATCGATTTCCTTTCAGACTAACGCACACAATGCTGCCTTCATCTCAATGAACAAGCAACCGGATTTGACCTTGCGGGTAAGTAAGTCTATCGCCTACGCTCTCCCGGTTAACATCGTTCTGAGGGCCGTCAGTAGGTTGGCATTGCATTTGAATTAATTGCATGTAGCGATAGTTCCAAATTCCTACAGCCAACCTACCACACCTACATCAGTAAACTGCGGTGGCCAGTTCTACAACATCCTGTTTAATCACGGGATCACTGAAACAAGAAAGAAAAGGCAAGAAAGCACACCGAGCATTGCACGCGACCATGGTTTCCACAAGCTGCGCGCACGCACGCATGTATCGATCAAGATTCCTTCCACAACACAACATACATGCGGAATCACAACATGTCACATTCGTGCCTCGTTGGCCTGCATATTTGGGGACCCTAGCCGCACACCTGACCTCGTAGCTTTGCTACCGTGACTCGCATTCTGATGAGCCTGGATTTGTTCTAAATCTCATGGTTTGTTTGATCTCTCCTTATGTAGTCGGTTTGCGGTTACTCCTGGGTGCACTGACAAAAGCGTTTCCCTATGATTTATTGGCCTATCGACACATACCTTTTATGCACTCTTTGGATCAGGTCTGTCCTCGTTCGTTGCACGCGGTCCGCTCTCCGCTACGATTGTTACGTTAGTGTTGCATCGTCTGCTCTCCTCCAGGATGTCTGCGCCATTTTCGATCCTCGCTCGTTCTAGTGCCTTTCTAGTTTCCTGCTTAATCTATGTCTTTCCTGCCACTACACACGCCCCTGCTCGAATTTGCTTTTCTCAAGTATACCGTGGTCGCAGTAGAGCTGCGTTCACGCAGTTTTGCCATCCCACTGGCACTTTGGAACCTCAGTCATTTTTTAACCATTACCATGTACGCACCTTTCCAAATTTGCTTGAACTTGCTCGCACCAGATCCCCTGTGTTTTCGTCGATCGTTGTTTCTTACCTTGAATCGTTCCCTTTACTGAATGGTCTTCACCGTTGCGATGCTTCATACAATCTCCATCAAGGATGGCGAAGATGAGTGCATGTTTCGTTTATCGGAACGCATACAACTTTATTAACCTATGTTGACACAATAAATAATTACGCCTGCATCTAGGTTAATTCATTAGGTTACGCCCTACTTCTCAGTGATGTATTCCGAGTAACCGATGTAACGAAATAGCAACGTCCCATCAGCACTACGGCCAAGTGGTGACTCTATGAGCACGGTGTCGACCATTAGTTCCTCGCTGCTGAGCACAAGGTCCAAAACAGAGCGGGTGTCACTCGTTTGGAATCGCGGGGATTAAGCGACATGGTTATACTAATGTACATCAGCAATCAGCTCTTGAAAGTCAGCCTTGAATTGTTCGCTGTGCGATGCTGGTACCGACTGCATGAAAGTCCCCCATCTGAAGGAGGTGACTGAGTGGTCGTGCCAGGACCCGCTGCATCGCAGAATCTCGGAACGAATTCATTTCCAATTTGGGAATTTGTGGACGGTAAACTATTATACGTAAACACACATCTCCACATCTTAGGTGCATACGACTTCAAAGAGAATCTACGCTTTGCGTTTCTGTTTCGTAAATATTAGCAAAATGCAAGTCGGATCGATAATACAGGAGCAATCTGCCTTCCCTCCCCGCTTGGCTATCTATACCTGGTATATCTACCGTAACACGAAACTGTCGCTGGTATATTGCAGGGATGAGAGAAAACCACACCGAAACGCTCCACTCGGTGCTCAGTTTTAAAGATGTACCAATGCCAGGATGAGCCAGTGTGTGCAGCATGTCGAAAGTACGTCTCTGATATAGGCTGGCACGACGTCGACTTAAGTGGACTGCATGGTGCGTTAGAGGCCTTCATCTTGGGCCTGACTAGATGCCATCAAGAGACGTCGGCAGTAAGTCAGATTGAAGATAGTTTGAGGCGAGAGGGCGAAAGTTAACGTGGCAGTTTTCGTCGCCTGAGACAAAACATATGCCAGCAGTGAATAGTTTGACTAAGTCTAAGTTTGTAATTTCCCTTGGGGAATAGTAGACAAGATGAGGTAGATAAAGTACATAAGATGAAGATGAAGATGAGAAGCTCGTCGTCAGGGTAAAACCTGAAAATCAGACCTACTAATGTGTGTCGGAAGTGATGGATGTAGAAGTAGATGCCGAAAACTTCTATACCAATCGGGTTGTAGAGAGATTCCGTCGGTTGCTGCCATTTAACGGAGCCGAGAGTTAGCCACTGCCTAATAAGCAGTGTCGGATACGGGGACCAATAGCCCCAAGCCCTCGGTCTCGGACTTCTGTGTTCTTTATGTAATGCTGCCAACACACACGATCAATAATACACAGACAAGCGCAGTCACAATGGGCAATTATTTCATGTCCTCAGAGCGAATAGACTTCTCCTCAAAAGCGTACAAGCAAGCGGCACGGACAGTTGCGAAGTACACACTGCCCCTGAACTTTAGAATGACATCGCAATAACTTAATAATTGGTTAAAGCTGAGGAATGCAAAAAGGCAGCACAAATACCGCCACCAGCCATGATGCGACTCCCTAGCTACGTACTGCAGGGAACTTGTTCCAAAACGTCACTAGCATTGGTGAGGTAAGGCACAAGCACTTGTTACATATGGAGCAGTGTTCTACATTTTGCAGTGGTGAAATACAGGCAGTGTTCAGACGCCTCCAGCGCTAAGCGGTTTATATAGCACTGGACGGCAATTGGATCGTCTCCCAGTAAACCCATATCATCAGTGAAATCTGAGATTGCTAATCCGATGCCAATGTCCGTTAAACGATCTCTAAGTTGGTAAAAATGAATAGGCTTGGTGCAATAGTGCAACATTGGCAGAAGTTTTTGTTAGAACAAGCGAAAGTAAAGCCTGCGGTAAGACCCGGCTTTGCCCGACATATGACTGTAAAATTCGTTCAGAATGGTTAAACTCTTGTCATCCAGACTTTCCTTGGTAGGCAGTTACAGGAAGAAATCCTATCGAATGAATCAAAAGTCGCTGGGATGTCCAAGAGCAATAGGATTGCTTACTGTCAGTGGAGGTGGTGAAGCTCAAACGAATGTCAAATTATACAAATTTTGTCGCTGCTACTCGGCCTGGACGGAAACCAGCTAGTTCATCTCATGGAACTCACTCTCCCATCGCAATGAGGCTGGACCTTACCGTGGTGCGATGGTTTGCGTGCCTCAGAGATCCATTGAGCTATGCTGGGTGGTGCTTTTTTTGCACCTCCAGTGCCACTCATACCAGATTGGTCCATGGTTAGAGGCCAGACAAACTCAGCCTCCTGGTCCTGCAGGTTGGGGATTGAAATGGCGGTGGCTCCTCATTTCGTAAAACGGGCTCTGTAGTCCAGTGCCAAAACCCGCTGCCTTGCGGTAAGGTTTTTGAACCAAAGGCTTTGGTTGAGAACCCTAATCGTTCTCCTGTCTAGGCCTGGGCAACCTGACAGTATTCTGCCCACGCAATACAATGAACCTTTTCTGCAACAATTTCTTGATGCTCTGGCCGTCGCAGAGGTTAAGAAACGGCGCCCTAACTGCTGCGTCGAGCAGGGTGGATAGGGGTTTGGATGCTTCTGCTCAGGCCTTCCCGGCTTCTTATACCCCTTCTTGCGCTTCTGCATCCTTATTGTCCTGCTCCAACTTTACTTATATCCCCCCATTTTCAATCCTCCAATTTTTGGCCCTCCTCCAGCTTACTTCAATAGTCGCTTGTCTTCTAATTTCAATTCACACACAATCGCAAGACCTCGCTCCAATCCAGTCGACAAGTCCATGTTCAACCAAGCGGACAACGTCAGTTCATCCGTTTCCCTTTGGAGTCCTCGTGTCTCGCTAAGACTGGCATGCCTCAATGTGCGCACTTTGCTGCAGATTGGCCAACAGGCAGCACTTGCCCGCACACTAGAGACCCTATCGATCGATATTTGCCGTTTATCAGAAACCCGCCTGCAAGGTTCGAGCTCCGTAATTAGCCTGAGATCCCCACATGCGACACTGGCGGCACATTCTCATTGCGTCTAGCTGGCGATGATGCAGCTTCAAATGCTGGTCAAGCTGGCGTCGGCATTGTTTTGAGTCACCGGGCCGAAGCTGCCCTGCTTGATTGGATCCCAGTAAACAGTAGGATGTGCGCCGTTAGTTTAGCTGGTTCGTTCCGCGCTTCGAGGTCGCGCGGGGACAAACGGTGCCTGTTTGTCATTGCGGTCTACGCCCCTACAAACTGTAGCACTGATTCGGTAAAAGATGATTTCGATCAGCAACTGTACGAGCTCCTTCTTTACAGAAGAAGCACGCATACTGTGGTGTTGGCTGGCGATCTAAACGCCCAAGTCGGAAAATTGTCCTCTGATAAGCTTCATCTGGGCGGCCGACATGGTGTAGGCTCCCGTAATGATAATGGTGAACGATTGCTACAGCTGTGCGAAGATACTCGCCTGTTTCTCGTGAGCACTAACTTTTGACACAGCACCCGCAGAAGTGTAACTTGGCGGCCACCAGCCTCGGGCCAGTCATGGACGCAACTCGATCATATCGCGATCAGTTACCGCTGGAGAGGCTGTGTCCAAAATTGTCGCTCGATTTGGAGCAGGAACGTGGATTCTGACCACGCACTTGTCTGTGCCGACCTCCTGGTGCGTTTCGGTGGACGTCCGCGACGTCGATGTGAACGGATTGACACTAGCCAGCTGGCGAAGCAAGATGTTCTGAATGTGTACCAATATGCGCTGACATCTGGGCTGAGTAAGCGCCCACTAAACACCGTTGAAGATCACTGGTCGCATACTCGTCAAGCGTTGCTATTAACAGGCATGTCTTCATGTGCCAAAACAAATTGCAAAACCGGACATTGGGTCTCTACACAGTCTCTGGAACTTATGGATGCTCGCCGACGTATTCCGGCTGGAAGCGAATACAATGAAGCTCGCAAAAATCTTAGGGCAAAACTACGTGCTAGCCTAAAGAAGGACCGCGAAACCTGGTGGTCTCATCATGCCTCTGAGATGGAAACAGCCGCTGCTATTGGTAATCATCGTGTTAACCGTCTGCTACGGGAAACAGGCAGCAGGAGACCTGGTGTTAGCGAGACCATACGCGAGGAGAGTGGGCATCCGATCCGCAGCCTGTCAAAACGCTTGGAGCGTTGGGCTGAACACTTTGCTATGCAATTTAACCAACCTGAGTTATCGCTTTCTTCGTGCATTGAGCGCCCTTCTCCTTGGGCCGTCTCCTTGGATCCGCCCTCACGCGCAGAGGTCGAACGTGAGCTCAGGCTGTTGAAATTGCATAAGGCCGCAGGAGCAGATAGAATTCCTCTAGCCCTCTTCAAATTCGGTGGACCTGCTCTAGTAGATGATCTACACGAGTTGCAAGTAAGACTTTGGGAGCATGAGACAGTCCCGACAGACTGGAACCGCTCCGTCATTGTCCCAATTTTCAAGGGAAACCCGTTTGGAATGCGGCAATCATAGAGTTATCAGTCTGATTTCGATTGCCTCTAAATTGCTTGCCTCTCTCATTCTCCACAGACTGACTGGCACTCGTGAAAGCCAGATTCGTGAAGAGCAAGCCGGATTTCGTCGAGGTCGGGGCCGCATCGACCACATCTTCACATTGCGTCAAGTGTTGGAGCACCGCCATGTTTATTGGCGACCCACCGTTGTCGTGTTTCTTGACATAAAAGGTGCCTTCGACTCAGTCGATCGATGTGTCCTTTGGGACTGTCTGCGGAGGAAAGGTGCGCCTGATAAATATGTAAACATTATCAAAGCGCTGTACGCGCATAGTTCGGACAGGGTGAGGGTTTATGGCAAACTGTCGCCACCCTTCAGTATCACCAGTGGTGTGAGACAAGGATGCCCGTTGTCACCTTTCCTCTTCAACTTCGCTATTGATGAAGTCATGGAAACAGCGTTCGCTGGACACGACCTAGAAGGTGTGGAGCTATTTCCTGGTGAGCGACTTCTTGACTTGGTGTATGCGGACGACATTGCCCTAATCTGTGACAGCTCCCAAACATGCCAAACAACACTGAACCGATTAGCACTGGCTGTCAATCGTTTTGGGCTATGCTTTGCTCCATCGAAATGCAAAGTAATTCTCCAAGCTTGGCAGGGCTCCAACCCTGCGCTAACGCTTGGTGGTGATCTGCTAGAAGTTGTTCAGGAATTCAAGTATCTAGGCAGCTATATTAGTAACCGTGGGATTGAAGATGAGGTTACGAACCGTATAATAAAAGCTCGAGGTGCTTTTGCCAATCTCCGCCACCTGTGGCGCAGACGCGACATTACTCTCTCCCTCAAGGGCAGAGTTTACAACGCAGCCGTCCGTCCAACTCTCCTATATGGCTGTGAAACCTGGCCCATCAGGTCGACAGACATAAAGAGGCTCGTCACAGTCGATCATCGCTGCCTTCGCAGCTTAGCTCATGTCTGGTGGGAGCACCGCGTGAGCAATGAGCGTGTTCGGCGTCGCGTATTTGGTGCAGGAAGAGCGAGTGAACCGCTCAACACCATTATATCACGCACCAGGCTCCGATGGATGGGCCACGTGTTGCGCATGCCAGCACACCGACTCCTGCGACGTGCATTGTTTGCGCGTTGTGGGTGCGGTTGGAAGAGGAGGAGGGGAGGCCAAGTGATGACTTGGTCGAGAGAAATGAAAACCCTCACTTCGAAGTTGGCGTCGGTTGGTGCATCCCGACTGCCTGGCTGGGGTCCTAAGGACGGTGAACACGTTTGGTTGGACACACTTGCTGATATGGCTAGGAGCCGACCCCAATGGCGTTTGTGTTGTGAGTTCCTCTATCCATCCCCCTCCTGTTTAGCATCCCCTCCAATCACGATCTCAATCGTTAGGCATAATATGACTTTCTTTTACGGCAGAGAGCTGTTAGCTCTCCGGAACGATGTCCATCCGTTACTGGGGACACAGCGGGCGTGCCACTGTTAGTTTTGTTTTGTTTTTTCTTCTTTTCTTGCCTTTTGTATTGCGGCACAATAGCTGAGGTGTTTTACACCTCCAGCTAACGTGTACTGATGATGATGATGATGGAACTCACTCCCTATATTTGTTGAGGCCTGCGGAACAAGATGGGCACAAAAAGCATGGAAGCAACAGAGAGCAACAAATTTCTTCAGGAACTTGCGCTATCTGACCCGGAGACTTCCTAGCGAATGAGGATTTTGACCGATTCTCCCTATGCAACCGGAACATTCTAGTCAGTCCAAGCAGCGGCAGAAACTTGCTGACTAGCCGTGAGTAAGTGAGTGGCCGTGAGTAAGTTATCAAAGCCGGGGGATTTATGACGTCTCGAAATTCGGATCGCGCTTCGGATGTCTGTTTGCTCGGAGGATTTTTGCAAACACGTCAAGCACCATGCAAAGGAAATAGAGGGTCACGGGATAAGGGCTTAGTAGTTATCTGGACGACAAAATGCTCCGCCCAATGACACAGCCGTCTGAGTAGGTTGGTGATTTTCATGTCTTTCGAGTCACAGTGTTACTGAATTGAAGCGTGTGTATTGCCATCGGTGGTCTTGAGTATAAAACATTTACTCCACTCGATGTAGTGAGTCCCATCTCAGCAGCTAGCTTTGACCACAGGGGTTCATGACCCAAGTGAAGACTTGTCATCAGCTGTTAAGAGTACGACGAAGTTTTTTGTGTTACTCACAGCTGAGCAACACCTGTCTACAATCTATCAGTTCTGAGGATGCTACCGAGATTCAGCTTCTAGCTGCTCAGCTGGAGAAGCTGCACGATTCGGCGGACAGCATTGATGTTTGCAGATCTGACCAGTGTTAGTGGATATCCAGGGTAAAGGAGGGAGTGAGAACTTCACGAAGTCTCTATTGACAATCCATTCCACAGTTGGGTCTTCCAGCATGTAGGTATTCACCCGGGAGTGCTTGGTCTTAGGCGAGACACTGGAACGCATACAAACGGTCGAACAAACCACTGCCTGATCGATTTCAAAGCAAGTTGACCCTACTGATCGGCATTCGCGTACCCTGTTGCACCATCTGCGAATTACGGCTATGTGATCAAGTCGTGACCAGCGCTGAGCTGATGCTGTAAAACACCAGATAGTATAGTGAGGTCCAGGGTGACTGAAGCTACTGCTGATGAGAAAATGTCGGTGTTCAGCACAAAAACTGAACAGTCTCCCTTTATTGTCTGAGCGAATATCAGCCTATACGTGCGGTCCTCCAAGGTGACGTTCACATGGCAGCAACCGACCGGCACGAGTTAGTCTCTTGCCATACCAATAGTGTCGGTATTAGGCGGTTGCAGCAGCAGCAGCAGCAAATGAAGAATTTCGTTGAATCGGTAATTGACTGTATCCGAGCTGCAGTCATTTGGCTGGAAGGCCGAGAGTACAAAGTGAGCAAGCTTGTCGGCCCGAAGTCTGAGAACCTGGCAAGGGCCTCATAACGTAAATCTGTTCGTTGGCCGGAATCCTATCAAGAACGGTGGCTTCAGCTCAAGGATTTAAAGCGATCCCAACACCACCTTGCCCAGATGCGGCAGATGTAGAGCGGCAGAAATATGGAGGTGGAAACGAGTGTGTGGTACAATGGTGATGACAGCTGGTAGACTGTGTTGCAGTCAAGGAGTCGTGATTCTCCTAGGTAGCAGAGAGCAATTACTAGGGTGTCCAGCCTACATGCAAATCCAGATTGCTCTCCGATCTGCAGTTATGTGCGCAAGCTGAAATTTTCTAGTTTGAACTGCGTTCCAGTTTGTAGGCGATATGGAAATTTTCAGGATTGGCAGCTCCCTGACGAGTACAGGATTGTTGATATGACGGATGTTAAGGGGAACAAGCTCATCCGTAGAAGTAGGAATGTTCACCTTTGAAGAGTCACACAACACTTGGGGTGAATAATATAACGGAAGGTTAGGAGAATTGTTGACATGTGTTTGCTGTGTTTGGGTGATGAAATGATAGGGCTTTATAATGCGAGAGAGAGAGAGAGAAACAGCGAGTGTAATTGTGTTGTTTCATGGTGCTTCACTGGGCGAGATACTACCTCGTTGCCTGAGGCGAAGTAGGTAGGTTGTCTTAGGGGACCACCTCTCCAAGCATTTGGTCATAGGGCCTAACCCACAAGGCAGCAGGACGAGTTAAGTGCCTTAAACCCGTTCATCATCATCATTGTACACCTCAGCTAGAGTTGGGAAACACCTCAGCTACTGTGCCCCAATACACAAAGGGAAAGAAAAATAAATACAACAGTTGCATGGCTGCTGAGCTACCAGCAACGGGTAGTATCGTTCCGGTAAACTACCAGACGGTTACTAGGCAGAAAAGAAAAATTATTTTGTTTTGCGCTACGAAATGAGATTTTGGATGGAGAGGAGGCTAAAAAGGATGGGGAGGGACAAAGAAACTCACAACAGGAACGCCACAAAGGTGGGCTCCTTGACATTTCAGCAAGTGTATGCAACCATACGTGTTCACCGTATTTTGACCCCATCCAGGAAGCCGTGACGCTCTAACCGATGCCAGCTCCTAACTGAGAGCCTTCATTTCTCTCGACTAAGTCATCGCCCGACCACCCCTCCTCTTCTTCCATCCACATCCCCGGCGCACCAACAACGCACTTCGTGGAAGCTGGTGGGATGGCATGCGCAAGATGTTGCCCAGGCATCGGAGCCTGATGCGTGAAATGACGGTGCAGAGCAGTTGAGTTCTTTTTCTGTGCCGTAAGCAAGGCTTCGAACACGCTCGTACCTCACGCGGTGTGGCCACCAGATGTAAGCCAAACTGCGAAGGCACCGGTGGTCGAAATTAACTAGCCTCTACATGTTCGCTGATCTTAGGGGCCAGGGTTTGCAACCGTAAGTAACCCGCTGGGATCCGGTCATTGAAGTCTCAGTACAAACGCATTTCTGGTGCCAAAAGCCACATTAGGAAGCTAACCCTAATTAGTCAGAAGGCGAATCCTACTCTCGAATTGCTTGCCAGTGTACAATTCCTCCGAGAAAGACAAGGAGCAGTGAATTTATCTGGTGGCGAGACACATTCGCCCCGCCACTGTGTGTTCAAGCAGGCTTTTGGTATTATTTATCGGAAGGACGCTTGTCAAACGAGAACACGCCATGGCCTGAAAGTCTGTTACCCGAACAGGAAATTCTCCGAAAGCTTAGCTGGCACTGCGCAAATGCTCGTAACAAGCCAAACGCAATGAACCGCAACCGATGTTAACAAGGTTTCTAGCATCGTGTAAAAGAGAACTCAAAGCCAGGTGGTATTAACGTCAGCTGCGAACAGCTGGTTTAGGAGCCGCTGCCCCAGTTTCTAGTCACTCAATACCGAACTCTATCCTTGTCATTTTGAGTCGCAATCAATGGTGGCACGAACGCGTCGTCAAACGTCGGTCCACTCGAAACCGTAATGAAATGCAAACCTTTGATCGCCTTCATCAGAAGCAGTTCACTGTCTGGTAGAGACCCCCGCATCTCTCGGTCAATTCAATCGGATTCAGTCGGATTCGTTACTTCACAATGACCTCCACAACATCGGCTTCGCTTCACAACAACAATTGCCCACTCCTGGGGGCACACACCCTCCGCTAATGAATGCAGTCCAGAAACACACGCACTGCATTGAAGGATGTATAAAAACACGTTAAGCAGTGGTGAATTCAAGCTACCAGTTACTCAGCGCCGAAGTAGGAACAAACCAGACAGTACGTTTCAACAAATACTAGACAATTATCATCGTTTCACCAGACCACATTTTCGCTAACTAACAAAAGCCTACATTCTGTCATTTTGATCCTAATGCTAAAACTCACTATGTTCCATTTATGACACTCGTAAATAGAAAGGCATTGCTTTATACAGATTAAGCAAAACTAGCGCACATTAGTTGGACTCATCTGCACATCAGTCATTCTCTAAACCCAGCTTTTGTTATGCATCCTCCGTACACAAAACACACCTTCCAATTCTCTTGTTCCTGCCCTGTTCTCTTCTACAATCAATCTGATTGTCATCTTGGATGCATTATAGCCATGTGGACGCCATCCGTATTCCTCCTCACTGTACTCTGCGTATTGCTCGCAGAGGCGCATCACGTACCACAGCAGGCTGTGCATAAAGCACACAAGGGTGGTGTCATCGTGGACGTTGCGTCGGACGTACATGTAGAAGCGCCGTCATGCTGCTGCTCTGGTTGCTGTGCGTGTGGGAAACCCGAGAAGACCACGACCACAACCACAACCACCACTCCAGCTCCTACCACAACCACAACCACCACCACCACCACCACAACAACAACCACAACCACACCAGCCCCAACCACCACGACCACGACCACCACCACAACAACCACACCGGCACCAACTACCACTACCACCACAACAACCCTCACAACTACCACCACCAGACGTACAACCACCCGTCGAACCACCAGCCCCGCTATGTTCATTGACGAGCCGGAGGAGTGCAGAAAGGCACTCACCGTAGTCAGCCAGATCCGAATTTATGTAAGTTTGCATGCGCCCCACATCACCTCACCACTCTCACTCACATCAATTTCTTCCTTGTAGCTCGAGATTGCAATCAATTCGCAGACAGAATATCGGTTCCTCAACGAGAAAGATTTGCAAATCTTGTCTGTCGTCAGGGACTTCTCTGTTAACAAGATGTTGACTTACAAGATCATTGTGAGTTATGTCATCCAAGTCCACCTAACATCATCGCCCCAATTTAGACACTAATAGCACCGGGTGTTTGCGAAGAAGTGGAAATCTGCAATGGCAAACTGGTATGCGATACGGAATATTGCATTGTGAGAAAACCGGAGCGAGTCACGTGTCCGGAACTTCTGCCATCGTGCCCATTAGTGCGCTAGAGTGCCGCACACAAACCAACGCGTCGTTCGGACATTCGGCGAATATAGGTGTTGTCCTCGTACACACTTTGCTTACATTCCACAATAAAAACTGCTTGTATTCAAGTTACCTTTGTTCTTCTCTTCCTTCTGCCTTAATTCCTGCTCACCGTCGGATGGATTAGGTTGCAATACTGAATTGGTTTCTTCCATCACTGATATCATCGTTGGTATGGTCGGTTAGTCGGTGGGGTTCACAATTGTCGTCTGTAAGATTGCCTCGTTATTCTGACGAAATAGAGCCTTCAGGTCCACTCATTGTTGTGTCACAGCCTAAGGATAGCTTCCTGCCTGATGCACTCACGTTTCCAATGCCATATTCGTAAACTGGCATTAGTATCGGTATACTTCGGTATATGATTTAATTCTGTTCTCTAACCATGTGTAAGTGCATTTGAGTAGCTAGGTTTAGGTTTGTATTCCACGGTTCTCGGGATGCCTAGCTGTGAAAGAGTGCAGAATTATATTTGCTGGTGACCAATAGTGCAACACAAATAATGTGGTAGGTGAAGAGTGCAGTTCCAATAAAATGAGGCGTTCAAGAACAATGAACGATGTGCATAACAATCCCGCAGGATAGATACAGTGAAAATATAAATTGAAAAGATCAACGAAAATGGAAATCTTCATTTCAAGCATTGGTCGATTTAAAGTAGATGCCGCATTACGATCCTTTGAAATGAGAATAGGATTTTCGCACAACATAATAGAAAGAGCAATCATAGTTAAGTAACTCCGTGAAAAATAAAAAAGCAAATGAGAGCGCCCACTCCTGTGTTGCTTCATTTGACCCATAGTCTAGGTTAATTCGATTTTGATACATCATCCTACTCACAAGGACACTTATGCATATATCCTCACCGCCATGTTGCGGTAAGCACCGTTAAGCACATAGTTTGCTTTGCTTCATTTCGTCCTCCGAATGAAATGTACTACATCAAGTTATACAGCGTGTCATATTTACACTTTTTGAATGCCTTAATGTAGGGTCAGATATGTGGAGAGTCAGAATGGCGTTCCAGGTGCGGAACACACGGATGGATGAAACCTACCGTCAACAATCAAGTCGACCGTATTGCGTAGCCAGTTTGAGCGGATTGCATCTTAGGTTGGTAGTATGGCTCAGCTGCAACAGATCTCGACAATGTTGCATTGGGTTCATCAGTTTGAAGTGGACAATGATGAAATCTCTTACTGACGTCGATATTCTCTAACATACAATTTCATGGACTGCATTCTGCGGTGGTAGGGGAGAGGAAACATTCCTCTAACTAGTTTGGTTACTCTAGGTTATAGGGTGTCAAGTGCATTGACTTCGCGTTTGCGTCAGGAACGCCAGGTCTAGATCGTAAATATAACCTGGGGTATTGCATAGGTATTCAGCATTTGCGGAATGTTTGATTGCTGGAAATTTCAGAAGGCTCCCTGTAAGAATACAACGTGTTCCCTTGCGCTTTTCGATGCCTTTACTGTTTGTTTCGCGCAGCCAGATTGTCTTGTACGTTCACTCCGAGGTCGCTTTCTTAGTAATCACATAGCAACCACTGATTTACAATTCGAGAGTCATGGGTTGGCTGATGGTCCGTACTCAGGACTTTACACTTCGCCACGTTTAACTGGAGCAGTTTATCGGATGATCGCGTATATACCCTGTGGATATTGCTCTGCAATCCCGTGTGATCATCTGCTGCCTTGATGTCATGCTTCTTTTTGACAATACCTGCAAACAGTAATCACTTCTACCGCAGTACGCTGGCAATATCGTTAATGAATCCTAGGAAAATGCGTATGCCCATTAAGGATCCTCTGGCACGCGATACTTGACGTCAGTTCGGTCGGTAATGGAACTGCGAAGTCTGACTTTCAGCTAAGGTTGAATGAGGTAGTTTCCAGTCTAACCGAGCACAAGGTCACCGATTTCATATCTTCGAAGCATGTGAAGGAGAGTTCGATTTTCCAAACGAGCAAACTTTTGGAGAAGTTTAGGTAGATGACTTTGACCTTCAGTCTGGTGTTTTATAACGAAGGCGGTCGTTCAAGGTACCCGTGGCGCTCTGATCCCGAAGGCTGTTGCCAGGTTTCAGGAAAATCCGTCGTGCATTCAAGAAAATAGCGGCAAATGCGGAAGCGACAGGCACCGATGTGGTGTATTCCATCGACCTCGAGTATATGGTGCTGCAACGCATGCAGTGGCGAATGCCTGGGTCAAGTAGGTCTAGTGAGCTACGAACCAGCACACTGGGGACCAATATCGAAACGCCGACGGGTGCCGTTGAGAATGAAGCAGTACTGACGAAGCGTTGATAGGTACGCTGAATGCGCTTGCATTTGTATTTACCAACCGCTTGACAAGTGCCGAATTTCTCTATTTCAGGTGGCTAGTTTGCTATATTTGCTTAGTGGTTATTTTGTTACCTCATTGTAATGTCTGTTACACCCAAGCGAAATCAGAACAGTGGTATGGTAGTAGGAAAACTTTAGTAACAAACGGAAAGCGCTACACTGTACTCAGCACATGTGGGCACGTAAAGTCTGCCTGCTACGGGAGTCACATGAACGCGAGAACCAGTTCCATTTCGAAGCGAATCAATGGCAGACACTGCTTGGTATGCATCCAAACACGTACGCACACATATACACGCGCTCCTACGCCGCAGCCTTTCCAGCTGAATAGCCGTGGATGGGTATGGCACGACCAATTACTGTACCAACCCTTCACTTTTGGCTCACGCTAACCTATCTGAAAGTGCTCGACCGGTCCTCATTGACAATTAGAATTACGTAACAGAGGTTCAGTTACTGAATTTGCGCCAGTCATCTGCATATCAGTTGGGGATTGGAATGGCAGATCTGGTTCGCAGCTTATGTCTCGGTTTGGCAGTCTTGGCCGCATATGTTCCAAATGGCGCCACAAGAACAAGCAATCCTCAGTTTCTGCTTCTACCATCTGTCCGTAGAAGGTTTTTACAATGGCCGGCTCCCACCCAGAGTCTGTAGGTAAACGGAAGTAAACTGCGTCTGACTGCCGCAATTCTGTCCCTGCTGCAAACATCAGAAGGTTCCTTCAACTGTTATTCCATTTCAGTAACTTGTGACTCTTGTCAAGAGGAAGGCGTTTCTTTAAGAATTTCATGCAGCTATTTCCTTTCAGAAATTTTAAGACGGCATGAACGAACAGCATTTTTACGGGATACACATATAGGGGTTCCACTGCGTCCTATTCTTTCAATGGTTGCGGCGCCGCACCAGAAACTGGCACGCTCGTTGTCAAAGTGACTCGAGTGATTCGAGTGACTCGAGTAAGCGGTGCACAGTCTAAAAGACACTTTTGAGTTTGTTGACAAAGTTCGACACTTGAATGTTCAAGATAAGCACATGATATCATTTGATGTCTGTTCCCTTTACACGAACGTTCCTCCCGATGAGACATTGAACATCATAAGTAAGCATGCGGACAAACTTGGGCTGCCTGCACATCGGGTGAAGACGTTACTCAGCATTTGTATGAAAGACGTCCAATTTTGCTTTGATGGGGATATGTATCGTCAGATTGAAGGCGTTGCGATGGGTAGCTCTCTCGGACCGATTCTAGCTGACATCTTTATGGGCTAATTTGAGAGTAACTTATTACGCGATGTCATTGGAGCAAGACACTTTTACACGAGGTATATCGAGGACACCGTCCAGCAAGCGAATATCCTTTTAAAAACGTTAAACAAATGCCATCCGAACATCTAGTGCACTATGGAAAGTGAAGCGGAGGATTCATTTCATTTTCTTGACGATTCACTTGAAGGCAGGGCAGATGGTTCCCTGATAAGCTCGATTTACCGGAAACCGAGCTGCACCGGACAATACATACATTTCAACAGTTACTGTCCAATGAACTATAAACAATCCCTAGCTCGAACTTGTTTTGTTAGAACACACCGAATATGCTCTGAAGAGTCAATCGAGGCTGCATTACGATACATCGAATGTAACCTAAGCAATAACGGCGATCCGAATAAATACA
>OX104067.1:20109814-20148106 GCA_944474145.2 Dicrocoelium dendriticum | reverse complement strand
CTTGCACATGCCAGCCCACCGACTTCTATGACGTGCGTTGTTTGCTCACCGGGAATGTGGATGGAAGAAGTAGAGCGGTGGCAAAGCGATGACTTTAAAATGTTTCGAAATACTGGTAGCTCGGGTTGATGAATCAATTGTTCATTTGTTCTCCGAGCTAGGCGGTTTTCTCGCAAACGTTTCACCACCATGCGAGGTGGCATCCTCAGTGCAGTGATATATAGCGTACAAGCTTACTAAATGAATTCTCCCTCTATGATCGACCTGCAAGTGACTTTGAACGTGGCAGTGTCGATTTAGGTCCCGTGACCTCTACCCACTTTCCCCAAGGCTAAAGTCGGCGACCGAGTTGTTCTGCCTCAAACCGCGTGGCAAAAGGTTCTTTATTTCTTTCTGTCGTAGTGGTTCGTATATTGAATCCATGTCCACACGCATGCTGATTGAATGTTTCAATGCACGTAGATGAAGAAGGACACAGCTTCGATTGGAGCAAAGCAGAAGTCCTGGCACGGGGTGAAACGAGAAAAGAAAGAGAATTCTTGGAAGCCTGGTTCTCAACGAAACATTCAATCAACATGCGCGTGGACATCGATTCAATATACGAACCACTACGACAGAAAGAAATAAAGAACATTTTGCCACGCGGTTTGAGGCAGAACAACTCGGGCGCCGACTTTAGCCTTGGGGAAAGTGGGTAGAGGTCACGGGACCTAAATCGACACTGCCACGTTCAAAGTCACCTGCAGGTCGATCATGGAGGGAGAATTCATTTAGTAAGCTTGTACGCTACATATCACTGCACTGAGGATGCCACCTCGCATGGTGGTGAAACGTTTGCGAGAAAACCGCCTAAGCTCGGAGAACAAATGAACAAGCGATGACTTTGTCCAGCGGAGTGAAGGTCCTTAGTTCGGCGCTAGACTCGGTTAGAGCGTCACGGCTTCCTGGTTGGGGTCAAAATACGGTGAACACGTATGGCTGCATACACTTGCTGAAATGTCAAGGAGCCCACCTTTGTGGCGTTCCTGTTGTGAGTTTCTTTGTCCCTCCCCATCCTTTTTAGCCTCCTCTCCATCCAAAATCTCATTTCGTAGCGCAAAACAAAATAATTTTTCTTTTTGCCTAGTAACCGTCTGGTAGTTTACCGGAACGATACTGTCCGTTGCTGGTAGCTCAGCAGCCATGCAACTGTTGTATTTATTTTTCTTTCCCTTTGTGTATTGGGGCACAGTAGCTGAGGTGTTTCCCAACTCTAGCTGAGGTGTACAATGATGATGATGAACGGGTTTAAGGCACTTAACTCGTCCTGCTGCCTTGTGGGTTAGGCTCTATGACCAAATGCTTGGAGAGGTGGTCCCCTAAGACAACCTACCTACTTCGCCTCAGGCAACGAGGTAGTATCTCGCCCAGTGAAGCACCATGAAACTACACAATTACACTCGCTGTTTCTCTCTCTCTCACTCTCGCATTATAAACCCCTATCATTTCATCACCCAAACACAGCAAACACATGTCAACAATTCTCCTAACCTTCCGTTATATTATTCACCCCAAGTGTTATGTGAGTCTTCAACGGTGAACATTCCTACTTCTACGGATGAGCTTGTTCCCCTTAACATCCGTCATATCAACAATCCTGTACTCGTCAGGGAGCTGCCAATCCTGAAAATTTCCATATCGCCTACAAACTGGAACGCAGTTCAAACTAGCAAATTTCAGCTTGCGCACATAACTGCAGATCGGAGAGCAATCTGGATTTGCATGTAGGCTGGACACCCTAGTAATTGCTCTCTGCTACCTAGGAGAATCACGACTCCTTGACTGCAACACAGTCTACCAGCTGTCATAACCATTCTACCGCACACTCGTTTCCACCTCCACATTGCTGCCGTTCTACATCTGCCGCATCTGGGCAAGGTGGTGTTGGGATCGCTTTAAATCCTTGAGCTGAAGCCACCGTTCTTGATAGGATTCCGGCCAACACACAGCTTTACGTTATGAGGCCCTTAGACTTCGGGTCGACAAGCGTGCTCAATTTTTACACTCGGCCTTCCAGCCAAATGACTGCAGCTCGGATACAGTCAATTGGCTGCTGCTTCATTGGCTGCTGCTGCTGCTGCAACCGCCTAATACCGACACTATTGGTATGGCAAGAGACTAACTCGTGCCGGTCGGTTGCTGCCATGTGAACGTCACCTTGGAGGACCGCACGTATAGGCTGATATTCGCTCAGACAATAAAGAGAGACTGTTCAGTCTTTGTGCTGAACACAAACCTTTTCCTCTTCAGCAGTAGCTTCAGTCACCCTGGACCTCACTATACTATCTGGTGTTTTACATCATCAGCTCAGCGCTAGTCACAACTTGATCACAAAGCCATAAGTCGCAGTTGGTGCGGCAGGGTACGCAAATGCCCACCAGTAGGGTCAACTTGCTTCGATATCGATCTGGCAGTGGTGTGTGCGACCGTTTGTATGCGTTTCAGTGTCTCGCCTAAGACCAAGCACGCCCGGGTGAATACCTACATGCTGAAGGACCCAACTGTGGAAATGGATTCTCAATAGAGACTTCGTGAAGTTCTCACTCCCTCCCCTACCCTGGATATCCACTAACACTGGTCAGATCTGCAAAAATCAATGCTGTCCGCCGAATCGTACAGCTTCTCCAGTTGAGTAGCTAGAAGATGGACCTCGGTAGTATCCTCGGAACTGGTAGATTGTAGACAGGTGTTGCTCACCTGTGAGTAACACAGCGAACTCCGTCGTGATATCACTTAACAGCTGAATGCAAGTTTTCACTTTGATCGTGAATCCCTGTGGTCAAAGCTAGCTGCTGAGATGGAACTCACTACATCGAGTGGAGTAAATGTTGGCTAATCAAGACCACCGATTGCAATACACACGCTTCAATTCAGTAACACTGTCACTCAGAAGGCAAGAAAATCATCAACCTACTCAGACGGCTGTGTCGCTGGGGGGGTCATTTTGTCTTCTAGATAACTGCTGAGCACTTATCCCGTGACCCTCTATTTCCTTTGCATGGTGCTTGACGTGTTTGCAAAAAACCTCCTACCGAATAGACATCCGAAGCGCAATCGAAAGTTCGAGACGTCATAAATATCCCGGCTTTGACAACATACTCCCAGCCTTATTTAAAGATGGCGGAAAAGCGCTGGTCAGCAAATTTCTGTCGCTGTTTGGACTGACCATAATGTTCCAGTTGCATAGAGAGAATCGGTCTTAGTCCTTCTTCGCTAGGAAGTCTTCGGGTCAGATAGTGCAATTTCCCGAAGAATTTCGTTGATCTCTGTTGCATCCACGCTTTTTGTGCCCATCTGTTTCCGCAGGCCCCAACGACAATAGAGAGTGAGTTTCACTAGATTAACTAGCTGGTTTCCGTCCAGGCCGAGCAGCAGCGGGAAAATCTGTATAATTTGACAATAGCTTGAGCTCCACCACCTCCACTAACAGCCAGCAATCGTATTGCTCTTGGACATCCGAGCGGCTTTTGATTCATTTGATGGGATTGCTTCCTGCAACTGCCTACTAAGGGAAAGTCTGGTTGACAAGAGTTTAAACATTCTGAACAAATTTTACAGTCATATATCGGGCAAAACCGGGTCTTACCGCAGGCTTTACTTTCGCTTGTTCTCACAAAAACGTTTGCCAAGGTTGCATTATTGCACAAAGCCTATCCATGTTTACCAACTTAGAGATCGCTTAATGGATATTGGAATCGGATTCGCCATTTCAGATTTTACTTATGATATCGGTTTACTGGGGGACGATCCAATTGCCGTCCAGAGCTATATGAACCGCTTAGCGCTGGAGGCGTCTGAACACTGCCTGTATTTCACCACTGCAAAATATAAAACACTGCTCCAAAAGTAACATGTGCTTGTGCTTTACCTCCCCAATGCTAGTGACGTTTTGGAACAAGTTCCCTGCAGTACGTAGCTAGGGAGTCGCATCATGGCTGGTGGCGGTATTTGTGCTGCCTTTTTGCATTCCTCAGCTTTAACCAATTATTAAGTTATTGCGATGTCATTCTAAAGTTCAGGGGCAGTGTGTACTTCGCACCTATCCGTGCTGCTTGCTTGTACGCTTTTGAGGAGAAGTCTATTCGCTCTGAGGACATGAAATAATTGCCCATTGTGACTGCGCTTGTCTGTGTATTATTGATCGTGTGTGTTGGCAGCATTACATAAAGAACACAGAAGTCCGAGACCGAGGGCTTGGGGCTATTGGTCCCCGTATCCGACACTGCTTATTAGGCAGTGGCTAACTCTCGGCTCCGTTAAATGGCAGCAACCGACGGAATCCCTCTACAACCCGATTGGTATGGAAGTTTTCGGCATTTACTTCTACATCCATCACTTCCGACACACATTAGTAGGTCTGGTTTTCAGGTTTTTCCCTGACGACGAGCTTCTCATCTTCACCTTCCTCTTATCTACTTTCAAAAATTCCCCACGGGCAAATACACACATAGAATTAGTCACGGTAATCACCGCTGATATATGTTTTGTCTCAGGTGTCGTAAACTCCCTCGCGGATGCTCGATCTCTTGCCTCAAACTAAATCTTCAATCTGACTTACTGTCAACGTCGCTTGATGGGATGGGGTCAGGCCCAAGATGAATGCCTCTAACGCACCATGCAGTCCACTTCACTGAACATGTAACCCGTTTCTCTACAAACCACGGACGGAGCTATCATTGGTGACGCTTCAAGAGGTCGTCCAGGACCCATCGAGCCCGCCTCTTTCAGACACATATTTCTCGACATGCTACACTCACTGGCTCATCCTGGTATTGGTGCCTCTTTAAAACTGAGCACCGAGTGGAGGGTTCCGGCGTGGCTTTCTCTCATCCCCGCACTCCACGAGCGACAGTTTTGCTTTGCTGTAGACTCATCAGGTAGAGATAGCCAAGCGGGGAGTGGGACTCAGCGCATAGTGCTTTGCGGCTATCACCATGATCACTAGGCCATTGAGCTCCGCGAGCAGTGTTTGATACTGCTTGAAAATAAACTGATCACCGAGTGTTTCGTTTTGTCAAACGTAAACAAATATGTTCGTAATTGGGCTGGAGCTGGTCTTCACTGCCAACGCACTAAGGTACACTGATGCACCCGTAGTCCTCTCGATTCATTTCCTGCACCGGATTCGCCGTTCGTACCCTTACACTTATACCTGATGGGACGGTTTTCTCCTGCTCGCGGGTTTGTGTACATACTGCAATCTGTCGATTGCCTCACTAGGTTGCCAGAAACCAACACTGTACCAGTCAACATGGCCAAAAGTGTCGTCCTTGTTATTTTGGGCCATCGGGTGTCCCACAACCAATGCTCATCCACCATCATAGACGGTCGTGGAATGCGCTTGTGAACCTTCGCAACTCGAGACCTTTTGTAACTTCTCAGGCTACCGCCGTTTTCACACAAGGACATATCACCCAGCAGTTACTGATCTATTCGAACGCTTTCATCGGCAGATTAACTCATCTCTCTGTGCCACTTCTGACCCTGACTTGAGCAAAACATTTTGTTACTAGTTCTAATATTTGCAGGGGCATCGAAGCTGACCTGCAGTGCCCCCCATCAGTGAGGGTCTACGAAAAAACGATTAAGCAACCTGGAAAATTCATCTCTCCCCCGTATTCATCTTGTTATCCACGGTCAAACATCGCAGCTTCCCTTCCTCAATGCATGCGATTGTTGCACCCAACTCATCCTCGTGAGCTATTGCACACTGGACTCTCTACCTGCACTCACGCTTTTTTTCGCACAGGCGCAGTGTCGTAGTGTCACAGAGTGCAGAAGAGGCAGTAAACGCCCTATAAATGCAGTATGCCCCAAACTTCCAAACAGAAGTCTGCCAGTGTTACATACCTAAATACCTATCCCCAACTTCAACACGCACTAACATCGACTTTACTGACACAGCCGTGTTAAAGAAACTGCTCTCACTACGCACCTACAGCTCTCCCGAAATCGACTATATTCACACAAGGGCATTGAACGTAGCAACGACAACGCTGACTGGGCCATTATCAAAGTCCTTCCAAACATGCTTGGATAAGCAGATTATACCTACCATGTGGAAACATGGCGTAATCACTCCAGATTTCAAAGGCGCTAATCGCTGGGAACTCGCCAACTACCGTCCAGTGGTCCTACTCTCTGTGCTCTCAAAGTTTTTGGAAGCAGACCATCTAGAACGCCTCAACCTCAAAGCACCCGAGCAACACGGTTTCCGCTAGCTGCGTTCATGCACTACCAACCTACTGATTGCCCGCAGTAGTTGTATGGAAGCGGCCGATACAGGCACAGGGACAGGCGTCATTTACCTCGACTTCTGCAATGCCCTCGACCTACCGGAACAACACATTCTGCTTCACAGGCTCGAAATCTATGGAATTGGTGATCGAGTACTTGGGTGGGTCGGGCATTTCCTGCAGGATCGGCAACTGCAAGTCAGAGTTCACTGTGCAATGTCCGATACGAGTTATGTCGATTGTGGAGTTCCACAAGGAACAGTTCGGGGACCGCGTTGTTTCACGTGTTCATTAACGCGTTTACGCGGTTGGTTACTTCACATTTCTTGGTCTTCGCTGGCGACGTTAAGACGTAGCGAACGATCGCCGAAGAAGCAGATCACGATGCACTTCAGCGAGACCTGGACGGAGCGTACCGGTGGTCACTCCACAAACTGCTCTTGGTCAATACGGGAAGTGTAAGTGGGCTCACATACGCCAGTAGCTGAGCATCACATACAAGCTTGGAGATCATATCTTGCAAGCAGTCACCTAGGAGCGCGACCTTGGGGTACCAGTTCAGGCTGATCTGGGCTGCTCAGAACAATCTGAGAAGGCGTCAAAGACAAGGAACCAACACTTTGGCATGCTGCTCAATGCATTTGGGCGGTTTGATCCCTCAGTCTGTTCGCAGTTGCTTAACATCTACGTGCGGCCTTATGCGGAATCAGCAATCCAAGTGCAGCAGCCCTGGCACAAACAAGACATTACAGCGCTCGAGACATTACAGCGACGAGCCACGAAGTACGTCAAAGCGTTGTTCAATCTTCCTTATCAACTTAGACGGCGGACCATAAAATTATACAGTGGCCGATACCGGCGCCTACGTGGCGACCTTATTATGGCCTAGCAAATTCTAAGGAACCCAATCACGTCTGTCCTCACTTACTACAACTGAGCCACAAGACGAAGTTTGGGGGCCACCAGTTCAAGTTAGCTCCGCAATATAGTCGGCTAGAATCTCCACAGAACTTTTACTCTCTTCGTGTGTCTCGGACTTGAAACGCCCTCCCAAATTATGTTATTTCCGCCCTCATTTTACCTGTGTTTAAAACACTCCTTGAGGTTTCCCTGACCAAACTACACTACGAGATATAGTCTGGGTGTCTCGACAGCCAATATCATGCGACTAACGTTGCACAACCGGAATTAACCCAACCAACTGTCGTTAGCCTTTTCTGCGTGCCTCTGTGTTAACACCTGTTAAGTCCACCAAAACCATTATCATTTTATCCCTTTATTTTCTATTCACCATGTTATGATGGCGCCATCCAAAGGGACATGCTAAACATCCGATTTCTTGCCCGCAATATACCATTGTTTCATTTTCTACGTCATTCTCCCTACACTGGCCAATTCAGAGTTCTCCATCGAACTTCTATACACTCCACCTTAGACCAGAACTATCACCGAACAACAGTGTCCATCGGTCGCCTCATAGTTATATTCTTCAAAGATCCGCCTCTAACGTCACCTGTTACAGGTACAAAAGTATGCTCAGCTGCAGCTGCAATGTCCGCACTAGGCACCTCAGAATCCTCTTTTACATTTGGCTGAAGGACAAGGTAGACTGAAGGGGTCTGATAAAATTTTCCAAATTTTGTAAACCTTTGATATATTATTTGCGATGCGTGGTTTCCAAGTTTGCTGGAAATGGTGTGTTTTATTCAAAAACGCATGGAAAGAGACCAGAACCCGAAAATTTTAATAACAAATGTGTACAGCTCGTTTCATTAATCTGGCTTAGTGCTAGGAACCGCTGCACTCTGCTGCTGGCGTACACCGATACTCCGAATTACTAATTGTCCAATGGCGCAAACTGATTTGTCGGCAGGGTTGAGATGGGACACAGACGCCATATATGTGCCTACGATCGCAGAACACACCAAGTCGTTCGGCTGTGAGAAGTGAACGTTAGCAGACACCACAGCGGCAATGAATGCGTCAAGCCTCGACCGCAGTGCAAGACCTACGCACGGCAAACCGTTCGGCTGCGAGAACTGGACGTGAGCCAGACACCACAGCTGCGCTGAACGTGTCATGCTACGATCGATCGGTAGACGGTCTTCACGCAGATGAAAATCCAGCAAAAGGGTTTTCTGCGAGGTGATTAGTGGGTCGCTGTGCTAACAACGGAGGGAAACATCCTGACCATATGTGATGACCGGTCGATGGGCGTCGTATTGCTATTGCCACAAAAGCTGTTATCACCTCATGACTGGCTTCCAAAAAACCCGTAAGCTTTTATTAAGCTGTTTTCGCTGTTAAAGGGAATCATACTGTCAGGAGAACATTGTAAGGCTACTGTGTGTTCGCTTTACCGTTTCGATCGCGTATGTGTTACAGCTGAAAATTCACCCTTCATGGGTGCATCAAAACGAATTCTTTGCTTGACTTGACGTGAGAGCGCTTTTAGATTTCAGTCTGCGCCGAAGCAACGATAACACCATTAGACAGCTTATTAATTTAGTCACGAATACAACTATTGTCCTCTCAGTCAGACAATTGCTAGTTGTACAAATGGATCAGACCACCAATGATGTTGCTTATGTTCACTCGAGAATATACATTTGTTCATGACTTATATGTACATGGAATATGTGCAATTGCTTTATCTACCAACGAATTAGAGGTTCAAAGGGCCCTGCATCGTTTTGGCCATTCTATCGGTGTTCCGCGACCGGTCCAATCTCCACCGAATGTCTCGTTCAGGTAGGCAGGAACCGATGACGCCTAATGTGCGGGTGCGCAAACCTGCTGCCCCCAATCTTGTTCATTGACCCTTCCGACGGCAGCTGCGTAACGGCGCTGCTCTGCAACACTTCCATGTACGAGTAGGTTAAGAAATGTCAGACATAAGTACCGTTAGACAACAATCTATCGAACACACTCCTCGGAAAGAAAACAGGCCCAATGGTTTACCGACCAGTCAAATCCGCCCAGGCCATGAGCTTCGAGCTAGGTTACACACGTGAAGCGCTACATTAACCTGGGTCGGTTGTTGCCCAAACATGTTGCATATCTTGGCCATACAGGGGACAACAGCCTCATCGGCGGAAAAATGAAATGCACGTCCGACAGTTTACAAAAAACAGAAGAATTCCAAACGCTTCTGCGAATCGAATGTGCTCAACACTTGCACATGCAGAGCAATGTACGGTAGAAAACGGTTGTTCTTTATTATCGTATGCACAACATACGAAGTGAGATTGCACACAGAGACGCCACATGAATAAATGCATCCTCTCGAATGAACATGTGCAACACCATTGAAGGCCTGATCCATTTGTTCAACTAGCAATTTTCTGACTGAGAGGACAATAGTTGTATTCGTGACTAAATTAATAAGCTGTCTAATGGTGTTATCGTTGCTTCGGCGCAGACTGAAATCTAAAAGCGCTGTCACGTCAAGTCAAGTAAAGAATTCGTTTTGATGCACCCATGAAGGGTGAATTTTCAGCTGTAACACATACGCGATCGAAACGGTAAGGCGAACACAAGGTACCCTTACAATGTGCTCCTGTCAGCATGCTTCCCTATAACGGCGAAACCAGCATAATAAAAGCTTACGGGTTTTTTGGAAGCCAGTCATGAGGCGATAACAGCTTTGTGGCGATAGCAATACGGTGCTCATCGACCGGTCATCACAAATGGCCAGGCTGTTTCTCCCAGTTGCTAGCACAGCGACCCACTAACCACATCGCAGCAAACCCTTTTAATGGATTTTCAACTGCGTGGAAGCATGCGATGTTCAGTGCTGCTGTGGTGTCTGGCTCACTTCCAGTTCTCACAGCCGAACGATTCGGTGTACTCTGCGATCGTAGGCACATATGTGGCGTCTGTGTCCCATCTCAGCACTTCCGGCAAAGCAGTTTGCGCCGTTGGAGAGTTATCAATTCCGCGTGCCGGTGTACGTCAGCACCAGAGTGCAGCCGTTCCTACTCTAAGCCGGATTACTAAAATACTGTGCACATTTTTGTTTCCTTTACATGTATCTTCTACCATGCGGCGTACAACCGTCTATTCCGACAACGTCCGAACCGCCCTCACAACAAATGTTTCCTGCTGGGCGTGTCACCTATAAAACCACGGCACTTCCTGGCACAATCGCCTGCAGCCGCAGGGAACGCTACTGGCTCTGAACGTGAATATAGTCTGGTTTGTGGGCATTTGGCCAGCACACACACAAGTGCATATGTTCGACTTGCGCGAGATTGCGCCTCTCATGACGTCTGACAGTATGGAGTAGCTTATTGATCGGCTTCACGGGGTCAAGCAATCGCCTCCCCGGCGCTCGTTGACATGTCACGGTTTCTTCAGTCTTGCGGTCAATTGCCGAAAGGAGCTCGCTTCGCAAATGTCATACTTCTAAGATTCGTTTTGCATCAAATATAGTTCGGTAGTTGCAACCTGTCAAGCGGCTTCATAGGCTTGACAACCCCCTTGAAATGTATTTCTCCCTTTATGTCTATACCATATATATATATATATATATATATATATATATATAGATATATCTATTTGCGTTCATCATCAACATAAGCAAAACTGTCTGTCTCTTTCAGCCTTCACCAGAGGTGCAATCTTCAATATTGCCGCGAATCAGCATTGGTGCTGAAGTATTGGAAACCACCTCCCGCTTCAGCTACCTTGGGAGTGTAATGTCGACAGATCAGCAACTACACGTTGAGTTGCGTATTTGCGTGTCGAAGGCAGCAGCGGAATTTGGGAAGCTTGAGTACCGAGTGTGGAACAACCATCAGCTTAGCATTGGCACAAAGCTGATGGTGTACAAATCCATGGTATTGTCCGTTCTTCTATACGGCAGTGAAACTTGGACGATGTACCGTCGGGATGTGCGATATCTCGAGCGGTTCCATCAGCAGTGTCTGCGACGAATTTTGCGGAGCGGTTGGGGCGCCAGAGTAGCAGACAAGGAAGTTTTGCGCCAAAGTGAGATGTATGCAATGGACTGCATACTTTTACTGAGACAACTGAGATGGCTAGGTCATGTTTGGCGTATGGATTCGACTCGGATACCGAAACAACTCTTATACGGTCAGCTGAGTATTGGGAAGGCTCACGTGGGGAAACCAAAGTTACGTTACCAGGACATGATTAAAGTGAGCCTCACACGTTCTAATCTTGATTGCAGGTCATGGGAATCAAAAGCGATTGATCGGCGCGTATGGCGCCATCTTATCACGAAGACAGTTGCTGAAGTGCGGGAGAAAGCCCTCATGCATGCAGAGAAGAAGCGGCAAGTGCGGAAGCGGCAAGCACCGATGGAATGTACTCCATCGACATCGAGTGTATGGTGCTGTAGCACATGCGGTCGCGAGTGCCTGAGTCAGGCAGGCCTAGTGAGCCATGAGCGAGGCCACTCGGGACTACTACCGAAGCGCCGACGGGTTCTGCAGAGAACGTAGGCAGAACCGGTGCAGCGTTTGTAGGTACGCTGCATTCGATTTACCAACCGCGTGCTTGCATGCTAAGTCTATCTATTTCAGATGGTAAGTTTTCAATTTTGCCTTAATGCTTTTCTTTCCTATATAAATGCCTAGTTATACTCTTCTGTACACTTGCACACGTCGCTTAAGCCACTTGTAGTTATTTCGATAACATTTTCGTGTTTGTAGCATTTCCGTAAAATAAACCTCCTGACCTCGTGAACTTACCTCGTATTCCTTTGTAAACAACTTTTTTCATATGCTCACTAAGTTAAGATTTATTTCACCGTTTGCCTGCGTGCTAAATCTGTTTATTTCAGGTGGCGGGTTTGCAATTTCGTGCCAATGCCTTGCTTTCTCATATAAATGTCTACCTGTACTCTCTTCTATAAACTTTCACACGTCACTTAAGCCAATTCTAGTCCCTTTCGAAAACATTTTTGTGTTCGTGGCATTTCCGTAATGTTTGTTTTCTGACCTCGTGAACTTATCTCGCATTCTTCTGTAAACAATTTACTTCAGATGCTCATTACTTTAAGATGTATGTCACTTTTTCCTTATGCATTACTCGATTTATTTTCTTTGTTATCTTTCTCTCAAGTGATTGGCTGTTGCTTGATATCCCCTGTGAGGCTGCGCTTGATGTGCATGTTGACAAGGTGCCTACCTGTCTATTACCCACTACCTCGTCCACACTGGCTCCAAGAGACAATTGGTCTTGTTAGAGGGGACAGGGTGCACGGTCCTTGTGGCCGTGTTAGGATCAAAGAGTGGTTCCATGCAGTCAGTGTGGAGCGGACTACGGTCGGGCCACCGCCTTTTGTGAGATTGATTCCCCAAATACAGGGTGCTGTTGTTTGCCTGTGAAGGCTTCTGTGAAGGCCGGCTCCGTTGATGAAACGTGGCTCCCATCGGCATGCCTCTCGGTCTTATTTCTTCTGGTTTACACTGGATATGGGGTGTGTGATTGGAGCTGTGGGTGGTGCAGCGCAAGCCACCCATGGTCCATCTGTAGGCACAGGCGTCCTGTGGCTTGCCACAGTGACAGACAAATCCGAAACCGGATGCCGCTAATCATTATATATATATATATATATATATATACCGTTTACAGATATTTTGTAATGACCACATCACGGCTATATGTAACCCTTGGGTTAGTTTACGATGAAACAAATGACAGAGCATTTCTCTTGATATCGTCCCCCTATACCAAAATAGCTAATCTTACTAAAACTACCACGGGACTCAAGACCCAATGAGTTATCAAACCAAAGAAAATAGCCACTGTTTCCGTCCAAAATGGAGAGGTCGATACAGTATCATTATCCTCTGAATGTTATATGCTCTAGTGTGACTGAATCCGGGGCCGAACTCCATAAAACATAGGCTACTAGACGACAAGAGACAGTGGGACTCACCGTGTCAAATAACAGAGGTTTAAGCTAAGACAGTGAATATAATGCGCTCCGTCCGTTACCCAAAATCCGTACCCTACGATGAACCTCGGTTACTCCAGTTAACACTTCAGTTAGGTACTGATGCAGAGGCAGTCCTCTCGTCAGCCATTCGTCTCCGCATCACCACATGCATTGTTCGAAATTTTCCAACTGTTCCTTGTTGCGAACACCAGAAAGGAAAACAAAATCCGAATTACTACCGTAACATAAAAGACGTAAAATCGATCCTTGCTCACATTGCTTCCGAGCTCCAGATATTAAGCGAGCTAGAGTCCAAAGTGTAGGACTGGGTTGAATTGCATTTTATTAGTAAGGTGCTCTCATTCGAAAATGTTATCGCTACTTCGGCATCAAGGTTACCACTATCAACTAACTATACCATTTCCCGGACAAGTTGTCCACTTGGGCAACAGGAATAATCTGAGGGGGCATTCAACATGAGTCTACTCAATTAATTTGTTCCGTGCGTACCCCACTCACTTGTGCAGGTGTGTAGGTGTGCGTGTATAGCCCGTCGCCTTCAGCCAATTGGACCTCAGACGCACTAAGTCATAGGGGTGTATGTGGGACGCTTCAGCTACTACCAGGGACAGTGTCGCTGGCCGATACATCAGGTTGGCCTTTCTTTCGCTGTCCTAGGAAGCGATTCCCACCAATTAGAACGAGAGTAAGGATTTGAATGACGATTGGTTTGATATAACGAGCCACAGCCAAATAAGTTTGCCGTATGCTTTTGAATGTACAGTTCACCTAAACGCAACGGTTGGCTCGTATGTTCGGCACTCGAGGGAGGTGAAGAACGTCTTACTGAAAGCGTACGAGGAAGGGGACGATTGGAAGCAGGTCGCTTGCATACTGAAGGTGAACGTGAAAACTTGCCGCAACTGGATTCGGGCGTACGAATCGACGGAAACGGTGGGACAGCACGGGGGAGTTCGTCGCACAGCACTGGGAGAAAGCCACGTCGACTGTCTGGTTGAGTGGGTTTCTGCAGAGCCTACCGTTACCCTTTAACTCCTTCGTTTGCCGTTGAAGGCGGAGTTCGAAGTTTCAGTAAGTACCAGCACTGTCTCACGATACTTGGATGGTAGACTTATAACAATGAAGAAATTGCACACCATTCCGGAGTCCATGAACACGCTGGAGAACAAAAGACGACGCAGATCATTTGTTTTGCAGCTCATGGATTACGAGGTGGAAGGAAGGCAACCGGTGTGGATTGATGAGACCAACTTCAACTTATTTTGCTCCCGCACTCGTGGCCGCTCACGACGTGGCAGTCGAGCGCAGTGTACAGTGGCGAACAGCCGGGGACCGAATGTTCATCTTGTCGGCGCCATGACAAACAACGGCTTGATAGCGTGTTCGGTTCTGAGAGGAAGTTACAACAAGCAAAGGTGCGCTCAGTGGCTGCGACGAGTGCTTGATATCAACGGAACAGGATTTGTGGAAAGGTGTATTTTGATTTGTGACAACACGCCCTGTCACACGCACCTGGAGCACGTTTTTCTGGAGGAACCGTACCGCTCTGGGAGACTTCTATGCCTTGCGCCATACTCACCAGCTCTCAATCCCATCGAGGGCATTTGGAGCATAATAAAGGCTCATGTAAAACAGGCAATGAAGAGACGGTACTCCGAGATGCTCCTGGGGTATCCTGAAGGCATTATGAATAAAAGCGAGTGGCGCATTCGGTTTTTGGAGCACGCGGTGTCTGAAGCACGGGCTTTAGTGACGCAGCAGCACTGCAAACAAATGGTTCAACATGTCAGTAAGAATTATGGACGTGTTGTCCATTTGGCCGATCTGTAAAACATTCTGTTGGCAGTAAAGTACCTGTTCTAAGCGAGTGTTGTTCTTACATTATTATGATGACTGGTCAGAGTGAACTTTATACTCTGCTAGAAATAGCTAGTTCTCTAATCGGGGAACATTGTGGATTTCTGGTAACTTGGTGCGTGTGGTCGCGTCGCATACCAATTGTAGTTGCCGCGTTGTAGAACAATCATGTGGGAGCTTGACAAGCAGATGCCACCCTAACACGGTTGTGTAACCAACAATTACGTTCTACCGCCTGTCGTTGATTGTGTTTGGAGAGCCAGTGGATAAGGAATTTGATAAGGGCATAATAAATAAGAAAATTAAACTATGCAGACTTGACGTACATGGGTATTGTGTGCGGCCGTTTACCGGATTGCTTAACCAATTGCACCAACGCAGGCGGCTGGACGGTGTAAGCGGAAACGCAGAGTATGTAGAACGAGCAGAACTAAACTTGATCACGCTCTCTAGGGAGATATTTCCCGATAGGTATTCGTCAGTTGTGGACTGTATTCGAACACACCACAGAGTTGCGGTGAGAGAATGCTTTGAAGATGCAAATAAAATGTACTCGCTTCGGCGAATCAAATTTACTCGTCGGGTTGTAACATCTGCACAGGGATGAGCGACTCCGTATGACGTAAACCAATCCGTGCGTTAATATGCCATTTGCCATTTGCAAGTGGAAGTTGCTATTTCGCTCCATCCCAATTCTACGTGGGTAAAGGATGTGGTTATAGCCGGACATCTGTCGTAATCATATCTCGTGCGCGTTATCGTCATCCATCCACACAGCTAAGGCTCCGTTCCCGTCGCCAGCTGTGACTACACCGTGCAGCTAATCACGGACTCCTAGTATGTGGTTGATATGAAACGGGCCAGCCGCCTACCAAGTATCTGCTTCGCCTTTCAACCCCCTGGGTCTTTGACGACCCAATGTACGTCCGGATAGGGAAGCCCTGGGTACTCTCTCCATGACACATATTACATTAGGCGCGTGATCCGTCGAAACTTAGTTCCAGTGTTGTTCTTGGGAAAATGAGCGGTTACCTTACGTCTTTACTTGCTATGGACTAAAATTGCACATGCTTTACTGGCACATTCAATCAAGCGCTTTTCATCAGGAACGTCAGCTACATCGTTGTTAATCTGCTGATGTAGCTCCGGTGTAAGCGCTTCGGTTTTCAGTGCACTAGGTTTCAGTTTGGATGAGCAACTATCGATGATTGAGCTATGGTGTCTTTGCTGGGCTCCCAACAAAGGGGGTTGCATTATATAGACGAAGAGATGACTAATCCGCTTTGAATACGTTTAGTTGTTTCCTTTGTAGAGACGCAGTATGGGGGCGCGTAGGCGGTCCGTTCAAGGCGGCACGTGACACGGGGCCGCATTTTTCATTACCGTCGTATTTTGGATACCAAATACGATTGAAAAATTATCCGGATAAGCTGCGTTTTGAATATTTTAATGTTACGCTTTATGATCAACAACACATTTGCGCCATGTGTCGCACTTGTGCAAACGTTCTTCCCAGTGCTCCTCTTATTTGTTTCATTGTGATCACTTTCAATACATTCACGTCAAGGTCCCAAGCGCATATTAGTTTGCATCGAAAGCTGGTGTGCTCTTTACCGATCGTTTGGCCTTCACGCGCCTATGCTGCCCTCAGTCAGAGTGATAATGTTACTACGCCCTCGAGTGGCAAAGTAGTTGACACTATCCACAGTGCAAAGTGGCCCATCAACGGACGGTATGTTCCTAGGCTGGTGAGAAAATTTGAGAAAACTGGGAGCGTGTACGTCGCCAAAAGACGTGGCGGCCTCACATCACCACGGATAACTTTTTCGCTTGTGTGGTTATTTGTGTGGTGTCCAGAAGCTGCGATCTAAGCATTCGTAAACTCGCCCAGCATTGCAACACCACCAGATATGCTGTCCATAGGGCTTTGAAGAAAATCTATCTCGAGCCGCGCGCCAAATAGATTAGTCTCTGTCCCAAGCTGCATCTGTGGAAGATCGTTGGATATTTATAAAAGAGAGAATGACATCACTGTGTTCCCAATTTGTGCCATTGAAATGTCGGAAGGTTGGACCGATCAAGCCTCATTGGTTTGACAAGGAATATGGAAACCTGGCTGGGAGGCGGCGCAGACTGTGGTAGAAATTCCTCCTCTCTGGCTCTGTCAATGATTACAAGGGGATAAATTTCAGCGGAACCTCAGCAACAGTGCAAAAAATAATAAACGCCGCCATTTCGATAAGCAGCTCGCATTAGCCGCAAAGACCCACCAAAAGAGAATCTTTGCATACGTGATTGACGTCTGAAGCCGGCAGGTGATGTGCCAGTGCTAGACGGCACGGATGAACAGCCCCTAACCTCCAGCACTGAGCGTGCGTCCGCGTTGGCGGTGCACATCGCTTCTGTATTTGCGAATAACCAGGTGTCTGTTCCGAGTTCGACGTGTACCGCTTTTACCGAACTCGATAGTCTGCGTTGCGGCGTTGAAGGGTTAGGTCAACTACTCGCCAAGCTTGACGGCACCAAGCCTGCCGGACCTGATGGGCTTCACCCACTGGTTCTCAAGTCACCTTCAACCTGCGGTTAATGACCTTTTTCAACAGGTCGCTGTCCGAATGTTTGTTGCCGGTTGACTGGAACTGGTCGGTGGTGAAGCCTATTCCGAAAGGCGGCGACCCTAGCAACGTAGACAATTACAGGCCAATTTGTCTGGCACCTATTTTGGCAAAGGTTGCTGAGAACATCGTGAAGAAGGGATTGCTGCAGTTGCTACAGTCAAACGAGGTCCTGACGCCCGCACAGCACGGGTTTATTCAAGGTCGCTCATGCATTACGAACCCGCTTGTGACGAGGCATGGGTGGTTGAAGGCAATAAGCAAGGAGAAGTCCGTCAACGTGATATTCATCGATTTCAGTAAAGCGTTCGACAAGATCAGTCATGAGGTTCTCCTTCACAAGCTCAGAATGTGTGGTGTCGGTGGCTTACTGCACCGGCGGATCCGCGACTTTCTTGTTGGACGAAAGTGGTGGGTGCAGGTCGACGACCATCTAACTGATTGGTACCCCTCTACAAGTGGCGTGCCTCAAGGCACTGTGCTGGGGCCCACTCTGTTCCTGATCCACATCAACGATCTACCGTAGCATCTCCGGTCGCCGTGTGCCTTGTTTGCGGACGACATGAATACTTGGAGAGAAATCGATGCTCCCGATGACTGTGGCCTACTTCAGCAAGACCTAAACCGCTTGTCCACATGGTCTGCAGGAATTCTTCTCCCGGTCAACTCAGCCAAGTCTGTATTTATGAGCCTGGGGAATGGTGCTAACGGCCGAACCTACACCCTTGACGGCCAAACGCTATATCCCACACCCACGGTGAAAGACCTAGGTGTACTCTCACGCTACGATTTGAAATCCGTGGACAACACGAACAGGCTATATCGTAACGGACTGCGCATGCTTTGGGCGCTCAAACGTAGCTTCGGCACATGGTCTGAAGAGGTTGTCACTCGCCTCTTCTTTTCTATCAGTAGACCAATGTTAGAGTACGGTTCGCCCGCCTACTTTCCGATTACCCGAGGCGAAGCACAGAAGATCGAACGGGTCCAACACGTGGCTCCCAGGCTGATCCCGAGTTTACATGGCTTTGGGTATGAAGACCGGTGCGAGAAACTAGGACTACACCTTGTCCTACCGTCGGTTGTGATTCGACTTCATCATGACTTACCGTCTTCTACATCTCGGTGACTTCCCAATGCTAAGGCCAATGCTGCACTTACTAGGGCCATGCAGCACACGCGGACACAGATACATACTTGTCGTGCCGGCTGTGTAATGTGTTCCCCACCTACTGTTCTTCGAAAAGAGAGTGGTAAACATTTGGGACAGTTTACCTGAACATGTGATTGAGGCAACATCTGTGCAGCAGTTCAAAACGTTGGTAGATTTGGATTTTGCCAGTATTCGATTCAGAGAACGACTGCACACTTACGATGACATATCACATTTGTGAACCCCGAAATATCGTAAGTCAGCTATTTTAAATGTTACATTAGAACGACAACGATATTCACGGCTGACAACTTTTATAACGTTTTACACCATATTTCGAAAGCTTTGTAGAAAATTTATTTCTACTTGCTCTATAATACAGTACTCAGTATTCAGTATTCTAGTTAGCATGTGGTAAGCTGAAATATCCACACATAAGATTAGACTTGTAGGTTGTGCTGGAAGCAGTATTGCTCTTATCGGTTAGCATTTGGGTTTCTCATTAGGTGGCTCGGGGCGACCGGTAGATACAACCCACTAGACGATCAGTAGATGGGATCACCAGCCATAGTGTATCTTCTAAGTCACTGAGCACAGTTTGATCTGCGGGTATCACAGTCAAGTTATTTCTAAGGTATATGACACAGCCACCATCATGTTTGTGTGAGTGATATTTGCGGCGAAGTTCAAATCCTAAAATGTTACGCTGAGAATCACTAATTGCTGATGTGCATCAGGTTTCAGTAATTAAGTCAATATCGAGGGATCTCATCAACATAAGTGTTGAAAACATATCTAATTTAGGCAAAAGAGAACAAATGTTAGTAACGACAGATTTGAAAGACATTGTCGGATTGGAATACATGGGGTGTGTGATGTTTGTATCTTTGTCATTTTACCTAAGATCTATGAGGTAGCTGAGACACACAGAGGTCTGCATCGGAATAGAATGAATTGATTATGTACTCCAGTAAATGGATTATTCTCTGATTCCTATTGGCACGTGTTAATGGCCGGATTGGTGGGGGAGTACGTGGTGGCATACGCTCCTCTGTGATGGCACTTACATTCGTAGTATGCAGAGGTGGGTTATGCTGAAGTTTATAAGAGGGTTTATGTTCGGATTTCATTGCTGTCAATTTAGCAATACAGGGAGTGATGTTGGATGGGTTTTGGCACGAAGCAGATAAGGGATTGGACCCTTTTGTGTGTATGTCCATGAGGGTTACCAGCATTTTTGTTTGTTATTTCGGTGTGGCACACATAATTGTTTTGCCAGCTTGAAGTTCGTAGTCAGGGGTAATATGAATAAATACCAGGCCAGCTTTCTGCTATTTATCCCAACATCCTTGTCAATGCTGAATGCGGAAGCCTGAAAACGTAAACATTCTATCAGTTGGTCTAGCTGAATATCTTTACGTTGTTGTTGTGGTCTTTTCAGAGCTGCAGCGCTTCAAGTGTTTCTGGAAGCGATTATGGGAGGGTGCTTCTTTACTTTATCCTCGGTTAGTCGGAGGTAAGCAATGGCATACTTCATTACGGTTGGTTTTAGTTTAGTTTTACGTGATGGCAACATGAGGATCTGAGTTCCTGTTTTGCTCGCAATAGAACACAGGTACAGCTACAGCACATTTTGTAAAGGCTCGTGACTGAACAAAGAATCAAGAATTTATCCAGATTAAGAAGCAATGCTTTGCATGTCCTTGGGGTTGTTTCGCAGGGTGATCATGATACAAAATTGCAGTGGGTTATATAGGTTTAACAGTGGGACTTATCGTTTGTTCCGTTGTGGTCCTACGGTTGGTGCGGTTTCACAGATCAAATATGAAATAGCAACTAAATTCGAAGCATACCCCAGGAGTGTGATGGATTTTGTAATACTAGGTAACAAAGTGCAGATGAGTAAGTGAGTCATCCTAACGTCTTTTAAGTATGGATAATGGATGTGCATAATTGACCGGTTCTGAAAGAGCATTGCACGCGTGACGCAGGCGGACGGATCAAAATCCTGCGACAATCCAGGCGGTTGTACTGTTCTGCCAGTTGTAGTGAGTGAACTGCTATCTGGTATTACTGCTGAGATGCACTAAAGAGCGGCACACATGATGTGGATCGTGCGGAAGTAAGGACACCATTATCAAGCAGCCTTGCAAGCAGCAGAAACGTTCGTTGAATAAACCTATTCATTCCAACCTCTCGTATGAATGATGGTGCATTCCAATAACCTACTTTGATGCTCGACGTTAGGGCTGCTGCAATGCGCTAAGTTCGCGTTTTTGCCATGGATGACAGGCTTGAGTTGCATATTCGATTTGAGGACGAGCATACATACTAAGTATCCGCGAGAAAATAGAGTGATCTATTTGTCCGAACGTCCGTCATAACAGGCCCACCTGTTGATTACCGGTTTTTGGAGGCACAAGCAGAGACAGCGCGGGTGCGCTGATACACAATAAGAAAAGCCGTGTGGCTCGTTGGGCAGAACACTTTAAGAGCAGTTCAGCTGGCCCCTTGCTCCTGCACCTCGTCCTGCTCATGTGATGCAGGACGAGCCATGGGCGGTTAATTTAGAGCCTCCGTCGGAGGTCGAGGTCCGAAACACGATCACACCCCCTAAGCGTTTTCCTGCCGCTTACCCAGATTCTGTCCCAACTGCGATATTTAAGGATGGAAGTGAGGTCCTTTGCATGGCACTAACCTCAATATTCGAACGTATCTGTAAGTAAGAGAGTGTACCGACTCTTTGGAACGAAACCATTATAGTGGAAATATACAAGAAGGGCAGTCGCACCGACAGTTCTAATCACACGCCAGTTGTGACAAAATTGCTGGACTCGATTCTCCTTTGTCGCCTCACTGTGGAATGGGAATCTCGGAGGACCTTCAAAGAGCAAAGTGTTGCTGTAGGACCACCAGCCACTTAATGACCCCTTGAAGCTTGCTAACCAGGAACTCGATGTGGTTCATTATTTCACTTATCTTGGCAGCTGTATCGGCAATAATGGGCGCATAGAAACTGACGTCAGCTCACGCATCGCAGAAGCCAGAGCTGTCTGCTTGTACCTGCGGCGTCTTTGGTGACAGAAGGGGGTTTTCCTCCGTCTGAGAGACCGTGTATACAAGGTCACAGTGAGGGCCGTTCTGCTCTATGGTAGTGAGACTTGGTTCCTTCGGTCTGAATGTCTGACACGTCTTCAAATCTTTGACCATCGTTGTCAGCGAAGTATTGCTGTAGCCGGATGGCACCAGCATGTCCGCAACGACGACATGCGTAGGCCAGTGCTACATAATGATAATCACGCTAGCTCCAAAAGACAACAGATAGCACTGAATGAGTTGCGTTGGCTCGGGCACGTGCTACGTATGCCTGGTCATGGCTTACCTAGGAGGGCCTTGTTTAGTCTGCCAGTTGTAGGGTGACAAAAAGCTCGAGGTGGACAGAAGTTGACTTGGCAGCGGGAAATGAAGTCACTGACAACCAAACTGGGTGCCGTTGGTCCGTCTCGTCTTCCGGGCAGGAGTTCACGTGTTTCGCCTTGTGCTTGGCTTGAGAATTCACTGGACGTGGCTCGCAAGCGACACCAGTGGGGCGTCTAATGCCGTCTCCTAATCGGATTGCATGTTTAATGTCTGTTTGGTGCTGAGTTTTCTGCTGGCGAGTGGCAGGGAAAGTAACAAGGAAGCTGTCTGGCTGATGCCGCCTTATATTTGCACGATAGCCAGCTGTTTGCGACGGTATCTTGTCTGCACAAGGTGGAGGCGCATTGGCTCTGAAAGTTTGTTTAGGACATTAATGTTTTCAGGGAAGTTTTGCTTCTCTCACTCTTATTATTCCTAATTTAATAGGTTAATGGGTTTGTACTACAGCCAAGCATCAGTTCAAATGGCTGATGCAATGCCACTTGTTGCAGTTGTTGTGGTTGAGGTTGCTGTCGTCGTTGTTGTGGCCTTATCGATCCGACATGCATGTTGCTATTATTGACGACCCAGAACGCGAGGCGTCGATTCTCTTTGATGTTGTATGCACCTAAGAAGTGGCGATGCATGTTTACGAGTAACAGTTTACCGTCTTACACTGTCCACCTTGGAATTGGATCCGTGCCTAGTTTCTGCGATTGCAGCGAGTCCTGGCACGACCACTTAGTCACGTCCTTCTTGTGGGGGACGTTCACGCAATCGGTACCAGCATCGCACAGCGAACAATTCAAGGCTGACTTTCAAGAGCTGCTTGTCGATGTACCTTTGTATAACCATATCACCTACTCCCCGAGATTCCAAACGAGTGACACCCCCCTCTGTTTTGGACCTCGTGCTCACCAGCGAGGAACTACTGATCGACATCGTGCTCCTACATGCACCACTTGACCGTTGTGATGATACGATGTTGCGGTTTCGTTACATCAGCTATTCCGAATACATCAGTGAGAACTGCAGTGTAACCTAATGTAATGCGCTCGTAACTATTTATTGCATCAACATAGGTAATAAAAGGTGTATGTGTTCCGATAAACGAGGCATGCACTCATCTTCGCCATACTTCATGGAGATTGTATGAGGCGCATTTCCTTCTGAGTCTAGGGGTTTTGCGGTGTGCACTGTTGGTATGTCCGTTTGTCATGCGCATACAACTGCGTTTCTAATGTGTTCCCCTCATCTGGGAATTCATTTCAGTCAGCTGTTGGTCGGTTGCTGTTCCGCATCCGGATATTTCAAAGCTACTGCTAATTGTTGCACTTTTGTCTGCCTTTTGTCCATCAAACTATGTCTTGACACATTACAATATACTGTCCAACCTTCTTCAAGAAACCGTCTAGTCCTTACGGGCTGATAAGTCTCTCGATTTACCATAGATGTTCTTTGATACCCAATTCATAGGGTTAGTAGCAAGTCCGTCAGCAGGCAAGGTGCTTTGCCAGAAGCAAATAAACTAGTTCCTGAGGAGCTGCACTAGCAAATGCATGGCTTTATGGGATTTGGTCGGGCGCGCTTACGATGTCAATCTATGCAACTTGACCTGGGATCGTTTCACAACTCGATGAAACCACTGCGTCAAGTTGATCCGCGAAGACGTACTCCAACACTAACAGAACTAAGAGACACAATTCAGTACGCTTCCCAACTTGTTATATAGAAACGTCAACAAGCTACAGAGGATGCAGAGGAGGATCCCAGATTTACATGCAACTGAGTGTCTGATACAAACTACACATGATGCGGTCAAGGTGCTTCGCCAACGCTTCCAGTGTGAGTCGTCTTTTCACACCCTTTTGAAACCGCTGCCATCGCCACCAGGTTTAAAACACTTATGGTTCACGGCAGCCAATCTGATGAAAAGCCGAATGACATTGTGTGTACACAGCTCAGCTGGCGTGGAAGATATCAAACCGAAGGCGTTATAACGGCGGCCATGAACCTTGCCGAACCATTAGTTCGGTACTTTCAACGTGGTTTCGTAGAAATGCATATTCCCACAATGTGGAAACATGGCGTAGCTGCTCCTCCTTACAAAATGGGTAATCATGCGGAGATAACGAAATACCGTTCAAACACACTCCTCCCAGAGTTATCCAATTTAATGGAAGATATAATCGGAGAGGCGCGTATGTGATATCAAATGTCACAGCAGCACGGATTCCGCCGAAATCCGAGCAAGTCGGAGAGGGTTATCCTCTGCCAGAGTAGGGTCCATCTAGTCTACCTGTTCTCCAAAAGTTTACTCGTTTGGACAATCGAATTCTCCTCCATATGATTTGAAGCTATGGATTCAATGTTCTTGTACTCGATTGGACCGAAAACCTCCTCATTCAACGTCAGTTGAACGTCAGATTCCGCAGCTCCATTTCTGACCGAAATAACCTCAAGTATCGCGTGCCCAAACGATCCGTAATGGGCCTACTCCTATTCCTAGGATTCATTAACGATCTTGCCAGTGTACTGCGGTCGAAGTGCTTACTATTTGCAGGTACTGCCAAAAAAAGCATGATAGCAAGGCAGCAGATGATAACTCGGGATCGCAGAGCAATATCCACAGGGCTTACACGGGGTCATCCGATAACCTGCTCCAGTACAAAGTGACGAATTGTAAAGTCGTGAGCACACACCATCAGCCTACTCACGAACCTCGAACCGGAAATCAGTGGTTGCTACCTGATTACTAAGAAAGCGACCTCGGAGTGAACGTACAGAACTATCTGGCTGCTCGAACCAGACTGTAAAGGCATCGAAAAGCGCAAGTCAACATGTTGTAATGTTACGATGGTTCTTCAGAAAGGTTGAGCCATCAACAAATCGTCAAATGCAGAACGCCAATGTAATGCCCCAGATGAAATAAGCGATCCAGGCCTGGCGTTCCTGGCGCGAACGCGACGTCAATGCACTTGACGCCCTACGCCTAGAGGAATGTTTCCTCTCCCCTAGCACCGCAGACTGCAGCCCCTGAAATTGTATGTTGGTAAATATCGACGTCTAGTTCATACTGATGAACCCAATGCACCAATGTCGAGATTTGTTGCAGCTGAGCCATACTACCAAACTGAGAGGCTATCTACTCAAACTGGCTACGCACTGCAGTCGACTTGATTGTCGACGGAAGGTTTTCTCCCTCCGCATGTCCCGCGCTGGAAAGGCCATTCCGACTCTCCACATATCTGACCCTACATTAAGGCTTTGAAGTAGCGTCAATATGACACACTGTATTACTTCATGTAATCGATTTCCTTCGGAGGACGAAATAAAGCAAAGCAAACTACGTGCTTAACGGTGCTTTCCGCAAAACGGCGGTGAGGATACATGCATAAGTGTCCTTGCGAGTAGGATGATATATCTAAACCGGTTTAATCTATAATATCGGTCAAATGAAGCAACACTGGAGTGAGCGTTGTCATTTCCTTTTTTATTTTTTACGGAGTTACTTAACTATGATTGCACTTTATACTATGTTGTGGGAAGAGCCCATTTCTATTTCAAACTATGCTAATTCTGCATTGCGTTGCAATCGGTCGAGGCTTGAAAGAACAATTTCCATTTTCACTGCAACCATCCTACTGGAGTTGTCGGGCACTTGCTTTTTTCCGCGATAAATTGTTGTTCATTTTTTAAATTGTGTGTAGTATTTCACATGTTACGGCCGCAATTGTTATCATTACTCAAACCACCACACCCACCCAGGGGATTTATCGAACAGCATTGTCACATTGGTCGATAATATCTGGCCCTTTATTCTTCTTCTGATTTGCTCCTTTTACCGTTTATTCTTTCTGCTTTTGATCTATGTGCCAAAAGAAACTTCCGCGTGTGTCATACCTTTGTGCCTCCTCACTCCGATTTCGAGACAACGTATCCAACTACGAAATGGGAAGACATGAGCAATACGTGTCCCCGTGATCCGTTGAGACTGCATGTACAAAGCAAGCATAGAGGCAGAGCTTCGCTTTTGCGATTGCTATCCAAATGCCATTCAGCCGCAAGTCGGCAAAGCTTATCGCCGCATGTCATTAGCCAAGTACAGGGTATTCTATCCTAAATTACGTCAATTTTTCTGCAACCTCTCTGTAGGATTGAGACTGTGTGCATAGTATTTGAAAGTCTGGAGCTTTCTGCGATTTGCCCGTGTGTGTGATTTGCCTGTAAAATTACCTTTTCATGCTACATGTAGACGATCGGTGCGAATTGTTGAAATGCATATTATGTTGGATTGTTTGGGTGGTTGTGATGATTGTGCATACGATACTTAATGGCTGGTTATTGTTATTCTTTTTTAGCCTTTGGTTTAGAATATTTACCCGTAAAATTGGAATTCCGACTCAGGTTTTCTTCCTACGAATCGTGACTAACTTGGTTAGAGCCATATTCTATATCGATACCGAATCTCTTATAGTCGCACTCCGCCTTTGCATTGCGCTCGCTTCTGTTGCAAAGTGCGACAGCTCTTGTGTGCTTCGCTCTTTTATTCCCCTAGCTACCAGCTTCTTCTGGTATGCTTTTTTAATGGCGAGGTCGATAACGAACCTATCGCTGTACAAATCAAAAGCTCCTCTACGATTCCATCTGCTTTTCAGAATCGCTATTTGGGCTCCTGCTAATAGGTAAGATAAACAACTGTCAGGTATTTTGGTTGCGTTGGTTATATTATGTGTATTCCAACTCTTGAGATGCTGTAAAAAGGAGATGAAAAGAGAGAGTGATCAGATTCTGCGCGCGTTCCAAATTCGCATTTGAGTGACTCTGAGTGGTGCCCTTAAACCAAAATCTTGAAGCCGTGAATAATATCGGCCAAAGTCTCCTTGATGGACACAAATGCCTCCACACCACTACTTATCAAATCTACTTTATCATCTTTCTGTTCACGAACATAATCATTGGATTAGTTATTTTAGTCCGAGAAGGGAGGAACTGACAACGCAGACTAATGACTTCAATGAAAAAACTTGAACCGCCATCTCGGATTATTGGGCGGGTAGTCCGGAACTGATTAGGCCCCATTGCGCGGAGTCCATTTTGTATACTGTTGGTAATATTTTTCCAGAAATTTTGCTTAAACGCTGATGGAAATTTACTTGTCTGAAGTAACTGGAACTTGAACTGTTAATCTGTAGAAGGGCGAATTAGGATGCTCGTGGTATACCTTCAGAATTTCGCTTGTGCGTACTGATAATCCGTGTAAGCGTTCATTGATTAGAGTGACTTCAGTACGTTTGTTAAAAAACTAATATTCACTCAACACACTTTCTTGAGTTCCTCTAGGTAAGTGTTAGAAAGTAAACCCTACATTGATCTGAGTAGTATCAGCAACCATTTATAGCAACCATAAAGGATTGCCCTGTTGCACCTGCCTAATTCTACGTATTCATGTATTTGGGTCATATGTTCTCCGGCCTTATGCTCATTTCGCAGAATATGCATAAATGGCGTATTGTTGTATTTAAAGTCCGGCATGCAAGGGGGACTCATGACCACACACCCTAGTGCCGACGACATATGCGAACAACGGATTCAGAGTATCTGTTTCGCCGAATGAACTGAATACGGGGGTCATATACCCGACTCCCCCGAATGCATCTGGACATTGGCTGGACTTTGTGCAGCAGATTTTTAACTGCCGCACTTTTCTGTTGTTGCGTGACTTCAGTGTTCAGCATGTTGATTGCTTACCGTATAGAACTCTGTCTGGCAATAGCATTCTCGGATGCACTTTTGTTGATCTAATGATGGAAATGAATGCTGTGCACCACATCCTGCAACCAACAAGACAGCCTCCGGGACAACGTTAAATTTGCCTTGATCTTCTTTTTACAAATCGTCAGCAACCAATCCATTCCATTAAAGTATTTGAGCCTTAAGGGTCCAGTGACCACTCCACCATTTCAGTCACCGTAAGTTAACCATCTATAGGTTCATTACGATTAACTCGTCGTAACATTTGAAAAGCTAACATTTGCTTACTGAACACATGGATTAGTCGCTGAAGTTAGCTGATGCTGTTTAGGCGTGTTGGGATGTGTAGAAGCAATTTGCTCTTCAGATATTAAAATAATGCGCTCCTTTAACACAAATAGCATGATGGAAGAAACCGCCATGCATCGATGGGGAATAAGTTTCACAGTCAAGGCGACGTGCGAAGTAGTCCAAGTGCTTCAAGCAAACACATAACGCCAAAGGTTACGGTTGGCGTCATCCGGTTCCGGATTTATCTGCCACTTTGGCCTCTATTCCACAAGCACAGGAGACCTATGTCTACAGAGGGACCACGGGTGGCTTGCGCTGCACCGCCCATAGCTCCAACGACACACACCATATCCAGTGTAAACCCGAAGGAATAAGACCGGGAGGTATGTGGAAGGGAGCCAAATTTCATCAACGGAGCCGGCCCACACTCCTTCCCAGCAAACCCAAACACGCTATATTTGGGGAATCAACCGCACACAAGGCGGTGGCTGGACCGTAGTCCGCTCCACACTGAGTGCATGGAACCGCTCTTCGTGCCTACCACGGCCACGAGGACCGTGCACCGTTTCGCGCAGCAACGATTCACATTCTCCTGGAACCAGTAAGGATAATGTGGAGGGTGTTAGACAGGTAGGCACCTCGTCAACATGCTCGTCGGGCTCAAGCACACCGGGGATGTCAAGCAACAGCCAATCATATGGAATGACATTATCAAATGAATTAGATCTAAAACGCCATACGGAAATGCCGCTAAATTAGCATATGAAATAAATGGGATATCGACCTATTCGTGCTAAATTCAAGATGACATGACAAGGGAACAAAAATGATGCGACAAACGGGAAAATTAAACCAAGTTAAACACCTTTGTGTAAGTGACATATGTAAGTTACTCGGAGATTATTCAGATAGGTTGCTACGGTCATTGGTCGTGCCATACACATCCACTGCTATTCAGCCGGAAAGGAGTGCGTGTATATGTGTGTGCATATCTGTTTGTATGCCAACCAATCCGTGTCCGCCACTGATTCGCTTCGAACTGGAACTGGTGCTCGCGTTCATGTGAATCTCGTGGTAGACAGGTTTTACGTACTTATACGTGCTGAGTAATGTACCGTTCCATGTTTGCTACTAAAGTTTTCCTACTACCATACAGCTATTCTGATTTCGTTTGCATGTTACATGTTGGCGACGAAGGTTATTGAATTACTCGTGACAAATTCGATTGCCGCACCCTACTGTTTTGGACTTTCCCTATTTAGCAACCTAGTGCCCAGCAATGGACAGAGTAGGAAACCACTTGCATTAATTACGTTGATTTACTTTTGCTTTTTGGCGGGAATAACACGCTAGACAATGAGGCAAACATCAAACTACGACGCCACCACCACAGTAATGAGAGCCAACGACATTTGCAACCTTTGCAACTGCATACAAGTCGAGTCAAGTCAAAATAAACCTTATGTATCTAGATGGGTATATTTTCAGCACCTACCATCTCGAGTACGGATTAGCTAAAATTACATTATCAGAACTTTAAACGCGTATGAATGAAAAAGGACACTGTGTCCAAGTGTCAGTTGAATAAACAGTCAGTAGAAAGGAGCAGATAAATCTTTCCGGATCGAATAATCTAAAGCTTCATTCCGTAGGGAGACCAGCGTTGCTAGGTTTGCAACTGAGACGGTTGCAGCTTCCGGTGCGAACAATCGTGTTTTTTCATAAAGTAGGCGACGTACAGCAGTGTTGAACTTGCAAATAGTTTAACGAAGGTCAATTTTGAAGTATTCCGAGAAACTAATGTGCCCATAGAGATACTGTACAAACGAGGTGAAGAGAAAAGCATGCAGCCGATTTAAAGGTACCAGCAATATATATCAAAATGAGAACTACGATCTATGTTCTATTCCCTGGACCAATCTTTGGAGAAAAGCCACGTGTTCACAGCACGCTACAAATTCAACATCATGAGATAACAATCGAATCAAGGTGTGAATTGGTTTATCTTTCGACTTCTTACTGTTCTATCCACACAATTGATCTTGAGTCTTCGCGAGTCGCCAAATTACAAAGGATGTGGCCTGAGGATTGTGAAGTTGGATCTTCAGTACAGGCAAATGTCAACTAGGGTATTAGAGAGCTGGGCTAAACCAACTTACCCTTAAACTGAGTCTTTTTAAGCTGGAGAACTTTCATTCCAAATTATTTGGTTTGTTCTGCCTGCCTGAATAAGCTTCTATTAACTGGCCACATTGCTTACGCTACTTACGCTTATCTTCCATAACTTTGTTACATCTGTAGCATTTTTAAGTAACTTGTGAATCTTTTTTACTTATCACGGATTTGTTGCAACCAACATACTTCTTATGCTAATTTAGAGCGGAGTTATGCCACCTTATCTGTATGCATTATTGTATTTATTTTATTTCATCTTGTCGTTTCAAGGAATTGGCTGTTGTTTGATATCCCCGGTGTGGCTGCGCTTGATGTGCATGTTGACAAAGTTCCTACCTGTCTATTACCCACTACCTCATCTATACTGGCTCCAAGAGACAGTTGGACGTTGCTGAAGGGGACAGGGTGCACGGTCCTTATTGCCGTGCTAGGCTCGAAGCGTGGTTCCATGCACTGAGTGTGGAGTGGACTACGGTCCAGCCACCGCCTTGTGTGCGCTTGATTCCCAAATATAGCGTGTTTGGGTTTGCCTGTGAAGAAATCTGGGCCGTCTCCGTTGATGAAATTTGGCTCCCATCCACATACCTCCCGGTTTTATTCCTTCTGGTTTACACTGGATATGGTGTGTGTCGTTGGAGCTGTGCGCGGTGCATCGCAATCCACCCATGGTCCCTCTGTAGGTGCAGGCGTCCTGTGACTGGCCACAGTGTCAGGCAAAACCGAAACCGGATGTAACCAAGCATGTCGGTTGTGGCAGCTTTTCGAGCTCGGGATCAAAGCAGCTTTCCATAAGCAAACACACAAAACAGCCACTTACTCGGATCACCTCCAGGTAACAGTTCGGATAACGTCACTCAACTAGCCAAGGAAACTGACAAAAACACCCCATACACTACATATAAAGTGAGGAGAAAATAGGTACAGATGGAATCTCTGGATTTGACACAGATCACCCCCTTCTTTTATTTGCCGACCTTACACATGTTGGCACAACCTCATACCCAAAATGCACATCCCAAGACTTATTGCTAAGAACAGAACATGTTGCCTGCATCTACACCAATGCTAAGGTTTTCTGAGCAAGCTTGCCTGAACTGTGGCAACGTCATGCATCATAAGCATTAGACCTCATATTCGTAACGCACACATGGCTGCATTCAGAGTTCACCACCTCCGGAGTCGCTATACTTGTTATGTCCCTCTTTCGAAACGATCGCCCATGTAAGGGCAGTGACCAACTTTACACAAGCATAATGACTTGCAGTGCGACCATGTAGACGAACGGGCAACGCTACTCAGAGACTCCCTCTGGTGCAGCCTGCGACTAATGCGCAAAGGCATTTGCTTTTCGGCAGTTGTTTCTCCTCCCCAAATGTCCACCGCAGAGATGGAGTCCCGCCTGACAATAGTATTGGGGAAAGTACTTCCACAGCGATACAGCCATGTTCTCATCTCCGGCGACGGCAATGCTCATGATCTGGAAGTTTCGGCTTCTCCTAGCGAAAAATTCAAGGTAGACCTGCAATAGCGTACTGCAGGGATTCCGCTCTTTAGCCATATCACTTCGTCCACGCAATCCAGATCGGGAACTGAGCCATCTCTGCTTGATCTGGTACTCACGAACGAAGAGCTCCTGATCAAGCAAGCAACCATGGAAAGCCCACTGTGGCCAATTGATCCCGTAACAAGCCTTCTGACTGAGTGCTATGCGGAATATCCATAAGAATCTGATGTCTTTTTTCCAACAACCGCACAATACGACACACTCACAGCACTTGCTGAGTATACTCTTTGCGATTTTTCTGGCAAGTGCTCCATGGGCATGGGTGGTGTTTACTGACAAGTTCAGCAATCGGATTAAATCCACATCAGTAAGCAGACACATTCATTTTACAAGAACGCCATCAATCATTAGGAGCAGAACCCGAAAACGCATGGCGCAAAAAGACCCAGCTTGGCTTGTGTATAGAACGAACCCAAACCATGAATGCTGGAGGTGTTAGGTAGTGAATCATAATTAGTTTACCACAATTGTCCGTGAGGAAAAATTAGTCCACCAGCAGAGCCTAGCAGAAAGGTTTTGTGCTACCAACCAGCTTCAGTACAGACCTATGGACAGCCTCCGAAAGGTGAAGCATGATGTTCACCCACTTACATCAGTAAACAGATGCGCCCAAACTACCGAGGATGCAGCCAACCTTCTACGGCTGCGATATGTTTCAATACTTCGGTGCTCTACCAGCATATGCCACGTACTTGTCCAGGTCCCCAGGCGCCAATGTTCACACAAGTCACATTTCGTTCAGTAACTGTTTTGAGGAAGCTGATATCGTTGGACACCCATAGTTCCCTTGGTGCAGTAACATTCCTCCAAAAGCAATCCAAGTAGCAGGCACGAGGATAGCTGATCCATTAACGCGATTTTTCCCAAGATGTCTGAATGAACAGTAGGCCCCCAACAAGTTTCAAGGGTGCTGGCCGTTTGAAGCCCGTCAACAATCGCATAGGGGTTCTACTCCTTGTGCTATCAAAGCTGTTGGAGTCAATGGTAGCTGAGGATCTAATAGGCTACTTTGGAAAGTCTAAAATCATAGCACAGGAACAATACGGATTCCGTCAGCATCGGTCATGTACTATCAATCTCGTGAGTGCGCGCGGCAGTTGAACCGAAATAGCCGACAGTGAGACCGGCGCTGATGTCATCTACCTTGACTTTTCTAATGCCTTTGACCACTTAGATCGTCGAATTCTTCCCCAAAAGCTGCAAGCGTATGGGATTGGGAACCCAGTTCTTGGATGCATGGAACATTTCCTGCTTCACCGGTGGCTTCTGGTTCAGGTTGGGGGTTCTTTTTGTGCTCCTATCGACATGGACTATGGTGTCCCACTGGGATCGGTGTTAGGGCCGCGGCTATTCCTGGTCTTAAGCAGCGACCGCGCGCATGTCCTTGCGTCGAATTTCCTGCTTTTCTCCTAGGACCTCATGAGATGGCGAGCGAGCGGTTGCCAAGACAATTACGATTTGTTGCGGCGAGACTTAGACCGTGTCATTGAATGGTCAGAGGCAAATCTATTTCCGTTTAAGGCGGACAAGTGTAAGACTGCTATGTACGCCACAAGCCCTTGCACACGTAGAAGCGTGTAGACCACATGCTGAAAACCATCTTACAGGAGCGCGATCTTGGTGTGATGATGCAAGACGACCTCGGCTGTTCGACGCAGTCTGTGAAGACGTCCCGTACCGCTAACCACCACGTTGGTCTCTTATGGAGGGCCTTAAGGAGGTTCAAACCCTTCGTCTTCCCCCAAAAGATCAATGCGTGTGCGAGGCCCAATTTGGGATACACGATTCAGTCCTGGCAACCATGGTTAAAATGCGATCTGGTTACACTGGATTCCGCATAGCACAGGGCAAAAAATGTGCGGGTAATGCTCCACCTACCATACTATCTGCGACTGAAATCTTTAGGTGTGTACAGCGGAAAGTATCGCCATCAACGAAGTGACCTCATTCTGGCGTTCCAGATGTTGAAAAACCCTGAGTACATTTGCCGCCACCTCATGAAGATTAGCTGCAACACATAATTGAGCGGTCATAAATTGGAACTTACCACCCAATATGATCGGCTGGAATGCAGACAGAACCATTTTTCTCTTTGAATTTGGTACTCCTGGAACACTTTCGAATTATGTCATTCCAGCGCCCACCCTACCAGCTTCTACAAACGACTTGATGAGCTATTACAACACCTCCACCGCCTGATTTGATTCCTGTTCACTTAGGGACAACAGGATGCAGACAAACACTGAACTCTCCAGTCCTCACGAAATATGTGTAAACAGGTATATTTGCGTGTGCAAATGGATATACACGTGCGGTATCGATTTACACTCATTAATACCGCGGTGTGTCCACCGGTGTGAATCTAAATTCGATGACCACTTTTTAACTTTTCACTAGGATCATACTGCGGAAACTGTTAAGCTTCAGGTTTTGCACCCCTACAAAAGCATGATTCCATTGTTTCCGATTTTGCCTATGATGAGATTCTACTCAAATAGTTCGAATAGGCAATGATATTAGAGGGGTTAATTGTGGATATTCTCGATGAGAACACACGAGAGCAGCAGGTATACGAAGATAAAACCATCCTGACTTAGAAAAAAGCCTGTGATATTGTCTGACAGCGTGCAAACCTACTTCAAGAACTAGCTGCGTTTTCTTCCTCCAATTAGTTGATCTCACAGGATGCAAACCAAGTCTCCTAGACTAACTGTGACCAAACCTCAACTCAATGTGTGCTGCGTAGAAATTTCGTTGTTTTCGCTGTGGTGAACATCATTCGTCCCCAACTGACTGTCAGCATTTTCATTCAGTGAACTGATTTTGTGAAGCAAAAGGTCATATTCAGAAAGTATGTCTTTACAAGCGGAAATCATTTGCAGCTGAGCAACATAATTTTACAAACGGCATCACCATGTACGTACACCAGAACTGCATCTACGCCATAGCTACTCTTATTCCCGATATAATGTCGGAAGAGCATTTTGCCATGTCTGTCAAGCTAAACGGGCAACCTGTTGATGTTGAAATTGATGCCGTTTCCGCAGTTACCGCTGTTATGACCGGATGCCACAACACAACTCTCAAAGTCAGCTCCAGCAAACGTGCAATTGCGATCTTACACTGGACAGATGGTGAAGATGCTGGGCACATGTATTGCACGCATCTCCTACCATAACTGAATGAATCCTATATGTGTGTACGTTTCTAAAGGACCTTACCCAAACTTACTTGGTCGTGTTGGAATTAAACGTATTCTCAGCTTTATATAGAACGTCAGGTTGATGGAAATCCATGCACAGTTCTCTGATACCTTGCAGAAACATGCGGGTTTGTTTAATGAGACTGGACAAGGCCTTTTGCAAAATTACGCCGCTCATCTAATGCTGAAAGCAAGGCGATATCGAGGATTTGGGAAGCTAGATCCGTTCCCTATGCTCCTCACGATAGAGTCGATAGTGCGTTGAGCCGACTCCAGCTGGACGGGGAAATGGAACCTGTCCCATATTCGGACTGGGCAGCTCCTATATTGCCAGTATTGAAGAGCTGTGGTGCCATAAAAATCTATGGGGACTATAAAGTTACGATCACCCAGCCGATACAGCCAGACAGATATCCGCTGTCAAGGCTTGCAAACATTTACGCTTCTCTCTCTTGTGGCGAGCTTCTTATCAAACTAAATCTGAGGCACACCTACCAACAAATTGAAGTCCATGAGGAGGCACGTGCATACACCACTATGAGCACTGACCTTGCATTATTCCGCCACACACTCATGCCATACAGCATAAGCTTGGCCTTGTCTATCTTTCAGCGTATTATTGACACACTGGTGAAGGACATACCAAACACGTGTGCATACTTAGATTATGTCCTGGTTACTGGAGGTATTGTTACCGAACAATTGCATACTTTGACTGTCGTCCAGAAACGATTATCAGATGCCGTTAATAAAAAAGACAATTGTGAATTTCTTGTATTGTGTGTACAGGACCTTGGGTATCGGTTATTACGGAAAGGATTGGGCCCATTACAAGAAAAGACAAGAGTGCTACTTGAGGCGCCTTCACCCAAAATGGTTCATGTACTGCGGTCATTCTTGACAGCCATTAACTAATTTTCAAGGTTCATACCATCGGCAGCAACACATCTACATCTGCTTCATCAACTTTTACGTAAAAACAAATCTTGGAATTGGTACAGAATTAATGCAAATGTCTTCACTGCGGTTAAAATGTTCTTGGCACCAGCAGATCTTCTCATACATTACGACCCGCAAAAGCATATTATTCTCTCTTGTGATGCTGCACCACACGGTCTTGGAGCTGTTTTACTGCAAGAATTACCGGAGGGCTACCAGTGACCCATTACCTATATCTCTAGAACGTTGGCAGCAGCAGAACGAACTTACACACACCTTGATCAAGAGGCCGCAGCTGTGCTCTTCCATACTACCCGATTTCACCAATATTTATTTGGTTGACTCTTCGCGATCTACACGGATCACAAAGCCGTTGTTTCCCTCCGTGGTCAAGAGAAAGGGATTTAACAAATGGCTTTGCCTAGGATGATTCTTTGGTTCCGCATTTTATCTGCATATGGATATACTATCCGGTACGCTCCTGGCCGGCGAAATAACACAGCTAATGTGCTTACACAACTTCCTTTACGATAGATACCTTCGATGGGGTTTACTCCACACGGGCCTGTGAACTCGCTTCAACATCTCAGTGGCCTCCCTGCCACGTGAACGGACTTGCATCAGGTGACTGATAGAGATCCACTTTTATCGCTGGTGGAACACTAGGCTCAAGGCAGATGGTCAAATAACACAACCAAAGAACTCAAGCCTTTCCGTAATACGATGTCTGAGCTCAGGCTCTAGAACGAATGTTTACCATGGGACGCAAGAGTTATAGTCTCCAAAAGCGTTTGGTTACTTATACTGGAGGAACTTTTTGATGCGTGCCCAGGAGTTGCTAAAATAAAGTCACCAGCTTGCTTTTCTGCTTGGTGGCCCGAATTAGACGATGACATAGCAGCTAAGCTTGGGAGTTGCAGACCCTGTGAGAAAAACCGAAAAGGCGCCGTCCACGCGCCAGTGCGGCCTCGGAAGTGGCCTGAAACATCCTGGAGACGCGTCCACCTAGACTTTTCCGGTCCTTTGAAACGTCCGATGATTTTATGGATCGTTGACGCCAATTCTAAGTGCATTGAAACCCACATTATGGCCTCAGCAACCTCAGCTAGCACCATAACTAAACTGTGCACAACGTTCGCGACGTTTGTTCTCCTCGAAACAACTAGTATCGGACAATGGGGCAGGGTTTGCCTGTGCCGAGTTTTCTGCCTTTAATAGCTGGAACGGCGTTAGACACACAACTACTGCACCTCGTCATCCATCCTCCAACGGGTTTTCAGAGAGAGCGGTACAGACAGTGAAAAATCTACTAACAACCAAATGATCTGCTGCGTATGTGTTTGGATCGTTCCCCGTTCGCGTACCGGAACATACCAAACGAGACAACCGGTAGAAACCCGGCAGTGTTAATGTTTGGTCGACGCTTGCCTGCACGAATAGATTTACTGCATGGGACCACTGAGTCACAAGTTCTAAGACAGCAAGAACGAACAGCAATTTTACGGGATAACCTAAATTCAGCTTATTTCGTGTCTTCTCATTCAGCCGCTTACAGACAATTCATGAAAAGAGTGAAGGAATGCAATTGAAAAAGAGTTAATAAGAAAATCAATAAAACACTGAGAAAATCGAGTTATTGCCTGCGTCTTACCAGGGCAAGGCAAGACTGGCCACAAGATCTACTTGTTTGCAAAGGTTTGGTTTCATTCGTCGGATGGCAGAGGCTTCAGCTAATCGAAGCAATCTTGCGTTGTTTTATCTGCTGATAACACTGTATGCGTCACATGTGTTTTCGCACAAGGTACAACCAAACAGATGCTGAGCGATGGAGCTGGTAGGGAGTTAAGGTCCACTATTTGCCAGGTACCTTGGAATATATTCCATGATCCTAGTTGATAGCCTTATCTCGGTTCGGCCAATGTACATGATACGGCAAGTACAGATGAATTGGTAAAACATGAGGCGGAAACCTGAGAGTGAGGCTTATCCAAGTTGGATTCATAGAACAACTTCTTGATTTGATGTAACAACACGAGCTCAGCTGCGTAGTAGCACCATTTTATGGCTTGGCGTAATCGGTAGCACAATCTTCTGTCTTTCTGTTCCCTTTTATCTGGTAGCGTAATGAATGCCATTT
>OX104067.1:20084301-20109316 GCA_944474145.2 Dicrocoelium dendriticum | reverse complement strand
ACGACAAATCGGATTATAGCCCTTGAGGACGACGTAGACACGCTGAATAGCAAAATTCATGAATTCAACACAAGCTATACTGAAATGTTACCATTCTGTGAACCGCTAGGAGGCTCAGCAAATGTTACGTTAGACTGCTTGTGCACAGCTGGTTCCCTACCGAATTCCATTGTATGCCAAACACAAGAACGCATCCGTAGATCATATAATGTTATCATATCAACCTACATTATAAACCGAACATCGACAGAGTAACATATTCTCCTTCTAAAAGTATGCCATATTCATGGAGTCTCCTACCAAAGGCTCAGACTGAGGAAAAAATAAAACATGGCCTAATGTCCGATACTCCTAACGTTTCCAGACGACAAGAGGGCATCAACATTCACAAGCAGTAAAAGTCTAGTTATCGCACAAACTACTTTCAAGAACATTATGATCAAATACCAGCAAACGCCTCTGCAAAGGCAACTAGCACCTAAACCAACCCCCATGCGCCTCGATCATCTCATATTCCTAGTATTGGAGCTAGCGCTAGCGCTGTCATCAACAATGTGGCCTTCCACATGACAGTCACCTCGGCTAAAATAGTAGATGCCTGGCATTTCAGTCTTCAGCAGCCTTGTGAGGTTCTCAAACAGCAGTAGTGATGTGTCCCGACCTAAAAACGCCAACCAAGCTGAAAATATAGCGACTCAGGAGACACCAGCTGACTGCACACCCAACTCCTTTGTCCCTTCCCTTAAAGCCGCCCATAAGCAGAATATGGCAAAAGCTTCAGACCCGATCATGAACTGCCCTATAAGTACGTCAATGGTCTACGGAAGGTGAGTCGAGGAGTTTCGCTATTCACGACGACTAGTAGCACAACACGAACGGCTAAGGAAGCAGCAAATGCGCGGCGGATGCGATATGTCGCTTTCTTCCAGATCGTATCACCATCAGGAGATCCTCCAGCTTTTACCGCCGGAAATCACACACACTTCTTTTACCACTAAAGCTGACGAATTTATGCAAGCACGAATGCCCCGGGCGTCAATAGTATTTGCCCAGAAGCAGTGGGAGCAGCAGCTAGTAAACTGGCCAAGCCATTGGCTCAGAACATCCAGCGCTGCTTAGACCAGAACGAAGTTCCTACAATGTGGGAGCTTGGAATGGTAACACCTATTCACAAAGGTGCATCCAGAACCGAGGTTTCCAACTACCGCCCAGTTTCTATTCTCTCTATACTGTCCAAGGCCATGGAATCCATCATAGCCAATATGCTTGTAGACTAATTAGAAAACCCTAGCATCATTATTGCTGAGCAGCACGGCTTCCGTTGAAATCGATTGTGCACAACGAATTTGTTAGTAGCACGGAGTAGCTGGACCCAGTCAGCCGACGCTGGAGAGGACGTTGAGGTCATCTACCTGGATTTCTCAAATGCATCCGACTGTCTAGATCATCGGATACCGCTTTTCAGCTTATACACTAAAGGACACGGTGACACTATTTTAAGCTGGATCGCTAAATATCTCCTAAAATTGATGTTAGTGGTCAGTTTGCAGCTACTTCTCTGACCCCATACTAGTGGAACGTGGTGTGTCTCAAAGCTCAGTGCTAGGTCCCCGATTGATTTTGGCATTTATCAATCACCTCACACAGGCAATTACATCTTACTTCTGCGGGTTGCCGATGACGTCAAGAGTTGGCGTAAGGTTCAGGGGAACACAAGCAGCAACTGCTTCAGAGTGATTTAGACACGGTACATCCGTGTTCCATACAAAATGCACTGCAATTCTATGCGAATAAATGCAAGTTGTTCTCCAGAAGACATCAAAACAACCACTGTTACAGGATTTGAACGCATGTGCTGCAGTGACCTGCCACCGAAGGTGATTTGGGCGTACCGGCTCTGGATGTTCTTGGTTGTCCCCAGCAAGCCGTGAAAGCCTCCAAAACCGATAACCAACAGGTGGGCCTGTTATGACGGACATTCGGACAAATAGATCGTTCTATTTTCTCGCGGATACTTAGTATGCATGCTCGTCCTCAAATCGAATATGCAATTCAAGCCTGTCATCCATGGCAAAACGCGAACTTAGCGCATTGCAGCAGCCCTAACGTCGAGCATCAAAGTAGGTTATTGGAATGCACCATCATTCATACGAGAGGTTGGAATGAATAGGTTTATTCAACGAACGTTGCCGCTGCTTGCAAGGCTGCTTGATAATGGTGTCCTTACTTCCGCACGATCCACATCATGTGTGCCGCTCTTTAGTGCATCTCAGCAGTAATACCAGATAGCAGTTCACTCACTACAACTGGCAGAACAGTACAACCGCCTGGATTGTCGCAGGATTTTGATCCGTCCGCCTGCGTCACCCGTGAAATGCTCTTTCAGAACCGGTCAATTATGCACATTCATTATCCATACTTAAAAGAAGTTAGGATGACTCACTTACTCATATACATTTTGTTACCTAATACTACATCTCCATCCCACTCCTGGAGCATACTTTGGATTTAGTTGCTATTTCATATTTGAGTTGTGAAACCACACGAATCGTAGGACCACAACGGAACAAACGTTAAGTCCCACTTTTACGCCTATATAACCTACGGCTTTTTTATTTTTCGATAACTCCGAGAAATCACCCAAAAAGGCACCTAAACATTGCTTCTTATTCCCTATAATTTCATGGTTCATTGTTCAGTCATGAGCCTTTACAAAATGTGATATAGCTGTACCTGCGACCTAATGCGAGAAAAACAGGAACTCAGATCTTCTTGTCGCTATCACGAAAAACTAAACTACAACCAACCGTAATGAAGTAAGCCATTACTTACCTCCGACTAAGCGAGGATAAAGTAAAAACAGCGAATAACAGCCTCTCATAATTGCTTCCAGAAACACTTGAAGCGCTGCACCTCTGAAGCGGCCACTACAATAACGTACAATTATCCAGCTAGACCAACTGAGAAGAGCTGTACATCTTCCAGCTTCCGCTTGCAACACTGAAAATGATGTCGGGAAAAGGAGAAGAGCGCTGGCCTAGTATTTAACCATATTACCTCTGACTACGAACTTCAAGGTGGGAAAACCCTTACGTGTGCTACACCGTAATTACAAATAAACATGCTGGTAAGAATCACGGGCATACATGCAAAAGTTTCTAACCCCTATCCACTTCAAGTCAAAACACATCCAATATCACTCTTTGTATTACTAAATTGGCAGCCATACAATCGGAACAAAAAAGTATTTGTAAACTTCAGCATCCCCACACCTCTGCATAATACGTATGTAAGTCCCTACTCAGAGAAGCTTATACTACCATGTCGTCTCCCACCAATCCAGCCATTAACACGTGGCAATACGAATTAGAGAATAATCCATTTACTGGAGTATTTAATCAATTCATTCCATTCCGATGTAGACCTCTGTGTATCTCATCATCATCATTTTCATCATCATTACACATTAGCTGGAGGTGGAAAACACCTCAGCTATTGTGCCGTACTACAAAAGACAAGAAAAGGAAAACAAATGGTGGCACGCCGGCTGAGTCCCCAAAAACGGATGGACATCGTTCTGGAGAACTAACAGCTGGCTGCCGTAAAAGAGAGTCATATTATGCCTAACAAGTGAGATCGTGTTTGGAGGGGGGGTGCTAAACAGGAAGGGGGATGGACAAAGGAACTCACAACACAAACGCCATTGCAGCCGGCTCCAAGCCATATCAGCGAGTGTGCCCAATCAAACGTGTTCACCGTCCTTAGGACCCCAGCCACGCAGTCGGGATGCACCAACTGACGCCAACTTCGAAGTGAGGGTTTTCATCTCTCTCGACCAAGTCATCACTTGGCCTCCCCTCCTCCTCTTCCAACCGCACCCACAACGCGCAAACAATGCACGTCGCAGGAGTCGGTGTGCTGGCATGTGCAACACGTGGCCCACCCACCGGAGCCTGGTGCGTGATATAATGGTGCTGAACGGTTCACTCGCTCTTCCTGCACCAAATACGCCACGTCAAACACGCTCATTGCTCACGCGGTGCTCCCACCAGACATGAGCTAAGCCGCGAAGGTAGCGGTGATCGTATATGACGAGCCACTTTATGTCTGTCGACCTGATGGACCAGGTTTCACAGCCGTATAGGAGAGTTGAACGGACGGCTGCGTTGTGAACACTGACCTTCAGGGCGAGAGTAATGTCGCGTCTGCACCACAGGTAGCGGAGATTCGCAAAAGCACCTCGAGCTTTTGCTATACGGTTCGTAACCTAATCTTCAAACCCACGGGTGGTAATACAGCTGCCGGGGTACTTGAATTCCTTGAAAACTTCTAGCAGATCACCACAAAGCGTTAGCGAAGGGTTGGGTCTTTGCCAATCTTGGAGAAATACTTTGCATTTCGATGGAGTGAAGCCTAGCCCAAAACGATTGACAGCCAGTGCTAATCACTGCAGGGCTGTTTGGCATGTTTGGGAGCTGTCACAGATTAGGCAATATCGTCCGCATACTCCAAGTCAAGAAGTTGCTCACCAGGAAGTAGCTACACACCTTCTAGGTCGTGTCCAGTTAACTCTGTTTCTATGAATTCATCAAAAGCAAAGTTGAAGAGGAAAGGTGACAACGGGCATCCTTGTCTCACCCCGCTGGTGATATTGAAGGGTGGCGACAGTTTGCCATAAACCCTCACCTTGCCCAAACTATGCGCGTACAGCGCTTTGATAATGTTTACATATTTTTCAGGCCCACCTTTCCTCAGCCGACTGTCCCAAAGGACACATCGATCGACTGAGTCGAAGGCACCTTTTATGTCAAGAAACACGACAACGGTGGGTCGCCAAGAAGCATGGCGGTGCTCCAACACTTGGCGCAATGTGAAGATGTGGTCGATGCAGCCCCGACCTCGACGAAATCCGGCTTGCTCTTCCCGAATCTGGCTTTCATGAGTGCCAGTCAGTCTGTGAAGAATGACAGATGCAAGCAATTTAGAGGCAATCGAAATCAGACTGATCCCTCTATGATTGCCGCATTCCAAACGAGAGCCTCCCTTGAAAATTGGGACAATGACGGAGAGGTTCCAGTCTGTCGGGACTGTCTCCTGCTCCCAAAGTTTTACTAGCAACTCGTGTAAATCATCTACTAGAGCATGTCTCCCGAATTTGAAGCGGGCTGGGGAAATTCTATCTGTCCCTGTGGCTTGATGCAATTTCAACACCCTGATCTCACGTTCGACTTCTGCGCGTGAGGGCGGGTCCAAGGAGACGGCCCAGGGAGAAGGGCGATCAATGCCTGAAGAAGAAAGCGATAACTGTGTCTCAGCTACCTCATACTTCTTAGATACAATGACAAAGAAACAAACATTACGCACCCGATTTATTCCAATCCGACAATGTCTTTCAAATCTGTCGTTACTAACATTTGTTCTCTTTTGCCTAACTTTGATATGTTTTCAACTCCTAAGTTGATGAGATCCCTCGATATTGCCTTTATTACTGAAACTTAGTGCGCATCAGAAATTAGTGATTCTCAGCGCTACATCTTAGGATTTGAACTTTGCCGCAAATATCACTCACACAAACATGGTGGTGGCTGTGCCAAGTACCTTACAAATAACTTGACTGCGATAACCGCATATCAAACTGTGCGCAGTGACATGGAAGATACACTAGGGCTGATGATCCCATCTACTGATCGTCTAGTGGGTTGTATCTACCGGTCGCCCCGAGCCACTTAATGTGAAACCCAAATGCTAACCGATAAGAGCAATGCTGCTTTCAGCACCGTCTACAAGTCTAATCTTTTGTGTGGATATTTCAGTTTACCACCTGTTAACTAGATGCAGCCTACACTCAGAAACACAAAGGGGATTGAGGGAATAATCACATGTGTCCACCACAATTGCTGGACCCATCATGTTAGAGCCAGCCAGAAGTGCCACTATCCTAGACCTTGTTCTTACGATGGGGTTCTCATCCGACTATGTATTCATTGGTAATTCACTACCGCGTTGTGATAACAACACGGTGTTTCTTGATATGGCTGGTGAATCCCCTGAACCATCACGTGAAATGTTAGCACCAATTGACAACATCCAATGTGTGGACTGGAGCTCATTTAATGAACTTATCAATACCATGAATTGGAATACGTCATTCCTAACTCACGATCCTATGGTGGTTCGAAATGCGTTTATTAACAATAATGCCCCTGGAGTGCATCTACTGGCACTTATCATACAGAGAAATATCTATGAATATAGTAGTGAGCTCAAGCTCCTGTACAAAGCCACAAGCAAACTAAAGAAAATTAAATCACTATATCGTAGGAGCAACAGCCTTACAACAATATTACGAATACAAGTGGCTCTTCTACATCTACGTCTAAGCAAAACGGACAAAATCAACAAAAGTCGGGTACTTAGAAATCCTAAAGAAGTGCGCACATAGATGCAAGTACCCAAAAGCAGAAAATCTAAACCCCAACAAGAAATTGAAATGGCCATAGGCAATGGTTCAGTAACAGGCGACATCTGCACATGCGAGACGATCAACAATAATTTTGCTTCCTGCTTTGTGCCTAGCACAGTTGTGTCATTCTTCACTTCCAAAAAGAATGAACGAGCTACTCTTTAATATTCCGGTGACGTTGAGAGAGGTGCCAAGTGTCATCGCATCCACACAAAAACAAATTGCTGCAGGCCCAGATGGCATCTTCCGAACTGTCACGAAACTCGACGGAAAAGCATCCTTCTACTGTTATTGTACATCTTCACACTTTCACGACCAGCTGCCTCCCATCTCAATAGAAACAATCCATTATAAGGCCTAAGCGCAAGGCTGGCCGGAGAAATGAAATTTGAAGCCAGCGTCACTTAACCTGCCAGCTACAATCCCGCGATCATCTCACGACTATGATTCACATGGGGATAGCAATCATTATAAATCATTTGGATATTCAACAGTAGTATGACCGCATGCCCCAACAGCCACTGCTGTGCAGTATAAAGTCATATGACAATAGGAAATGCTCCGCTGCACTGATTGGACTCATTCGCTAACGGTCAAACACAGGTAGTTAGAATCGGTCCCCAACATTCTACACCGAAATAAATAACTAGCGGCGTATTTCAGAAAAGTAATCTCGGAACACTACACATCCTAATATACGTAAACAATATAGGAGATCAGACCAATCACGGAAGGTAAAGCCGTAGGTCAACTTCAGCCACTTCGTCAGAGCAGTAAGAAGACATAAGTTGCGATATGTCAACGTTTCGAGTGTTCTCATCAGTCGCAAACACTATACAAGCGGGATTCATAGACAGTTATATACAGCGGAAAAATTGGCACACCAATCAAAATGTCAAAATCAAGACCACGGTAACCTAATTGATTGTCTCAATAGTTTCCGTGCACACAACACAGATTGATACGCCTTGATTAGCAAAGCCTCAATAACTGCCAAAATTATCAGATTGTTGTTGCGTAATAACACCTTGAACTCAGTCTCCGGCTTCATCTGGTGCCGAGTGGCCAAGAGATGCTTGGTGGTGGATGATGCTGGTCTCCTGTTCATCCTCGGATCCACTCCGTTTTGTTGCGTCGTCAGTTGCTCAAACCACCTCGGCACATGTTCAGCTACCCTCTGAGCTAACTGACGGTCAGTCCTGCTTACGTAAATGTCACGGCAACCGCAGGTGAACTGGTAAATGAAGTGAGAGACCCAACTGACTGATGAGTTGCTCTGACGGTCATGAAGAACAAGCCTCCGCGTTGTATGTATGAGTCGCAACTGGGCGGTCGTGTAGGTGTACGTAAGGGCGGACCGGAGTTTATGTCCGATATCATTTGACACATGGTCTACTTTGAACGGCAAGAACAAATGAACGTTCTTTAGCTCTGCTGTTAACACCGGTATTTTCTCCTTGGGAGACCTGCTGTGGATCTGAATAAATTTCTCAGGATACCCATTTGACACCAAGGTTTTCAGCAAAAATTCTTCTTCAGCTTGCAACATTTCAGGGCTACATATCCGTCTGGCTCTGTAGAAGAGCGTTTTCACTAGATCACGTTTGTATGCGACCGGGGCAAAGCTGGAAATGTGAAGGTACTGCCCGCTCCAAGTTGCCTTGCGACGAACCGTGCGCTGTAATGTACTATCGGGAAGTCTCCTTATGAGTATATCAAAAGTGGCATGCATTTACATACGCAGGATTGACCGTCAGTAAACTCAGAGGGTAGCTGAACATGTGCCGAGGTGGTTTGAGCAACTGACGACGCAACAAAACGGAGTGGATCCGAGGATGAACAGGAGACCAGCATCATCCACCACCAAGCATCTCTTGGCCACTCGGCACCAGATGAAGCCGGAGACTGAGTTCAAGGTGTTATTACGCAACAACAATCTGATAATTTTGGCAGTTATTGAGGCTTTGCTAATCAAGGCGTATCAATCTGTGTTGTGTGCACGGAAACTATTGAGACAATCAATTAGGTTACCGTGGTCTTGATTTTGACATTTTGATTGGTGTGCCAATTTTTCCGCTGTATATAACTGTCTATGAATCCCGCTTGTATTGTGTTTGCGACTGATGAGAACACTCGAAACGTTGACATGTCGCAACTTATGTCTTCTCATTGCTCTAATGAAATGGTTGAATGATTCCACTGTTTTACCTTTCTGAAAAGAAGACTCCCCGCTACCGTTGCGAGTGCGTTAGATCGATCGTTATCTTTGCTCTGCAACTTAAATTTGGAACGCACTCGGAGAGACTTTCGAAGGATGTGTCCGCTCATGTTGTTTTCCCAGACGATTTGCCAAGAAGTTGTCAAGAATCAAGTCGCCGGTTAGCAACATCAATCTGTCAATGGTAACGTCGGCGCACATCGACGCCAGTCTAGAACGAGAAAGAAAGTTCTTCGAGTCGCTTAAAAGAGGTTCGCGTGCATGCTCAAAGAGTTGTCGTTGGCCTTTCCACTGACGTTATCCGCCGCACACAAACGAAATAAGTCCGCATTGTGCAGCGTTACCTTGCAATTCTTCAAATTCCACCTTCCCTACTGAGTGCTTAAAGCATGTATACAATCTGTCATCTGTACATTTCACGCGCACACAATTGGAAGTTCCCTCACTTGGACTGAAATACCGATTGCCGCCAAAAGCTATAGACAAGCTCAGCACGCAGGCTCAGTTTGAGTATCTGAATGAACAGCTCAGTGACCAAACGCCAAGATCAATGGAAGATGCGGGTTGGTTCCGGGCAAAATTGGTAGATATTGCGAACCAATACATGAACACGCCGATAATCCAGAAATGCTGTCTGAATGCCGAACACTATATGACGATCAAACAGTTAAAACAAATGGGACACAGAACGTTTCTGAAGCGGGATAAGGGATCAGGCGTTGTAATAATGAACCGGTCTGACTACATTGCAAAGATGGAAAGTATTTTGGATGACAGACGAAATTTCTAGTTAGATAAGACACCAGAAAATAACATCGTGATCGAGAAACAAGTGGCAAAGTAACTGCAGATTCTCTTGCTACATGATTACATTACTTATTCGCAATGCAAGCGGTTGAAAGTGACCGGCACTCAGACACCAAGAATGAGGAGTGCTGTCAAATTACACAAGGCAGGTAACCCACTGCAAACAATTATGTGTGTGAACAACTCCCCGTATCACAACGTTGTGCGGTGGCTAGCGAAAATGTTGGAGCCTGTACGTAAACTCCTGGCCACGTATTGCCTAAAAGGCTCCTTTGAATTAGTCCAGACACTGGAACACGTGCCGCTGGGTGCGGAGCACATGTACTCAATAGACCTTGACTCACTGTTCACAAACTTGCCCCTACGTGAAACAGTTGACAATTTGGATGATTTAATCGCATGTCAAAACCTGTATTTTGGTCTACCGCTGGAGAATTTGAGGGATATGATCCTATTATGCATGGGAAATATACGGTTCGAGTTTGTGGGGAATGCTTATAAACAGATGGACGGCGTCTCCATGGGTAGTCCTCTGGGACCAGCGTCAGCAGACATCTTTCTCGGCTTGATAGAAAGACCATTTACTATCAGTATTGGTGAAGCTACGTTGTACACGCAATACGTGGACGACATCCTAGTCTTCACCAGCAACGAACCTTTTGCGCAGCTGTCGACAGTCCTGAATTCAACTCATCTGAATCTATCCGTGACCCATGAGTTGGAACAAAAGGATTGTCTGCCATTTTTGTTATGCTCCTAAGGAGACTTCCCGATAGTATATTACAGCGCACGGTTCGTCGCAAGGCAACTTGGAGCGGGCACTACCTTCACATTTCCAACTTATGTCTTCTCACTGCCCTTACACCGAAGCCCACTTCCTTTTACATATGACTTCAAGCTGGTTAACTCATTTCATTCGGACGGACTACGAATGTGTTCTGGAATTATCTGTGAAAACCTGTCTGCACTTAATATAGTTATTGAACGCTTTTAATGAAGTTCTCCGCAGTAAATTCCTGATTACTTGGGTACAGATGCTGCATTACAGAAGGCCTAATCACACTTGCCGGAAATGTGATCCCAACATCCGACTCCTTTCGGAAGTTAAAAATTATGTACCCTAACTCGCTCAATTTCTCAAAACACGTGTTTTATAAGGTTGCAAAAGCAAGGCCGCTATGCGGATACATCACCAAAAATTTTCCCGTGCCTGAAACACGACTTGTGTCATATAATATAATTTTACGTCCGACTCTGGTATACCGACTGCACTATCGTTCACAATCAATTAGGGAATACAGTATAACTCTGCAAAATGTCCAACGATCATCTACCAATCTGGCCATGGGATGCTGCTCTAATCTGAGTTATTATGATCGTTGTGGACAACAACAAATCGATCCATTTAGCTGAAACCCTTCAAAAATCAACACCTCTTCTACAACATTAGTAACCAAAAAAGTTAAGAAGACAAGACTGTACTTGTGTTGTAGGTGACTGCTATCTACCCTAAACGAAATGGCGGTTTGTTGCTACCCACAAAGCCTTCAAATCATTAAACTAGGTCGAATTTCTTCCTAATGTGTCACGCCTACAGATACGCATGAGTGCAAACCGTGTTACATTAGGAAATTTCCAACAAACTTTCCTCACCATTGCAAATGTGTTGAAGATCTTTGGCTCAAAATAACCTATAAACATTGAGGGAAACTGTTATAAATAAAATATGAACAGGTTGTTGCTTAAAATCAGCTTGCACACTATATCTCATTACCCACAAAACCAAATCCTGTGTCCGTACAACCGATTAGCCCCTTCCTATTATTATCTACTCCTGAGCATCACAAACTAAAGAATGGTGATGCAAATATCAGTACAGTTTACATATTAGGTGATCAGGTCTAGGGAAAATGCAAAATCAGCAATATTGTTATTTAAATTTGTTTTAATATTTTGAATTCACATCGAATATGCCATAAATCCTATTCAGTGTACAAACAATCGCTTCCGCTTATGGGACGGTATACCTCATTCCGGTAAATATACGAATTTAGTTATTTATTTAAACAGCATTATACACAAAAGTTGACATTGTCTCCTCCTGAAAGCCGGATTACGCGGGCAGGGTTCGATTACCTCTTCAACAACATGGGGGAGTGAATAAAGTATATTCAAAGCCTGACTGTGAGATGGATGGTATAAGAAAGCCATCGGAGCAGACCACAAGTAATAGAGGATGGTTTGTTGTTGAATTTCGGAATTGGAGTTTATCGAAATTAGTAATAAGTAACGCAAGTAGGAAGCTTATTTTGGTAAAATAGATGATGGGTATGAGATAGCAACGGTTAAACCAGTCAATAACGCACCGAAATTCGGAGTGCATTCAGCAAAACGTTGGTGATGAATGTCCAAAATGGCTAAAGGATGACAACCGTATACACAAAACATTCACTGGAATATTCGGAAGTGATGCATATAGAACCCAACAGAGGGTATTTCTGCATTAGACAAAAGCACCGTCTTAACTAAGAGACCAGTTTGTCTCCTAAACTATCAAAATTGCAACAAAATGAGAAAGAGCACCAACGGGAACTTAAGTAAATGTTTAAATACGAGAAAAGGCATATACGCAAGCAACTTGAATAGAAATTTTAGCCAGAAAACGTCAAAGGAAATTGTGGACAGTGCGTTCAGGAACCATAGACCCAGATTCCAGTCACGCCATGTCGCACCCTATCACTTGTTATTGCAGACGTAATCCACGTTGACACGTAGGGCGCCTCAGACTGCAACAGGTGAAACGATGATAAAATGCAAATTATGACCGACTTCATTAGAAGCATTTCACTGTCTGTATAGGGACCGCCGGGCATCTTACAGTGAGTTCAATTAGATTCGCAACTTCACAATGACCTCCTTGACATCGCCTTCTTTTCGAAACCATGATTGTCCACTCCTGGTGGCCCCAAATCAATACTAATTAATGCAGTCCATCAACTCAAGCACTGCATTTTATAAGGTATAAAAACACGGCAAACACTAGTGAATTCAAGCTACCAGTAATCCAGCGAAGAACTAGAAACAACCAAGAGAGTATGTTTCAACAAGTCGTTTTATCATACCATATCCTAATTAGCCAACAAACGCTTGCATTGTCTACCGATACCATCATAAAACTAAAACTCTATCTCATTGATGTGACACGTAAAATGAAATCCATTGCTTTTCCAGGATTTAGCTAAACTAGCGCATATTATTCGGACCCGCCTACATATTATTTATATTCCAAACTCAGCTTATTTGTCCTTCATCCAATTCCAACTTCCAATGCTCTTGTTCTTGCCCTGTTCTGTTCAACACTCAATCTGATTGTCATCTTGAATGCATTACAGCCATGTGGACGCCATCCGTATTCCTCCTCAATGTACTCTGCGTATTGCTCGCAGAGGCGAGTCAGGTGCCGCAGCAGGCTGCGCACCAAGCACACAAGGGTGGTGTCATCGCGGCCTTTGTGTCGGACGTACAAGTAGAAGCGCAGCGTTGCTGCTGCTGTGATTGCTGTGCATGTGGGAAACCCGAGAAGACCACGACCAAAACCACCACTCCAGCTCCTACCACAACCACAACCACCACAACAACAACAACCACACCAGCCCCAACTACCACGACCACGACCACCACAACAACCAAACCGGCACCAACTACCACCACGACAACCACCACCACCACCACAACCACACCAGCTCCCACCACAACAACACTCACAACTACCACCACCAGACGTACAATCACCCGTCGAACCACCATCCCCGCTATGTTCATCGACGAGCCGGAGGAGTGCAGAAAAGCACTCACTGTAGTCAGCCAGATCCGTATTTATGTAAGTTTGCATGCGCCCCACATCACCTCACCACTCTCACTTACATCAATTTCTTCCTTGTAGCTCGAGATTGCAATCAATTCGCAGACAGAATATCGGTTCCTCAACGAGAAAGATTTGCAAATCTTGTCTGTCGTCAGGGACTTCTCTGTTAACAAGTTGATAACGTATAAGATTATTGTGAGTTGTGTCATCCAATTCCACCTAACATCATCGCCCCATTTTAGACACTAATAGCACCGGGTGTTTGCGAAGAAGTGGAAATCTGCAATGGCAAACTGGTATGCGATACGGAATATTGCATTGTGAGAAAACCGGAGCGAGTCACGTGTCCTGAACTTCTGCCATCGTGCCCATTAGTGCGCTAGAGTGCCGCACTCAAATCACCGCTTCGTTAGGACATGCTGCAATTATTGGATTGCTATTGTAGACATTTTGCTTGCACAACGCAATAAAACTGCTTTTAGTCTATTTGTTTTTCTTCTTTGCCTTCGGCATCATTTCACGCTCAACGTGCGATGGGTTCGGTTACATTTTCGAATCGGGTGCTTCATGCGCTGATAACAAAATTAGCTTGGCCTATTAGTCAATGAAGCAACTGTTCTAGATGGGTAAAACGGCGCTTGCTTAACATGGCCCGTAGGATGGATAGGGTGCAAAGTACAAAGTAAACTTTTAGGTAAAGTACGTGTGAGATACATGATTTACCAAGGGGTTTAGAGTGGCACATGTGCTAGCATTCCTGTCTGTATTGTAGGAAGGTTGCGTGTTACCGTCCACTACATGTTCTGCACTAATGCCATGCTCTGATGGTCGTGAGATATATCGTGCAGTGTGAATGTGTCAGGATATCGGTTATGCGTATTTTTAAAAAGATCTAATGTTGCGACGCTGATTATATGCACGAGGAGGGCGTTCAACGGCTGTGACACTCGAAGAGAGAAAACGTTCTGTCGACGTTCCATTGGCTCTATTGCGGAACCAGCTTAAACTGATGGCCCCTCAGAGATGTGTTTTGCCCGAGTTTGGAAAGAGAGTGACAAGCGTGTTTTGGGGTGCATTAGAATTTGATGCACCATTAAGAGATATCGCCGTGTACGCCGATAAAGTCGGTTGTACGTTTTTCGTGATTGCAGCCCGAGTGGATAGAGAAGGCGGGACAAACCTCCGACGACGAAGAACTTCGTCGCTATGCCCTGTGCTGTATCCAGGACGGTGGGTTGGTGGGGGTTCTACTAGGGTTGCCACGTGTGCGGCCACAATACGCGCCAAGGAATTTCGGAAAGTCTGAGTCGTCAAAATTCCCGAACGCTCTATGAAGAAAGCAGAAGTGCTAGTTTCCTTTCTTGGATGTTGTTTCTGACAGCCTCAAACAGCCAAGTTCATCAATGTGATACACAACGTATATTGTGTTCACCGCTATTTTGTGTTTCTAACCAATCGCAGCGTTACCGTTTGTTTATTTTTTTGGTTAAACTTAACAAGCCCTTATTTTCTGTACCGCTCGTGTCTGGAACGCCAAGTTCGTTACATTGCATTGATCCCATTATTTTTCTCGGTATTATTTCTTTTATCTTCTGCGAATGCTTGCACGCTTTCCGTAGACCTGTATTGTCTAGCGTTTCACAGTTCACCTGGTAATGGCCTGTAAAATCATTTAAACTTAGATTTAAACTCCATCAACAGCAGCTCATAAATCATTCGGTATGCGACGACTAGAATACACAGAAAAGGAAGCGTTCGTGTGAAAAAATGCAGGGCTGGTTCTGAACGCTGCAGTTGAAAGCATCCAATGTCTTTTTTTCATACTATGCATTGTCAAACGGATATTTGCGTGTTTAGTTAAGACATCTACATCGCAGCGTTTAAACGAAACAACATCCACCAACCTTCCAGAGCCCAGTTTATCTATTGTGATTGGGGCTGGAAATACTGTCTTCTTGCTGGCTTGCTGTCTTCTTGCTTCCTGGAGGGCTACACGACATGGCGACAGAGGAGAAGAAGCCGACGCGCCGGAACCCCTCGTTTTGGTGGACATGCGTCGTTCACACTGCCGACCGCTCTGCAGATGACTGAAAGCAAGCTGCCAGAAAATTGCAAAATGTGGAAGGCGATGTGGAGGGATTGCGTCACCCTGACCCAGTTGCATACTCAGCCAATGGCATACCAGTTGGCGATATTTGGGCACGGTGTGGGCGATGAAGCCAGGAGGGTGCTTGAAACATTGATGCTCAGTGACGCAGGTGAGGAAGTCGAAGTTTCAGAAGTGCTGAGAAGAATCGGGGCGTTTTGTGGAGGACAGGTAAATCAAACGTATCAGAGGTATTTATCTTTTGATCGCGATCGATCCCCAAGCGAATTGTTGGAGACTTAGGTAACAGAACTGAAACCGTTGGCGCGTAACTGCAACTTCTTCGATTGCATGCGAGACTCCTTGATACGTGATCGTATTTTCACTTGCAAACAGAATGATGAGCTATCTCGGCGCCTTCTGAGACAAAGGAACCAGTCTTTGGAACAATGTGTGAACGTCTGCTTGAGTGAAGGAAGAACGGCGCTGCAGTTCGAGCATGAGAGAGGCGAAACAAACACCGATCGGTGCGCGATACCTCGAAACAACAGTAGTCCGCCCCAGACACCCGAAGGACAGCGTCGGAGTTGTCAGTTTTACGGTCGTGTACATCCAAGAAGAAAGGAGAGCTGCACAGCTTGAGGTCGAACGTGCACAAAATTTTCCAAGGAGAACCATTTTGCTCGTTGTTGCAGATCCGCTAAGTTCATCCCAGTAGTCGAGAGCGTTAACGAACAGTTACAAGAATTTTATATGAGCAACTTGGAATATCGTTGAGAACACAAGTGTTTCTTCTCGACGCTTCTGATTCGAGGACTACCGTTGCGCTTCCAAGTGGACTCATGGGCTATTGTCAACATCCTATCTGAGAAGCACTGTGAGGGAATGATATGTGACAGGACGCAGAATTGCCTCCGAATATGCAATGGTTTAAAGCTGCTGCCGAAAGTTGACGCCACGTTGAAGGTCATGAATCCGAAAAACGGCACAGAACACCAACTCTATTTCCTGATAGTCTCAAGAGACCTTATGACTATTCTAGGTATTGATTCTAATCAGCGTCTCGGTTTTGTCTCTTTCAACCATGAAAGTTTAGTCCATTCGTTTGGAGATAACAAATATGGTTGACAGCTACCCAAGTGTGTTTGACGGAGTCGTAGGGAAGTTCTCAGGGTACGCTCATTTATCTTCAATCGAATCCGCTAAGCCGGTAGTATTGTCGACCAGAAAGGTGCTTATTGCATTCCGTGAAAATTTTTTAGATGAGCTGCAGCTTCTTGCTAGTTTGGGTGTAATGGCCAAAGTTGAGGAGCAGACAGATTGGGTTAGCTAGGTGGCGGTCGGTACTAAGAATTCTGGAGAAGTACGCGTGTGCATTGATCCAAACCCACTTAACGCCGCACTCAGGAGGGAGCATTATACGCTACCGACGCTAGACGACGTAGTTCCGGTACTGTCCAGAGCTAGAATATTCACTAAAGTCGACCATGCTTCTGCGTTTTCGCCTGTATTACTTAACAAAGAGTCAAGCTAACTGACCACCTTTAGGACACCTTTCGGGCGTTTCCGTTGGCTTCGTTTAGCGTTTGGACTGAAGGTATCAAAGGAGATTTCCAGAAACGACTGTTGCAATCTTTAGATGATTTACCAGGAACGTTCTGTGTAGCATAAGACCTTTTGGTTTTTGGCGCAACGCGAGAGGTGCACGACCAGAAGCTTCACCGATTTTGGCAGCGCTGTTTTGAAAGGAAAATCAAGCTGAAACGAGAGAAGATCGAGTTGCGTAGGACGGAAGTGGTGTTTCATGGACACATGCTAAGCTCCGAAGGACTGAAACCAGACACAGAGAAAGTCAGGGCCATCAAACAGATGCCTCCTTCTACTGCCGTGAAATCTGCTAGCAGGCTGCATGGGATGGTGGATTACCTAAGTCGTATCTTGCCCCGATTAGCCGATGTAATGATACCAATACGAAAACCGAAGCTTAGGAGTGAGAAGTGCCATTGGGACGCAGAGCAGGAGAAAGCATTACAGAAAATAAAGGAACTGATCACGAGCGCCCCGTTCTCGCTTACTATAACCCAGCACTCCCGCTCGAGATCCTCTGTGACAGCATTCAGTATGGTATCGGAGCCGTACTCATGCGCACACCACGCTGCACGCGAGGACACCGGTATAAACTTCTCGTACCGAAGTTGAAGCGGGTCGCTCAGCGACTCTGTTTCGAACGCAGAGTGGTGAATGTCTGAAACGACCTACTGCAGCAGGTAGTAAAGGCGAACTCAGTGTCCGAATTTAAGAAGATCCCAGACAAACACTTTGCAGAGGCAAAATATAGAGAGCGGAACGATAAATAAGGCGTATATGTCCAAGAGCGACGAGTGATGCAGCTACACAGAGAAAGCTCTACTCGTTGCTTAGAACCAGTATTCGGTATTCAGTATTCATGCAGAAGGGCAAGGCTATCGACTTTCGCAGCCGGACGCTGATAGAGACTGAGCTTCGTTACGCGCAAATAGAGAAAGCAACGTTTGCATTGGTTTATGCCGTGGAGCTTTTCAACGACTGTACGTTTGGCCTCAAATCCACCTAATTTACCGACCATAAGCCCCTAATTTCGATCACCAGCAAGCCGCTCCATATGGTTCCACGCCACCTGCAAATGATGCTTATTCGTCTGCAGAAGTATACTCTAGAGATTGTCTACCGGCCAGGATCCCATCTGCACATTGCCGACACGCTGTCAAGAGCGCACCTGTCAGGCACGCCTGGAAAGGAAGAAGACCCCGATTTTGTCCATGCAACACAGCTGTTCGCCATCACTAAGGAACGCTTGCGACATCTCCAACGATACACTGAGGAGGACGAATTGTGTAGGCTAGTAAAGCACACGATAATGGACGGATGACCCGAAGCCAAGAAAAATTTACCAAAGGAGCTGTCTTTCTCCTTCCATTTTCGTGACGAACTCATTACTGACCATGGATTAATATCCAAAGGCAACAGGATAGTGGTTCCAAAGGCACTGCAGCGTTCGATGCTGAAGCTGATACATTGTACACATTTAGGTACCAACAACTGTTTGGCAAAAGCTAGAGATCTGTTGTTCTGGCCCGGAATGACCAGCCAAATACGTGACTATGTCTCCAGTTGTGTACCATCTGCGCGCACGAGGTAAGCCAACCAAAACCACCAATGACGCTACGTGCTGTTCATGATAGACCCTGGCAGATGGTTGCACTAGACATTTTTTCTCACGATGGAAGGATCTATTTGACTGCCGTAGATTATTTTAGCGACCACTTCGAGATCGATGTGCTTACGATGACTAGTACGCAATCCTGGGTGAACAAGTTGCAGTGCCAATTCGCTCGGCAAGGAACACCCGAGGTTGTGATTCCAGACAACAATCCGCAATGTAATAGTGTAGAGTTTTGTGCATTCAGCAAGAAGTGGGATTTTCGTCACCGGCTAACCAGCCCATACCATAGCCGGTCAAACGGTAAGGCTGAAACCGCAATGACGAAGGGGAAGAAAGTGCTTACAAAAGCCAAAGAGACCCAGCAAGATCCTTACCTAATGCTACTGGGGCGAAGAATACTCCATCTACTGATATTGGAGCGAATTCTGCAGAGCGTCTATTCCGTCGTCGAACAAGAACGTCAATACCGACCGCGACAAATCTACTGTAGCCCAAAATTGCGCCGTCCTTTGTTCTACACGACCGACTACGGAACAGAATGCTAAGGCAAAAGGAGTACTATGATCGCGGATCGAAAAACCTGTCACCAGTAGGTACAGGATAAGTATAGGTGAAGCCATTACCGGAATCCGGTGGATGCTGGCGGAAAGGAGTGATCGAAGGCCAGAAAGGAGAGAAGAGCTACGAAGTCAAGGTTGGGGGAAGTCTCATTCGACGGAATCGGGTGCAATTGAAAGGAGGGTGTCAAAAGTAGACGCCGCAGAGCTAGGGTCAGCGACAACAACCAGAGAAGAATACTGCTACCCAAGCCCAGGACATTAAACGCACAAGAAGTGGTAGGCAATACGGAACATATTGCAAACCCATCCTAAAAAACGAAGAAGGAAAGGATGTGATGGGACTGGAATTGCTGGTGAAGGGAAATGCTGTAATGCTGATCGAACGTCACAGGCCAGAGCGATAGGGAGTGAGCACGTTGACGGAAGCATAGTGGTCTGCCAATCAGGAAATAGTTGACCCGTGGCTCGCGTCCAGCCTGCAACAGTCCACTGAACGTGCAAGTGATCAATCAGGCGCCAGCAGGCGAAGTAGCGCATACCCGTGCACCCTTGCGCCAAGGCTTGTGGCACTGGACTGAGGAAAAAAGCGCGCGGGTCCAATCCCGCCAATCCTACGCTCACTAAGCAAATCAAGGTGATTTTAGACAGTGAAAGTGGCGCGCAAGCATAAACCAACGGAAAAGGAGCCAGCGACACAATGTCAATAACAGGGATGAGCCATTGGGGACTGTTGTAAACAGTCTATATACTCTATAAATATTCGAGCGTAATCTTATTATATGACTTCGTGATCTCGGCCCAGCCTTCTTGCTTACCGGAGGGATACACGACATCTATCCATCAAATAAATAATTTTTTAGCACATCTTTTCTTAGTAGCTTGTCATTGCGAAGTTGTGGGAAGAGCCGCAAGCTATATCAACTGTCTAACGTACTATCGGCTAATATGCAAAGCTTTTGCTGGGTTCCAGTACATAGAACCTGACAGAGTAACAGTGGATTATTGGCTTAGAAAAATGGATTCCAGTTTCAATAATGCATCCGTTCCGAAACTTGGGCCAATGTAGCTTAGAGGATGGCACATGTTGTTACTGAGTTCCATGCTCGCGAACGAATCCGAGGGTTACAAGGAGCAATGATACGATCGTTTCAACAATATTTAGCGCCAGGTGGTCATATACATATTTACACATAACCTGAGAAAACAAAACTCAAGCGGATTATTTAACCCGTTAAGTCATTTCACGAGTTATCGTTAACTGAAGTGATCTACAGTTGATGCCAAACAAATATATTTCGGAACACCAAAAGAGGGCAGTTTGTACCTACATACATAACAAAAACACTAGTATTGTAGAAGGCTGTTACCGATTAAATTTGCATGTAACTGAAGAATTCCCATTTACGTATGAAGAAAAAGGGAACAAATGTAAAAACTATTTTTGAAGATTCCTCGTTAGACCTGTACAATTATATAAGCAAAATAGCAATGGGCGTAATGGTAGATTCGACCAGTTCAAAAGAGATTAGATAACTTGCGGACCAGGAGCAATAACGAACTGGGGCAAATGTGTAATAGAATGATTGCAGCCAGCCTCAGAATCATCCGCTTTATCCGATTAATTTAGCGTAAAAGCTTCGATCAGCTCCTTTTGTGGACAGTAAGCGGTTGATACAACCAAATACTGAAGGGCTAGACGGCCACCAGTGCGTTGATACGCATACCTCATGGGTGAAGTGCAAATACCCTGTATAGTATTCGAAATGCACGGACTGGCTCAATCTGACGCCCACTATCCACAAGATGAGCCATAACAGAGCTAGTTATAGCCCCAGTACCACCTGAACGTAACTAGCTTGGAAAGTGCCACTTTACGCGCTTTGACACGTACCCCGCTGTTAGACTGATATAAATGGTCGTATTGGTCGCGGTTGTGGTTTTGTGCTTGGAGTGATCGTGTCGTGTTTCTCACACTCGCAGCGACCACAGCAGCAGCTTTGCTGCACATTCACTCGCACGTTCTACTCAGTGTCCACGATGACGCCACCTTTGCGTTCTTGGGGGGCATCGTGGGTACCGCTTGTAAAAGCAACGCACACACCGCCATGAGGAGAATTACGGATGACGTCCACATTGCTGTAATTCATCTAAAATGACGAGCAGACTACGTGGGTGATAACACAGGACAGGAGCAAGACAAGCGAAATATGTGTTGTGTTTGTGGAGGACGAATGATTTAGAAGCTTGATTATCAGTTGCAATAAGGTGACCAACTGGCTTAACTAATCTGAGCTAGTTGGAAACAATGGAACAATGGTATAATACGAATAAAAAAGCCAAGCCTTGACGAGTCCCATGTGATGTTTTTACGGGAATAACTTTAGTTCAATGAAGTCACACAAAAATGAAAAGCGTAGCTGTGGACTCACCAGGTTATCCACGTTAACACATAGGTAGATCCGTCTACCCCGATTTCGTGGGGTTGGTGAGCAAAATGTTTGCGTCTCGTCGTCACGTAAGGAATAGAAATCAGATGTAATCTAAATGATGTAAAGCATCATCAAGTGGTTTTTTAATAATGAGTAGCGTCTGCACTGAAATGACTAGATTCGAAAGAGCGTTCCACCGTTGACAAACTCAAAGTGAAAAATAATTTCGGCGGCACTCAAATTGACAGTTTTGGATGGCAAGTTTCAATTTACGACCCCTCAATTATATTTTGCAGCTAAGATTTAGGAGGTGGCAGCAGGCATGTCCTGAGTTTTTCAGAAGTTGGAACACCAGGGTGTGTTCACCCCGTAGATGGCGTTATCTTCCGCCGTACACTCCCGAGGCATTCCTTCGCCTGTGGTATTACAGGTGCCAAAATCCATTTTTCGTTGCCCGTCGCTGTGCGGTCTCCAGTGTCACCAGGTTGCGTTTTAACCATGTTTGCCAAGAATTTAATCGCGTACTCTACATGAGATCTCAGATACGCATTAAGCATTTGCGGGAAGATGGAGGGATCAAACCTCCCGAACACCCTCCGTAACAGACAAACAGCTTGGTTCGCGATTTTGGACACCTTCAAGGTTTGCGCCGAAGAGCCGAGGTCGTTTTGGGTTACCACCAAGGATGTTCAATTCACAAATAAAAGTGTCGAACCAAATAGAATAAGCGATAAGATGTGTGAAATAGTAAGCGTATGTGGACATTGGGTTTAGAGAATGGGCGTTGATGAGTAGAAGAAAATGGTGGCATACGATCTCTTGTAACATACTGCTTAGTTTGTTGCTGGATTTTCTCAGAAGCACTGGTTGGTAGAATTTGCCACTGGTTCACGGTATTTATACTTCGCACAATGCAACGTGTGAGTGCTGATGGGCCACATGCTTCAACACAGCTTGGGGTCCACCAGGAGTAAGTAGCTGTTGGTGCGAAGCGATCGTGGGGTCGAAGAGTTTAGTATGATCTTAAGTATTCCACTGAATCCGATTGAATTGACCGACTGAATTGACTGACTACCAAACAGTTAAGTGCTTCTGAGGAAGGCAGTCATAATTTGCATTTCATTGCCGTTTCTAGTGGAGAGGCGTCTGACGAGACGTACGAGCTAACACTAATCTCATTAACAAGTGACAAAATTCAACTACGAGTGACTCGAAATTGGGTCAGTGTCTCATGAACCTACTATTTCCAGTCTCCTTTGTTGCTTTCAGGATAGCATTGCTATTGCGCCCAATGCCATAAACAAGGCTTGTACTTGTTGTGTTTTACGGAATTTAAGCATTTAGTTCAAGTACCCGTTCGTCTTGTTTGACCACTTTGTTGCAGTTTAAGAAGATTTGGAGTCAGGCCAACACCGGTAATCCTTCATATGTGGTTTCGGAGTTAAGCAAGAAAACAAGAAAGGCACCCGCAGTAGCTGGTACGCAGTATCGAAGCTTGTTGTCACGCGACCGCCAACGGTCGCACGTTGGCTAATTATACTACGAAGCTCGTCCTGTCCCTCCGCAAGCTCGAACCCGCATCGCAAGACTACAAGTCAGGCTGGTTACGACTAGGCTACGGGCCGGCAAAATCGTTAGCTGTACGCGGTAATGGCCCTTCGATGCCACGCGACCACTACTAGTGTCAGATGGCTTGAGTATACTACGAGGACATCTGTTCCTATGCGGATTCGAACCGATGTTCTTATGATTGAAACCCATGCGCTCAGACCATTCGGCCACCGGTCGACGATGCTTTTATAGTTACGGTAAAATCTTCATGCAGCCCTTCCGAGTCTTCTGTTTGAGTGCATTAGGTGTACGGTTGTCGGCTTACTTAACTTCCCTTTTCACCCAGGAACTGCAATCCAAAACACTGTCCATACATAAGTGTGCAAACATTTTTGAGATTTAACTGTTTTTCGGTAATACTAATTTATATAGGAAAGTTAACTCTTACCGTTCGCCTTTGTGTGATAAGTCTGTTTACCATCGATTATACTTATTTTCTCCTGCAGATTCTTGCTGTTCCTTCTCTACTCTCGCAACTCGGACTAAAGTTTATCTGGCTGCCTTCGGCAATAAAAGGTATTTTAGACATTCTGTATACGATTGGGCCATTCGGAAAGAAAGTATAAACTAAAGAGGATGTGTGCGTTTGCTTCAAGCAGCTCAATTTCACTCTGTTGTATCATATCGTAAAACTTGTTTATCTTTCCGCTAAAAATCCTGGGAAATACCAGCATGCGAATGTTTCTTTACTTGTAATCTACTGTATAACTATCGAACAATTGAAAGTGATCAATCTTTCTGTCTGCTATGAACCATAAAGCAGCTGTGTCGTGTGAATGAAGCGAACTTGACACAGCCGTTTTCAACTTCCGGTGTCTTGCTCCTTTCTCGCACTTAGTACTTCTTTTGCTCGATGTGACACCTCCACTTCGGGAACAGCTGATGGAAAGACAACTATTTTCTTGTGCACCCATTTACGTACGTTTAAGCAATACTGAAATCTGTTTGTGACTGGTAGCTGCTTCAGCGAGCTTTTTTAGTTTAAATATATCTAGGATAAGATCTAGCCTAAATGTTCTATTTTCACTGTGTTGAGCACAACAAGTTGTCATTCGTTTCTAGTGGTAGTGGCCCTTATGCTGTAACGGATACACATGGATATCGTACAAAGCACCGCCAATTACATTTCTAATGCTGCCGATGATTTGCTTTCGATAGGGACGGTGTTAGTCTTTGACTAACATACGGCTAACATGTCTGCGTTCCTTTTATTATTGTGGCAAAGCTTGTCCAGTAAATGTCATACTGCAAACAGGAAGACGATATTTTCGCACCAACTGGGTTTGTTGTCGCACACATTTCCGTTGCTTCTATAAATGGATTCGTTGATGGCCGTTCTATGCTGGGTATATTTGTGCTTCAGGTTTTGAAGAAGCAAACCAATAATCTTAAGCCGCTACAAAGTAATATATCTGTTTAGTCGTATGCTTTCATCGACACATTACTGTAAGAAATGAGCATATTATTTCACCGAATCTATGGGTTTTGCATACGGAAAATCGTCCGACTAACCATTTGAATGTTCGTATAAGATGTATTAACCGGTTATCCAGAGCTCACGGACAATGTGATAGATGGGGACACACTTCGCCATATTGACGCTAAAATTGGGTGCTCACATTTGGTGAAGTGAACATATCCTGGACATTCTAATGTCACCACAGTAATATCGTGTGCAATTAGATGCCTGTAACAGCGTAACTCTTAATTGCTCCAAAATTTTGCAGATATTGTGGAGTCACTGTAAGTTGTAGTCTACCGGAAAACACGCGAT
>OX104067.1:20030053-20083806 GCA_944474145.2 Dicrocoelium dendriticum | reverse complement strand
TGCGTCAACTACGTGCTGCAACAGGTTGTCTCATTCACTACTCCGTTTGGAAAGAGTTACTGAGCGAACCGCTTCAACTCCAGTATTACAAGCATGTACCGGTGTCCTCTTGTGCTGCTTGGTGTGGGCAGATGCAACAACGGTCTCAAAATTCTAGCAGTCAGAATTTGTAAAAACTCGACGTCATGTTCATAGCGCACCTAAGGGTTGGAATCACAGCATTCAAATGCATGGATGACAATGAGGCTGCGGAGCCTCAGGTCGCTGGACTTCGTTCTCGGTTTCTTTAGCATTAGCGTTTTCTATTCCCTATCACCAATTCGCTTATTTCCACATTAGAGCATTAGTGTCAACTGTAGTAATCCTAGGCGTTGTATTTCAGCTTGTCGGAACGAGAGATAGGTTGGCTGGATAACTAGGTGGCAGCCGTTTCTCTGATGGTGGTGCAGGACGAACCGAGCAGCGCGTTTCAGCGCACTTCGCTCTACTGATACGCTTGTTACACTTTTCGGCTCCTTTTTGCCCAAGCTTTGACTGACACTGCTTAAAATGTTCTCCAAAATGTCGTGCTGGATACCTCGAATTATGGGAACGTGGTCCCCAGACAGACTAACGTAAGAAATATGCAACTTCACGCTGCATATATTGCATATAATGGCATTTGCGAGATGCCCAGCGAGTTTGGAGCGATCTACCACAAGGTAACTGCTCCGCAATTTCAGAATAAAGCAAGGATGGAAAAGCAAAGAACAACGTAATGTAGAAACAAAGAAAATACAAGTAACTAACACATATATTTATGAGGAAGTAATTCTAAAGCCCTGAGGTAAATGAGTAGCCCGAATATTTATGGGATAATGCAACTTCAACCATGTAAAGAACGAGGTGAGCTGGCCTGACGAGGACCCGAGTGCGATCAGGAGGGCGCTATGCGCAGTCTGGTGACGTTGGTCATTAGAGTGCTGGCGGTGAATACTGAGAATACAGAGCGAGAAGCTAAAATCTGTGTTGCTCCATCGTAGTTGGATCGGACCCTTTTGCTGAATCACGTCACCGATTCCGGCGCGGCGGCAGAAAACTGCAGTTGCATTACATCTTATACCTATAGTCCAAAAAGTGGGCGTCAAGTAATCTCTTAAATTCGGACATCGATTTCGCATCGACTGGTTCTCCGGAACTGGGTTTCAATATTTCATCATTCGCCACTAGAAACATAGAGGGTGAGTGATGTGCTTTAACGCCGGTACCACTAGTATGTACCCGTGTCCGCGTGTGCTGCTTGGTGCGCGAACGTGCAGCAGCGGCTTCAACATAAGGAAGTGGCTCAGGTGCAGTAGCCAGTGCGTCATAAGGAGATCAACTTGAAGCCGCCGATATGACAGCAGATGAAGCCCTAGTCTCCCATATCGACCGTCGTAGGACATACCCCGTAAACCGGGGATGAGCAGGGTAGCTATATGCTGGACCTGTTTCAGCCTCCACCTTACCTATTGTAATCGGACAATAGGCGGGTGAGTTGTACTCAAGGACCGGACTTAGTATGGAAGAGAATAGACGTGTGGCACGCTTTTTAGAACAAGTGCAGAAGATGCGTCGAGGTGCCCAAAGTAGGCGTAATCCGTTTGCGTATAGTCTGTTATTGTTGTCGACCGAGTTAAGGTCACATCGTGAGAGTATGCTTAGACGCTGTACGGAAATAGTAGGATGCAGCAGGCTGCCTGCCAATATACGCACGTTCTTTGCTACCCTCCCCAGGCTTAGAAACGAGAATTTTGCCTTGTTTATCGGTAGGTTACCTTCCGTAAACCAACTGGGTTAGGCGACCAAGGTCTAGCTGAAGGACGTCACAGTCGTCAGGAGAGTCAATAATCTTCCAAACCATCAGGTCATTCGCGTACGACACACAGGGCGACCGAGGAAGCTGTGGTACTTCATGGGTGGGCATCGGGAATAAAATGGGCCCCAGTACTGTAACTCGGGGTATGCCGCTAGTGCACGGGCACCATTCCGTTAGGTGGTCATCCACCTGAACCCGCCCTCTTCTCCTAATAAGGAAGTCGCTGAACCACTGGTGCCGTGCACCACCAAAACCACACATCCTCAGCTTGTACAGCAGGAGCTAACCGTTCACTTTATGAAATGCTTTACTGAAATCAATGTAGATAAGCTCCACTGACGTCCCCCGGTACAACACTTGCAGCCATTCCTGCCGTGTCAACAGCATGTAAGTGACACCCGAACACCCCTCCATGAAGCCCTGCTGTGCCAGGGTCAGCTCTTTCGACTCCAACAAGTTTATTAGACCCTTTTCCACGATCTTCTTGAGCATCATCGCCAAAATTGTGGTGAGACAACTCGGCCGCTAAATATCCATATTGCGTGGGTCACTACCTTTTGGAATCGTCTTCACTTCCGAGAATTTCCAGTCGCTCAGCAACGCACCCTCGGACAGTGAGCTGTTAAACAGCTCGGCCATGGCAGGCCAGATGAAGGCTGATAAGCACTTGTAAATTAGCGGGTGAACTCCATCGGATCCGGCAGGTTTCGTGTCCTCAAGACTGGCGAGTAGGCTGCGGACCTCTTCCCCATAATAATCAAGGCCTCGAGTTCAGGAAGGGTTACACAAGTTGAGCCCGATATAGGCGTGTGCCCACTCGGAAACACGGAAGCAAACTGCTCCGTCCATGAGAAAGCTTTTTCAGGGTTGGAGGTCCGAGATTGTCCGTCAGTATCTTATAACACAGCTATGTCACTTGCAGGCGTCAGACGTCGCTTCGCATAAGCAAATAGCTTCTTGGGGTCTGTCTCCGCTGAGGTCGCAAGCTCCTCTTCGAACTGCCACTGCTTTCGTGCTTTTGCACTGTTGCATAGTTTCCGCTGCATTTGGTACGCCTCATAGTTGTCGACAGAGCTAGGAACGAGAATACTCTTTCACAATAAGCTTCGCAGAAGAGCCAATTGACTATACTCTCTGTCGAACCAATGTAGGTTCAATGATCCAGCTTTCCGATACTTGAGGGGCACGAAACGAGAGCACAACTATTGCACACCCACGTTTACAACAGACGAACAGGCTTCGACAGATGAATCCTGCGGCAGCGACCAGCATACTTTCTTGGCGGTTCGAGTTAGACCATTGAAGTCGGTATTCCAAAAAATTGTAAAACGGCCCCGGTAGACGCGAGTATGGCAGCCGCAGCTCCAGGCTGGCTAACACCATGGTGCGGGCACTAGGTGCCAGAGGCACCAGGACCTGAGTGTCATATACACATCACTCGCAACTCGTTAGTAGTAGGTCCAGGCACGATAGAGGGGAATGCGGTGTAACGCGCGTCGGTTGGCCGACACGTTGTTTTGCCCCCAGTTTCGAATAGCATCTCCGCAAACTGCGCCTAGCTTTCACAGTGCGCAGGAAGAAGTTGAACCTCAGGCCACCGTATTCGAGGGAACTTAACATCACCCATACGAGGAAGCGAGGCCAACACATGTAGTTTCTAGCATACGGCAACTAAGCCAGACATCGACTTGTTGGGGGTGCGATAAGCAGCACCCACAAACAGTTCACTCTGTCTCAGGCGGATCGCGCACTATAACTGTTTGCACAAGCTATTTCCGCCACTGTAGGTGTGTACCAGTCTTCCGCACAGTGAGTGCTGAATGTATAACAGCAAGCCGCCGCGATAGTGTGATAATCTGCCGCACCGGAAGCACGAGTAGCCACGAAGCTGGAATTCCTGGGTAGTGACCACATGATTAAACCCGGTTTCGGCCAGTCCTAGTACGTCCGGACGTGAGGCAGCGAAGTGAAAAACCTTTGTTTAGTAAACTACAAATGTTTGTGAAAGCTACGCGCAGGCCGCCGTAGGAACTGGCAGACGCGCATGAAGCGTCATCGACCTGTTGATCCGGGTTGGGGAGACCCAGGGAACTATCCGAAAATTCCTAATGGGGAGATGGGTTTCTTCACTATAAGTCTGCCGTTTCAGCTCCATGATAGAGGACTTCAAGTGCTCTCTGTCCGGCGGATCCAAATCGAGGCGATAATGAGGACTGGAAAATTGCAGCAAATAGAGATGCCTCTGTATAGCTGCATCTAATATCTTTTAACCATATCAACCTATGAACAGAAATCAAACGGTTCAAGTTCATGGTCCAACTTGCCATTAATTCCACACAGATTCGCATTTGATCTCTACTCGTGTTCGATCCCTAAGTATAGATCGATCCACTGCTGCCGCACGCTTTTCGGTTTGTGCGCTGGCCTACCGTAACTCAACTAACCTTTCAAGAAGCAGGACCTCAACGCCTACATGGCGAGATTTCGTAAGGGAACACGCCATGATGAAGTTCACGACGAAATTGAACGAAAACGGGAAAATCGGCTAACCCTGACGAACGGCACTTGCTTTTGGAAAGATATCAGACAGATCACCGTAGACCCTGGCACGGCCTGCAATGTTAGATTATAGAGCAGCTAAGGTGAGAACAGCTATTTCGAGCCAAATGCATCGATCTTCTGAATCGAAGGCACGCTTGCCGTCAAGGAACACAGCTACTTGTGGAAGCGGCAAGAGGGTAGTTCCGTTCGTATTCTGGGGAGGAACGGGTTGCACGCGCAGTAAAATAGACTGCATGATTCGAACGCATACGTCGAAGGAGCTGGGGACGGTGTTCAGGTTCCGAGATCGACGCTAGAACGTAAAAGTTGAAGACGTGCTTCGTCTGAAGGAGTATGGCGCTTTACAATAGCTGTCTGAAGTTTATCGTACAGCGATGGTAAGGGCGTCGGACGATAATCGAGCACAAAGTGTGTCGAGGTATTCGCGCGTATATTCTGACAGTCCATTAGACAGGCAGCCGAGCGCATAATTCACAACGACACTGGTAGCAAGCAAGACGTGTAATATTCGTCCGGTCGAGGATCAGATGGCTACCTTGTTTGATGTGTATGTCGGACGTAATAGAACTGAGGGCTGTCTGCCTTTAGATAAATAGTACGCGTGACTGTCTAACTAGGTACCGTTGTCACAGTTGCCGAGAGGTTTGAGTGTGAGCTTTACGGATGGTGAGAACATACACGGGTGATGACTTTAAAAGATACGGGAAGGTAAAGAGAAGAGGAAACAAAAGTGGCGGTTTTATTGAGTTTTAACGAGCTTCTAACCTTATGGATCACGAAAACGATAAGCTCAGACCTGTGTGGTATGCAGCTAAACCCCAGTATCCCAGGATCAAACTAAATGAGATCGAGAGGGGTGTATGTCACACCCATGTATGGACTCAGGACTTAAGGTTCCACCACGTCCGCCATAAGAAAACAATGAGGTTGAAAAACAAAGTACATACTTCCTAAGTTATTGGACGGAAGTATGGAAGGGGTAGCTCAACCATGTTGTAAGAGAAAATTGAGGGACCAAAAGAAGGGAAAACAACAATAGCTATCTAAACACTTATCATAGATCACGTACTTCGCAGGTTACGACAAGCATGGTTCTAAACGCGTTACACCTACTCCAAGGCAGAAGCACGCAAATATGAGGTTGGATAATCCGAGTATGTCAGTGATTAATTAGTTCAAGTGGGACATAAACAATAGTAGAATTTCATGTATGTTTCACTTTGAAGGCGAATCTATTTGCCTCCTGATGGTGTGCAGTCGACACGCGTCTCAGAGTGCAGTCAACCTGTGGCGGAGAAACTAAACCAAAATGGCTTAAATACATAAAAGGACTCCCAGTCTATGAGGCAAAATTTTAGGTCTGATATTCAGTAAAGCCCGATTCTCAGTTGGCACTTAATTAGTTGTTAAATCCGCTTCGGAAGACGAGACTTCAGCCAGTATGTTAATTCGGCGCGGTAGATCCGATGATCCATGGCCGAGGCCAGCAGCCCGACGATGGACAGCACAACACGCGTACTTGGAACCAGAAGGCGAATAGAAATTCGAAGAAGTGCTCAATGGGTTTCAGTCAGTTAGGAGAACCTGCGCAATAAATATGGAAAGAAGAACAATAAATGCCATTGGAGAGCTAGAATTGTGCAAAAGTTACAAACTAATCCATGTCCCCGTGTCTTCTACCAGCAGCCCCGCTGTGCTGGTAGCCTGAAATAAAAATAAAACAATACGGAAACAAAGGGAAAAGAAACTGAAATAAAGAGCCAACAACGTAAAATACTAGCAATTAGGAGAACCAAATAGAAACCGAAAAGTGTTATTCAGGCCAAGTTATGAGGGGGAAGGGTGGTAGTTGCAAACCGATGGTGTCAATTTGGTGTTCAACCGTCTCAAAATTTGGTTCCAATACAACATCCTAAAGCAGGGCGTTCCAAAAGTCAACCACCCTAAGCGATAACTGGGTATCAGTCCCACCTGATCGGATCGAAGCTGGTGCGACTTCTTTGGATATCCACGAAGAGTCGGCAACTGAACCGAAAAGAAAAGGTGAGATAAGTCCGGATCAACCTGACTCGATCCGATGTGATAAGTCCCCTCAATAACGCCTACAGTGCAGGGATAAAAGTCCTAACCTAAGCAATATCTCGGGGCAAGGCACACGCCTTAGCCAACGTACCATCTGGGTGTTAATCTACAAAACCCGCTGCACTGTCATCATGCACCGCACTAAACAATGTGGCAGTTTGGGCTCAGTACTCTAAGTGGAGTCTGATGTAGGCATTGTAAAGTATAACAAGCATTTCACCCGTTAGGATTTAAAATGACTTGTGGATCATCCACAGCATTTCGAATTCCTTGTAAGCAGCCTCTGTCTATTTTGCGCTCGAATTACGGTCCGACGACCGCCTGCCATCTAAGTCGGTTTGCACGGATACCCGTGGTACTTCGTTGCTCCCTGAAAAGTAAAGCTTTGATACACCACTGTGCCCAAGGCGAAAAACAGAACTCGTTGAAAGATGTATAGGTAGTTGCAACAAAGTGGACCAGTCCCAGAGTCTATCAAGCGCTGGCTGCAGAAACTGGGTCATCCGGGTCACTGACTGTGGCACAGAACTTAAGGTCGTCAGCAAACATAAGGGTGTCACACCCAGTTTTCAGTTAAGTCATTAAACTACAACATTACCAAAATTGGACCAAGGATAGAGCCCTGTAGAAGACCACAGAACAAACAGTCGAGAGGAGAGTCTCGAGCCCAGCCTCTATCGTCTAGTAAGGTTATCATCTATTGTAGTGCACGCCCGCACCTTACCGCAGCTTACACCACATGCGAGATATGGAACGGTGTCCAGTGCTTGGGCAGAGTCAATGAGAAGCACATCCATCGCCTTGCCCCAATACAAAGCGTCGACCCATTCCCGAGCATAAAACAAATTGGTTAAGAGAAGCACTTATGCAAACCGTGCTTAGACCAAATGAGCAAATAGAAGGTACTCAACTGGGCTTCAAGGACACCTATTCACCAGCTTCCCAGTAATTCGACCAGTTCACTAGTCGAACTGGCCGGCCCTTAGTTTCTAAGCTGTTTGTTAACGTTCTTGGAAGTAGGACACACCATTGCTTCCTTCTAGTCAGAAGGTAAGGAGCAGTGAAGAAGCGACTTATCAAACAAACTTATGACCAGCTGCGGGTTCATAAAACCATTTGGTGTGAATAGCAGCTGTCCCAACTGCTTTGGCAGGATTTGTTTCTCTAATCAGCGAGAGTACCTGAGTCTCTGTAACAGAAATATCCGTCAGCAGAGTCAGTCGGACCTCTCGTTTAAAAATCAACAGGCGGCAATCTAGTTACCTTTAAAAAGATTCCTGTGCATACTGTTCCGCAAGCCGACAGGTTTTAGCGTTGTCCATGTCAGCAGCAACAACGTCGGATGCAACTAAGACTAGAACAAGTGAGTAAAGATTAGTCCTCCTTTTGACATAAGCGAAGAAGTGCCTTGGGTTTACTAAAGCCGAATCGGCCAACGCAATTTCATAGCATAGTCAAGCAGAACGCGGCTGCCGCTTAATGACATTGAGTAAATCTTGATAGCACTGAAAAGCGTGCTTTGATGGAGCCGGCCGATACACTCGTCAGCACCTTGTACGCCTGTTCCCCAGTCGACGTGCAAATGAATTAAACCGTAGCCCAATTGCCTATTTAACCTTCGCAACAGACCTTGGGATATGACGGAGTGACACCTCAGACAAGTAGGTACCAATAAAATCCTACGCGTTCTGCAAGTCCTCGTCGGCTGAAATGATGGGTGATGACGACGATGAAATGACAACATATGGGAATGGCAGTCACCCAGACTGTGCTAGCCAAAGGGGTTTTAGCCTAACGACAATCGTGACAAAATCACGGGCATCGATTCTCGTTCGTCGCCTCACTGTGAAACAGGAATCTCGGATTAGGAAAGAGCACGTAGGTATCCGCCCAAGACATGGCTGCATAGACCATATATTCACTTTGCGGCAGGTGCTAGAGCAGCGCCACGCATACCGCAGGCCGACAATAGCTGTGTTCCTTGATGTCAAGATTGCGTTCGGATCAGCCGATCGATCGATTCTGTTCGAAATACTTGCGCGGAGATGTGTTCCCACGAAATACGTGAACATCCTAAGTGCTCTATACTAGAAAGCTACAGGCCGCGTCAAGGTCCACAGTGTCCTATCTGATAGCTTACCGACCACGGGTGGCGTTCGTCAGGGTTGTCCGATTTCCCCATTTTCGTTCAATTTCGTCGTGCATTCTATCTTGGATTGTCCCATAGAGAACCTCACGATGTAGACGTTGAGGTCGTGTCTGGGAAAGGATTAGTTGCTGCTGATTTTGCGGACGGCGTCGTCCTGCTTTTCGACGATGATGCGGCGGCCCAAGCAACCCTGAATAGCCTGTCTAGAATGGTCACATTATTTGCTATGCACTTCGCTCCTTCAAAGTACAAAGTGCTGCTGCTGGCCCACCCTCCACTTTCTGGCCCCTCGACCCTTGCTAACAAGAAACCCGGGGTGGTTGATCAATCCACTTACCTTGGTAGCTGCATCAGCAACAATAAGCGACGGTGGAAGTAGCAGTACTACCGCTGAGGTGAGCGTGACGTGCTGCGGTGCAAACCACGAGGACTGCTTCGGTTAGTAGTGCGTTCATGTCGAATAGCATAGTCGAATGCTGAGTTCTAGGCGGAACATTTTATCTTTGGTCTAATCAAGCGTATTGCTATGGGATAAGCTGACGGTGTTGGACTCAGCTCATTGCTTAAAAGTATGCTTAGACAACCATTCGTGCGTTTTGTCCGCAGCTGCTGCGAGCTTTTCCGGTTATACCACGCTAAAAACTGATAAAATCGCTGTGGTGTTTGCCGGAAGACATTCCGTCCAAACTTGGCGGAGTATGGAGGCGTCGAGTCTCTACGAACCAACTAGGGAAAGCATGTGTCTAAGAAGCGATCGCCCTGCTCGATGCCGGAAAGTAAGTGTTGCAGCCGAGTTCCATCGGAGGCAATGGTGCGTTTATGGATAGCTGCTTTAAGTTTCTTATACGGCGCTACTGCAGGCATAGCAGCAAGTGTATCAATGACTTAAGAGGCAATGAACTCAGGTAAACGCGAGACAACCCATGAAAACCTGAACGCTTGTGGAGTGATCTTACTGTAGCGCACTACTTATGAGTATTATGGATATCAGCGAGGACGCACAAAGGAAACAGTTAAAAGCTGAGATGCCGGCAGACGAAGTTGGGATACTGGAAAATCAACCGGACGACCTACACGAGGCCATTTCGACAGATGCTCGGTGAAGGAAAGGATGCAAGGGCGCATCGCTCCGGAAAGGTGTCGCGAAAGTCATGCGCAAATTGGACTCGCGTTCCTTTGTTACAGTTATTACGTTAACCAGACCTACGGTCCACAACGAACAACTTGTCCGCCCCTCATTGCGTTCTCGACATTTGGTGCCGTGACCAGCTGCAAGTGAGAACGAAGCTTTCTTGGCCGGATCCTTTTGCAGCTGTCGATGTACGGAAGTTTTTGGCGCACTTTAAGGATGTTACATACACCATCTAGGTGAAGCAGGCCCGGGCGAACTAGACTGCCATTCGGAGCCTCCTCAACGGCAGGGCGAAGGCTATTCTAGATGCGGCTCGCAGCGGCCCTGTCACGTTGGGTTGGGCCGCCGCGAAGGAGACATTGGTCAAGGGAATCGACAGCCAGGCAGACCGCCATGACGCGAGGCGGCGGTTCAAAGCGGCCCAACTTGGAGCCGGAGCGGACCCGTTCGTTTTCGCAGTCCACATTAGTGAAGTGCTGGCCCTCGCGCTGCCTAACTTGGATGCCGAGTCAAGAAAACAAATTTTAGTGAAATAGTTTCTGGATGGTCTCCCACCGACGGTAGCCGATCGCTTCCGGATTGTTAATACCACCCAGAGAACTGGCGTCATGGAGCTTGCCCAAGTAGCGAGGGAGCTTACACATGAAGCAGGTGCCGCATTGACAACGGAAGACAAAGCACAGGAAGGGCGAATGCATAGTTAGAAGAGAGACTAGAATATATTATGCGAGACATCGTGGCACTTCGCGTTCCCTCACTGAAGAGATGCTTCTTCGTTTGTGGTAAACTTGGACACCGGAAGCTCCAATGTCCGCCAAGTAGCAGTACAGAATTTGAATGAAAAAATGCTACCAGTCGCACCGTTCTTGTGTTGGGGAGTGCATCCTTGGGGCCTCGAATGTAGGTGCACTTGAAACGATGGTAGAGGTGTATGGGAAAGTGGAGCGGTGTCTGATTGATACGGGAGCCGCCGTTTCCTTAATCAGTCACAGGAATGGGGTGGAAACTCAAGCGTGTTCCATGGCTGTGAAGGCGGACTGTGGTTGCCATATACGCATAGATGGTATGACGGGACATGTGGTTGCCGTTCAGGGTCGGAGGTTAAAATATCTGTTCACAAAGTAGACTATCCTAGGTGCTGACACTCTTCAAGTCTGTGAAGCAATCGTCGAGCTGAAACGAGGAAAACTGGTTTGGAAATACAGAGCCGTCCTGCTTGTTGGCAGAGAAGAACCCATGAGGGTGTGCTCGGTCGTGGCCGTGTTACACACAAGCTCCGCACTTCAACCGCGCGGGAGCAGGTACCCTATCCTATTCACGGACGATAGTAGTCCTTATGGGTTTTGTGATTTGCTCGAACACACAATTCACCTAGCAAGTCAGCCGTATCGGCCGCACTGACCCCGAAGTGTACCAATACACCTGGAAGCTGAGGTCAGAAGACAGGTGCAGGGGTGCTGAATGCAGGGGTAATTGAGGGGGACAACAGCCAATATAACTATCCAATCGTTTTGGTGAAGAAAGCCAATAGGCAGTACCGCTTTTGCGCCGACTGCAGAAGACTGAATGAAATATCGCTGTGTCGATTCGTCCCGGTGCCTTCAGTCGGGGCGTTTTTGATGAACTTCAGAAGTCAAGGATATTTACGGTACTGGATCTGAAGTCTGGCTAGTGGCAGCTGGCGATCAAACAGGAGAACCGTTGGAAGCGAGCATTTACAGTCGGTGGCAAACAGTAACCGTTTAAAAGGATGCCTTTTGAATTATCTGATGCCCTTTTAAATTCCGACTGTTGAAGCTGCGACAACTGGATGGGTTAGAGAATGTGACCGTATACGGCGATGACCTTGTTGTGTACAGTGAATCAGAGACCGAGCACTACCGTCATCTAGAAGCACTGCTGCAAAATTTTCAGCGTTCTGGATTACGGATAAATGGGCTGAAACCTCAAAGCGGTAAGAAGTCGGTGACACTGCTTGGTCACAAGGTGCGTCAAGGTGAACACAAGCTGCCGCCGGATAAAGTATTGGCCATTCGATGCACTCCAGTTCCGACCTAAAAGTGCAGTCTCTGGGCATTTTTGGGCTGCGCTGGCTATTATCGTAAATTTGTCAGGAATATTAACAGCTTGGAGTCACCTTTGTATGAGCTGTTGGGAGAAGGAGGGAGGTTCACTTGGACCCAAGGGGCTCAGCGATCGTTTGATGGCATTCATACGGATATGGGCAGACAGGAACTGCATCTAAAATTGCCGATTTCCGGGGAACCTTAACTGTGGCCACAAACGCAAGAAACGCCGGCATCGGTGCGGTGCTGAAGCAGAAGCAAGGCACGGTGGAATACGCTGGTAGATGTTTGACCTTATCAGAACGCATGTATTCGACAGTCGAGAGGGAGTTTCTTGCAATTGTGTAGGCCCCAGACAAGTGGCGGCCTATTAAGTCAACAGTTTCACATAAATAAATAAATAAATAAACTTTTATTCTCGACAAGGCGAGGCACACCTGTACAGGCAGGATCATGCTTAGCTAACATAGTGTGATCAAAAATGTAAAAAAGTACATGTTTGGCACAACAGTGTATGTAAATGTATGACTGCATATACGTATGTACTTTTGTATGAATGTAGCTTGTGTCTTTGAATATGCCGGAGCATTTTTGACTGTTTGTTATTCTCAGGAATGTAAGCAAAAGCGATTGATGTCTGTGGGTTGGATAGCACTTCCGGATATCTACGGGACAGTGACTTTATTTTGGTGTGACCGTATTTGGGATAACGACTCCCAATTCACGGTGGTTTTGGTCCTTTGTGACCCTTTTTCTCTAGATTCTGACGGCTTTTGGACTATGGAATTATGAGCGGTATGGCGTAACTATTCTCATGAAATACTCTTCGCACTGCCGTCCGCATTCATCCGCTTTTCTCCGAATCTTGAAGTTCCTTTTCCTCTTGAGACGTTGCTTTACCTACTGTTGCTTCCGCATTCGTTCTCAACCTAACTAAATAAATAAATAAATTTTTATTCTTGACAGTACGAGGCACACCTTTACAGGCATGATCATATTTAGCTAACATAGTGGGATCAACTTGTACAAAAGGACATGTTTGGCATAACTTATCAAAAACCATTGGAATGGATTTGGTCCTGCAGTGACCCCAGAGGCGAGTTGGCGCTTTCAGCGCTGTGCCTACAAGAATACGACTTCACGACAAACCACCTACCGGGGAAGGACAAGGAGACGGTAGATTTTCTATCCCGCATGGAGAACCAAGAGGATTTGCCGAGTGTTGCATCCGATGTCGGTGGTCTAGTGTTGGAGCGGGATCCGAGAAATTTAGCGGCTGGACAACGGAAGGACAGGCTTTTGAACCTAGTGCTAACGGCGCGAACAACGGACCAAATTGCTTTACCCAAACACCAGCACCAGCAACTCGGGCCATTCGCACCGAGTCTGGAAAGGCTGCTTCTCAACGAAGCCGTAATTCTGATGTAGACACAAGGACGTTGGGCAACGCCGGTGTCGGTGATCATCCACAGCTTGAGGAAGAAGTTGACTATTTCGTGGCACGAAATAGCTTAGACAGCGAGCTTATTGACCGAAGATGAAGATAGACGTCAATACGTACGTACTCTCGTGTCAGCAGTGTCAGCTTCTGAAAAGAGACCTTCAAGGAACACCACAACCTGTGTTGTCGATTCCAGTGACCAAAATCGGTGAGCTGTGGTCAACCGACGTGATGGGGCCGTTCCCGTTAACCAGCTGAGGCAATCAGTACACAGCCATGATGACGGAACACGTTATCCGATGGATTTAGGCGGCGGCGATTCCTGATCAACGCGCTGGCCCGATAACATATGCTGTGAGGACACACGTGATAGCAAGTCACGGGATTCCGGAAGGCATTCTGACAGACCAGGGCCCATGCTTTGAAAGTGAAGAATTTCGCATATGTTTGGAGGAATTGGACATCAAGACGATACAGACCACTCCCTACCATATTCAGACAGATTAACTGTGAGGAATAATAGAAGGATTAACGAATGGTTGGCGTCGAAAGGGGGAGATTGTGAAGAGGCAGTACCACTACTGTTGCTAGCGCATCAATCGTCCAAGCAAGCAAGCGCCAAGTGATCCCCATGTTAGTTAGTGTACGGCCGCGGACCACGACTACCGGTAGACCTGAAGATAGGAGTGTTGTCGACTTGCCGGGTACCGCCAAGGGAAGCAGGGAACGACAGGAAGTTAGGCAACGGAAATCTGAACACAGCTCAGAACCGGAGGATGGTAAGATCCGGAGTCAAAAAGAAAAATCCGTCCATGGTTTTCCCAATCGGTTCGAGGGTGAAATACATGGACCATTAACGTGTGACCGCATGTGGCCCCGGGGAGAGGAAACTCCTTTCGAAGTGAAAAGGATCTTACGAAGTAATCGGCCGAAGAGAGTCCCTATACACCATCGTCCGGCAGGGAGCTAGGCGACGAGTTTACGCCAGTGAATTGCGGAAATGGTAGGAACGAGCAAAGGAAACGACAGCGTGCATTGAACTACCCTGAAGATCGGTGAGCCTTCGTGCGAAGTCATCTGTCGTCAACACACTGAAGGGGAGGAGTGTGGTTCACTGCTTAGGAGTAGTATGGATAGCAACGAGGACGCACAAAGGAAACAGTTAATTCATGAATTGGTGGCAGACGAAGAAGATGTGCTGGAAACGCAGCCGGACGACCTACACGAGGGACACCAGGCCATTTCGACAGATGCTCGGTGAATGGAAGGTTGCAAGGGCGCATCGCTCGGGAAAGATGTCGCGAGTCATGCTTTCCTATGTTCCAGTTATTGTGTTAACTGGAAGTTCATTCCAAAATAAACAACTTATCCGCTCCTCATTGCATTCTCAACAATAGGACAGCGGAGAGTGGCTTCTACCTGAATAAACCGTATACGTGCATTATAAATCTCAAGTGTAGAAAACTAGTGTTCTACAGCGTTGTCAGCAAAACCCACGGGTCTGTTTAGTCATGACTAAGAAAAATACGTGTACACAAAAGGTAAGGCAATATCACTAATACATATAGGGTCCGAAAGACAACTAGAAATGTTTCGGTCCCTTGGTAAACGTAAAAAGTTAGAGGGAGTCGACTCAGTCTAACCACAGTTGAGTTCGAATAGTAGATGGCACTGTCCCTGTGGCACACGTGGAGCGCGAAGGAACTAGACTTTCCACACCAATTCCGAGTCTGATATCCGATTCGCACGAAGACTGAACGGCACCTTATACATGCTGATGCAGCACAATCAAAAAGCGGCAAAACGGAGCGCGGCGCACGAAGATGTATTTTTGTAATCGTTAATTCAAAGAAATGTACGAATGCTTTCACGATAAAATTAGTGGTATGATAAAAAACGCGAAGGCTTAATGCCTACTACAAAGCTCAGAATGAAGTAATCTACACAGGCCACGAGTGACGGTGCAACTAGTGATATCATAGAGTAAGTTGTGTCCTAGGGCGGTATTATTAAGGGCAAACCGGCACACCCTTGCGCAATAACATCAAGGTACATTGGAACATTTTATTTAATGGGAATAAACGCACGAGTTTTACATGACCCGTAGGTTATAAAGAGTTCGGGTCGGGTCTAATGAAAGGCCAAGCAACCTTATAGCTGGTTTAATCGCGTGTTAGCCGTACCTTCATCGGACTTAGGTGGCAGTTAAACAGAATGCACGCCGGCTGAAAGAGTTACTTCACACCACGCTCACTGAAACGGCTATGGATAGGAAGTAAGTAGAAGAAAAATAGGACAGAAAATCCAGCAAGTAGAAGGTAGCTGCATCAGGTAATATCGCGGTGTAGTTCCGCCAGATGTCAGTCCAGGCGGGTGTTAAAATCCGCCATAGGGGGTGCAAAGACTAAATCGGCATTCAGAGCATTTCATGGTCGGTAGATTCGCAAAACTAAGTAGTGTCGTCTGCAGTGCAGCCGACTTTGCTGATGTGCGAGCGTCAGTAGGTGACCACGTTGATGAGAGCACGATTGGTGCAGTGTGAGTAGGTGCCGACAGGGATGTCCAGGGTTGGATAAAATCATAAACACAAGGAGCAGGTCGCCCTGCAGACGTCGGTACTTAGGCGAGTAGAGGCCCAGGCAAGGAAGTCTTTGTGGATAACCTAGGTGCTTGAGATCGCGGACCAGTTTTGCTGCTCGACGTTGTGGGGCTTCGAGTATACATTGGGCTTTCAACAACCAGGGGCTCCAAGCCTGAATAGCAAACTCAAAGTGGGGTCGAAGAAAAGCGTTGAGGAGGAGACGGCAATTGCTATTGTCGATTTGACCGAAGGCATCTTTCAGCAATCCCACCATGCCGTTAGCAGCAGCTGTTGCTTTCCGGCGGAAAGCGGATACGGAAAGACTCGTCTGGGTAGTGATACCCAACTCTCTTTCGGCCGCAAAGCTTTGGATGTTAGACGTTCCCATAATGATTGCAGTAGTATACTAAAAATACTTACGCTCTTTGTTATACGTAATCCACGTCAAAACGGCATCTTACACAAGCAAACTGTTCCTAAACCGTCGATAAGGTGCAATGGGAAAAGTAATCCACCAATGCGCCGCAAAACAGGCAGAAAAAACCGAACACTACCAGAACGGACCGGGATTTTAACTAATCAGCTAGGCCCATAAGCTGGTAAGGGTTGTATGGTACTTTAGGCTAAAATTTGGTTAGGTTGACAGTGAAGGTGAAAATGTATAAATGGAAGACGTGTGTGGCAAATATGTCTACGTGCTGATATAAGTAGATGGCAATTTAACTCCTCTGTTGTTGTTCAAGCGGATAACAATGGGCAATAAATCGCAGTGGTGCTACGTTAGAAGAGGTCATCATGGCCGCCGCGGAAGGGCTAATTTCTAAACTGGCGGTAAGGTATTTCGCGTCCATTGTCGTCGGTGACATCCAAAATATTTTGAGTGGCTACATAGTATTTACTTGATACTGGTGGCATTACGGTGTAAGAGATAAAAGACAATAGTATACGGATTTGCTTCCTAAAAACGGTTATGATAAATTAAATTGACGACCACAGTGTGGTTGAAGGTCATGGCGTAATTGAAAGTAGGCAAATGGTAAATACGGGAAGGGCTAATTTTTGTCATGGCGGGAAATGATGTCACTACCGTTGTCCTCGGTAACAGCCAAGTTTGTTTGAATAGCTGCAGAGTATATTCCTAATTTTGGTAGTATTAAGGTGCAGGAAAATAGAAAATAATGCTATATGGATTTGCTTTGTGAAAACAGTTATGATAAATTAAAGTGAGGACGACAGACGTATTTGAAGTTCACGGCATAATGGAAAGCAAGCAAATGCTAAATAAACGTGTAGTGTAAACGGATCATTTATGGAGCAAATAAGTGTTAATACAATTGTTTCATGTACGTAAAGTTTATGCTTGCAGTAAGTTACTTGCTTGGATAAGGGGTATATATATCTCTTGTCTGATTATTGTATTTTTTGTGTTTTTTAAAATCGCGATGAACGAAAGCAAAATTTACAACTAATATTGCTTACCAACTACCATTCTTTGTACATACTTAAGCACAAAGCGATCTATACACATTATTTCAAATCCAGTTATGAAGGCGTCACCACTTAGCCTGGTGTACCGGAGAACAAAGCCCCTCTAGGCCTATTTTTCATGTCAAAAATTAGCCACTCTCGGTAAATACAGGCGAAGTATGGAGGGATGTTTTATGGAGGAAAGAAGAGTTAAGGCAAATTATTTATGTATGTAATTTATGCTTGCATGCGGCACCTGGTAAATGTATTTGGATAAGAAGTACTCATATCTCCTGTCTGAATATTGTATAGGTTGTATTTTTTGAACCCTCGAAGAAAGAGACGGCGCTTGTTACCCAAAGATGTAGTACTGGTAATGCAGAAACAGAGGAATCAATAAATGCATTGCAGAGGTAATTTGTTGCTGGAAGGCATGATGTCATATAACTGTTGTCTGGTCCAACAAGGGGAAAATTTAGGGAAGCGTTGGAGGAGATGGGGGGAATGTTAATGAAGGGTTGTAATGTGAATAACTATTGAAAGGTATACTTAATGAAGCAAGCAAATGTACGATGCTAATGTGTAATGCTGCTAGCTGTGAATTGTCAGTTACAAGATAAGTGTATTGGTAAATTTACTATATAACTTGGGTTAGCAAATATGCAAATGTAAAACGAATGCAAATACCAAATATGAATCGATATGTATGTTTGTATATACGGTTGGCGGCATCCGGTTTCTGATTTGCCTGTCACTGTGGCAAGCCACAGGACTCCTGCGCCTACAGAGGTACGTTGGGTGGCTTGCGCTGCACCACCCACAGATCAAACCACATGCCGCATTTCCAGTGTAAATCCGAAGTAATAAGACCGGGAGGCATGCGGATGGGAACCACGTTCCATCAACGGAGCCGGCCCACACGCCTTCACAGGCAAACACAAGCACGCTGTATTTGGGAACCAAGCACACACAAAGCGGTGGCTGGACCGTAGTCAGCTTCACACTGGGTGCATGGAACCACTGTGACCCTAACACGGCCACAAGGACTGTGCACCCCGTCCCCTCCAGCAACGACCACCTGTCTCCTGGAGCCAGTATGGACGAGGTAGCGGGTAACAGACAGGTAGGCACCTTGTCAACGTGCACACCAAGCGCAGCTACACCGGGGATATCCAGCAACAGCCAATCACTTGAAAGAGAGATACAAAGAAAATAACTCGATTAATGCATAATGAAACGGTGACATAAACCTTAAGTTAATGAGCATATGAAATAAGTTGTTTACAAACGAATCCTAGATAAGTTCACGAGGTCAGAACGTATACTTTACGGAAATGCCATGAACACAAAATGGTTATGGAACTCGACTACAATTGGCTTAAGCGAGGTGCGCAAGCTAATGGAATAGAGTACAGGTAGACATTTATATGAGCAAGAAAAGCATTAAAACAAAATTGAAAACCCACTACCTGAAATAGACTTAGCATGCAAGCACACGGTTAGTAAATCGAATGCAGCGTACCTACAAACGCTGCGCAGGTTCTTAGTACTTCTCTGCAGGACCCGTCGTCGTTTCTGTAGTGGTCCCGAGTGACCTCGCTCATGGCTCACTATATGGATAGCAATGTCTGAACATGTACTGGAATATGCAAGTGAGGGTAATGGTTTGAATACATATATATGCATATATATATCGGGTGAGTTATATATATATATAATTCACCAAGCGTATGTATATATATGTATACATAGAACAAGACTTACGTGCACCACACTATTTAATTAATATATAAATTTTTGCAGTTAACAGTGCGGCTATAAATATTTATGTATGTAGGTATATATCTCCGTCGCACAAAAATGCATGGTGGACGAAGAAGGCGAAGCAGATGGAATGATACGCCGATCGCCACCCTCACAAGGATTTCGTTGACTCTTCGATAGTTGTGTATGGACCGAGATTGGAGCCGCTGAGGACGCTGACGATGGTAGTTCAGGCGTTGCCTTCGCACAGACCGCAGACATAATGCAGATCTGGCGGAAACACGTTGACTGTCTCTTGAACAACCGTTCAGAGATCGACTGGCTTACACTGAACCGCCTGAAGCAGCACGATGTGAAGACGAGTCTGACGGACACGCCGACACTTGATGCGACGCAGAGCGCACTTGTTCAGCTACGAAACGGTAAGTGTGCTGGAACCAACGCGATCCCGCCTGAAGTATTGAAACACGGCGGACCCGCCTTGGTGACTGCGCTGCACCAATTGATACAACGTGTATAGATGGAGGAGCAGGTGCATCCTGAGCTGTGGGATGCCCTTTTGCTACAACTGTAGAAGGGTAACAGGAGCAAGCAATGTAGCACAAATTCTCGTGGCATCAACTTACTGAGTTGTGTGGGCAAGTGATTGCCCGAATCCTGCTCAACCGCCTCGTCAGTCATGTTGTGGAACCTAACGTGGCGTAAGAACTATGTGCATTCCGCTCGGATCACTGCACTATAGATATGGTGTTTGCGGCTCGTCAGTTACAGGCGAAGTGCACAGAACGACACCAGCCATTGCACCCGCTTTTTGTTAATTTCACCAAGGCATTTGATACGGTGAATCGCAAGGCAGTGTGGCTGGTGTTGAGTAAGTTTGGTTGCCCACGTAAGTTTATAAGTAAATTTGAATGTCTGCACAATGGTATGCGAGCGAGTGTGCAGCTGAGTGTCGGGACCTCGGATGACTTTGCACTTGTCTATGGTGTGAAGCAAGGCTGTGTCTTAGCTCCTACCCTGTTTAATATATATGCAAGCAACGTTGTCCTGTAGTTCTGAAGCCGCTTTTGCTTACGGTGTTCGTGTGGAGCACCGGGTGGTTGGTGAATGGCTGAACATCCGTCGTTTATGTGCAAGCACTCTAGTCTGTGAGACAACTATACGTAGTTTGCTGTTTGCTGACGACAGTGCGTTGTTTTCACATAGCGCGGATGCGTTGCAGCGTATGACTAGTGCTCTGGCTTCGACAGCGGCCAAATTTGGGTTCACCATCAACAAGTAAAACTCCGTCTCTTTCAGTCTTCACCGGAGGCGCAATTTGCAATGTCGCCGCGAATCAGCATTGGTGCTGAAGTATTGGAAACCACTTCCATCTTCTGCTACCTTAGGAGTGTGATGTTTGACTGATCAGCAGATAAACAGTGAGCTTCATGTCCGCGTGCCGGGTAGCTAGGATACCGGGTGTGGAACAACCAACAGCCTACTAATGGCACGAAGCTGATGGTGTACAAGCCCATGGTGCTGTCCGTTCTTCTATACGACATTGAAACTTGAACGATTTACCTTCGGGATATGCGATATCTCGAGTGGTTCCATCAGCAGTGCTTGAGACGGATTTTGCGCATCGGCTGGGGCGACAGGGTTGCGGATAAGGAAGTGTAGAGAGAAAGTGAAGTGTATGCACTGGACTGCATACTTTTCACGAAACAACTGAGGTGGCTTGGTCATGTGAGCCGTATGGATTCGACGCGGATACGGAACAAATTTTATATGGCCAGCTGAATATTGGGAAGCGGCACGTGGGAAAACAAAGTTACGTTACCAGGGCATGCTTAAAGTGAGCTTCTCACGTTCTAACCTTGATAGCAGATCACGGGAATCGAAGACGGTGGATCGGCGTGCATGGCGCAATCTAATTACTAAGGCAGTTGCCGAAGTGCGTGAGAAAGACCTCATACATGCCGAGAAGCAGCGGCAAGTGCGAAAACAGCAAGCAACGATGGTTTGTGTTCCATCGACGTCAAGCGCATGGTGCTGCAGCACATGCAGTCGCGAATGCTTGAGTCAGGGAGGCCTAGTGAGCCATGAGTGAGACCACTCGGGACCACTACCGAAGCGACGACTGGTCCTGCAGAGAAAGTAGGAAGAACCGGCACAGCGTTTGTAGGTAGGCTGCATTTGATTTACTCACCACGTGCTTGTATGCTGTCACTTTATTTCAGGTGGTGTGTTCTCATATTTGTCCTAATGCTTTGCTTTATCATATAAATGTCTACCTGTACGCTCTTCTATAAACTTGTACACCTCGCTTGAGCCAATAGTAGTTAATTTCGGTAAAGTTTTCTTATTTGGCTCATTTCCGTAAAATATACCTTCTGACCTCGTGAACTTATCTAGGCTCGTGTGATAGCAACTTTCCTACGCTCATTAATTTAAGAATTTTGTCACGTTTCCCTATGCACTACTCGATTTATTTTCTTTTTTATCTTTCTCATAAATAATTGGCTGTTGCTTGATATCCCCGGTTTGGCTGCGCTTGACGTGCGTGTTGACAAGGTGCCTACCAGTCTATTACCCACTTACTCATCCATACTGGCTCTAGGAGGGTGTTGGTTGTTGCTGGAGGTGACCGGGTGCACGTTCCTTGTGGCCTTGTTAAGATTAAAGAGTGGTTCCATGCACGCAGTGCAGAGCGGACAACGGTCCAGCCGCCGCTTTGTGTGTGCTTGCTTCCCAAATACAGCGTGCTTGTGTTTGCCTGTGAAGGCGTGTGGGCCGGCTCCATTGATGAAATATGGCACCCATCCACATGCCTCCCGGTCTTATTCCTTCGAGTTTACACTGGATATAGGGTGTGTGGTTGGAGCTATGAGTGGGCAGCGCAAGCCACCCAACGTACCTCTGTAGGCGCATGCGTCCTGTGGCTGGTCACAATGACATGCAAACTCGAATCTGTATACCGCCAACCAACAAGCGCATGTATATGTGTAATTCTATTAGCATGTATACATATATATATGTATATTTAAATAGGTACATAAACATACATACGTTACTAGAGCACTATGCTGACTCGTAAGTTGCCTTTGGGTTTACTTCCATGTAGTTAGTGGAATGCCACCGATACGTAATCTAGGTATTTTTAACGTGGATAATTGGTCGTATATGTGAAAGCTTTTGGCGGTGGTTCAAGGGTTTGGAATAATACCGTCCAGATAACATACAATGATTGAGAACTTGTTGAACTTTTATCCTTTGGAATAAATAATTTGGATAACTTAATGGTGGTTTTAATTAAGCGCGTTGTGGTCGCTGTGTAACTTAGCTCCTATGCAATTTAAAGGCGGAGGTATATCGGCACAGCGGAAAGCCCGGACATATACATGTTACTTTATAATTTCATTATTATTGATAGGCTGTTTGTCATTCGCTGCATTTCCACGTTGGTGCAGGTCTATGCAGCGATACCTCGTCGAAGCTGGCTCCAAGGGTCTGTAGTTTTGACTGTTATGGTCTGGGTGTATGCTCCGTTGTCCATGATAAGGTAGTATGACGCCCGCATATACAAAACCTTGCAACGACTGTGGTTCAGCGAATGGCCTTATGGTTGTTATCTCGAAAGCATCTCGATGGTGCACCTATTTGTATAGTTTTTCCCTTTTTTACGGAAACCGTGGTCCCATCCACCTTCCACCGTGTCATATATCCTCGGATTGCAAACTGCATTGGAGTTGCGTGTTTGGAACTGCGCGTGGGTGCATGCGTGCCGGGTTTATAATCACCGGCTTATTGTGGTGGACCTTGTGGTTGTACGGTGGTGGCAGAATGAGGAGGGGGTGCCGCCAACCAAATCCGACCGAATGCAAACACATAAATAGCTGAAACGTAATGCGTACGTATGTGATAGTTGAACTTCATGGTGGAAGTATGAATGAGGCAAGGGATAGGCTGTGGATCGATGGAGTGGTACGTGTAAGGTATTCTTATCCAGGTATGTAAATGTCTCCCCTGTGTTTAATCGCTAAGTTACGAAACGTTTTACCTAAAGTTCTGTGCTATACCCATGTCACTGAAATAATGGATATCATTTTTGCACACGTAAATTACCGGCTGACTGTCCACTGATATACAAAGGCAATGAAAGGAGGTTACATTGTAAGAGGATGATGAGGAAAACAGCAGGTAAATTACTCACTGCATTGTCGCTCAATTCCAAACAAAATGTTCACGCGTATGCTGCGGAAGGATGCAAAACGTTACGTAAGCACAGCGGATCCGTGAGTCATGGGGTATAGGTGCCTTCGTTAGGTGTAGGCGTGAACGAAAATGTTAAACGATTAGGTGTGACATGATACCCCGTATAGTATGAGACAAATACGGGGGAGCTGGTGGCTGTTGCACATGGGGATCCATGACTTGCCAACCTACCTGTGAGAGACTGAAATAGGTATGAGGTGAAGTGCTATTTTCGCTATAAGAAACGGAGCTGAGAAGGTGAATACGTAGGCCACATAGAAAGGGAGGACGAGGTGCTCGACGTTCAAACCAATTCTAATATCCGCGTCATTGTAGGGAGCGTGTCTATGGACGCACTCTACTCGCAATGCCTAAACGCTCAAAAATGTGGGGCCTCTAATAGGGCCTTTTTCGAGTTCCCTTGATGTAAGCTCAAAGGAGGCTAACGTTTCGTTTCCTTGGTTGATGTCATGGAAGCGGGTGAAGCAGTTGCACATGGTGCTGGGTGCGCAGCCTTAGAGAATAGCATTATACATGTATCATGTATGCATGCTAAACGGAAGGTGGTTTAATGCCTTCTACGGTAGGCGCATGGTGCAGAGAGGACTACAATCACTGAAGGCAAGGACACATGAGGCACTGGAAAGTTTTTCGACACATAGATTCTCTTACACTAGGTGTATTCGGCGAACGGGCGGGGTAGGCAGTGAACTGAGGTGCGAACGTAAGGGCAGCAAACAGAACCTATGAAGTGAAAAGAAACAGAGAAGTGCTATCCACCTACCGAGAGTTTATGGCGGATGCGGACAGATGTGCATCAGTCACCAGTGAGGACCTCTGCCCCAGGAAAACTGAAGGATAACGGTGGCGGTAGACAAGCGGCGAACAGGCAGTCGGTAGCGTTCCAGTCTATGGAGGAAAGGTGACAGGATAGCCAACCAGGCTGACTAGGGAGTCTGGCCAGATAAGGGAATGGCGGAGGACACATAGATGACGTTGCTTGCATAGCTTCCGTGGACAAAGGTGGCATGTTACGGAGGTGCGAATCGATGTGGAACATGTGTATGCGATGAAACGAAAAGTAACCGAAGAAAATATACCTACCTGCGGAAACTTCGTGGCGGCTGAGGAAACTTGTGGCAGAAGTTACCAGTGAGGACCTCTGCCAAAGGCGAACAAGAGGATAACAGTGGAGGTGGACAAGCGGCCAACAGATAGTCGGTTGCCTCCCAGTCTATTGAAGGAAACGTAAAAGAAAAGCCACTAAAACTTACCTAGGAGCCTGGCTAGATATAGGAACGGCGGAGTAAACACAGCTGACGTTGCCCGCATAGCAGCGCAGGACAAATATAGAAGCTTCCCGTCTCAGGAGAGGGCTGCGTCGTATCAAGCTGGAGGTCTCTCCCTCTTGTTCAAAGCACTGGTCATCATCATCAGCATCATCATACACGTTAGCTCGAGGTGGGAAACACCTCATCTACTGTGCCGCAATACACAGAAAAAAGCAAACAAAAATGCAACTGGTGCAAGCCGGCTGAGCTACCGGTAACGGATGGGCATCGTTCTGGTAAGCTACCAGCCGGCTAATGTGCATTAAAAAATCTCTATGCCATATTATATATGGCTAAGTGATGAGATCGTGGTTGGAGGTTGAGGCTAAGGGGGATGAAGTGAGACAAAGAAACTCACAGCACGAATGCCACTGAGGTCAGCTCCTTGCCATGTCAGCAAGTGTGTCCAGCCAAACGTGTTTATCGTCTTTAGGACCCCAACCAGGGCGCCAAGACGCTCCAACCTAGGCCTGCTCCGCAGGGAGGGCCTTCATTCCTCTAGACCAAGTCATCGCTTGGCCACCCCTCCTCTTCTTCCATCCACACCCCAGGCGCGCAAACAAAGCACGTCGCGGGAGTCGGTGGGCTGGCACGCCTAACACGTGGCCGAGCCATCGGAGCCTGGTGCGTAAAAGGACGGCGCTGAGCAGTTTATTATCTTTTCCTGCGCCGTAAACAAGGCATCGAACACACTCGTTGCTCACGCGGTGTTCCCACCGGGTGTGAGCTAAATCGCGAAAGCACCGATGATCGAACGCAACTAACCTGTTCAGGTCCGTTGTTTTAAGCGGCCAGGTTTCACAACCGTACAGTAGAGTCGAACGTACCGCAGCATTGTACACTGTACCTTTCAAGGCAGGCGTGATGACGCGCCGCGGCCATAGGGGTCGAAGGTTAGCAATAGTGCCCCGAGCTTTTGCTATACGGTTCGTGATCTCAGCTTCAATCCCACGGGCGCTGATACAACTTCCCGGGTAGTTGAATTTTTGTACGACTTCTAGCTCATTCCCACCAAGGGTCCGCAAAGGAGGCGGTCCAGGCCAATCTTGGAGGACGGCTTTGCACTTCGAAGGTTGGGAGAAAAGCCCGAAGTGACGAACAGCTGGTGCTAATCTGTCCAGTGCCACTTGGCACGTCTGGGAGCTGTCATAGATTAGGGCAATATCATCAGCATAATCTAAGTCAAGAAGTCGTTCTCCTGGGAGCAGATACACACCTGCTAAGTCGTGTCCTGTAAACGCTATTTCCATGACTTCGTCAACAGCGAAGTTAAAGAGGAAAGGTGACAGCGTGCATCCTTGTCTCACACCGCTGGAGATATTAAAGGGGGACGACAACTTGCCGTAAGCCCTCATTCTGCCCGAGTTACGCGCCTATAATGCTCGGTTAGTATTTACATATTTCTCAGGTACACCTTTCCTGAGTAGACAGTCCCAAAGTGCAAGTCTATCCACAGAATCGAATGCACCTTTGCTATCGAGGAAAACGACAACGGTGGGCCGCCAATATATGTAACGGTGCTCCAACCACTGACGCAAGGTGAAGGTGTGGTCAATGCAGCCACGACTTCGACGAAACCCGGCTTGCACTTCACAAATCTGTCTTTCATGAGTGCCAGTCTGTCTGTGAAGGATGACAGAGGCAAGCAATTTGGAGGCGATGGAGATCCGACTGATTCCTCTATGGCTGCCGCATTCCGATCGTGAGCCTCCCCTGAAAATTGGGACTATGGCGGATCGGCTCCAGTCGGTTGGGACAGTTTCCTGTTCCCATAGTTTAACTAGCACTTCGTGTAAATTATCCACAAGAGCAGGTCCCCCGAATTTTAAGAGGGCTGGAGGAAGTTCTTCAGGTCCCACGACTTTATTTAACTTCAACAGTCCGATCTCATGTCAAAGGACGGGTCAGACCACCGCTGGAATACTGCGTTCTTGCATTGCAACTATACCTACCGAAAGGTATTAATTGCATTGAGAACTTGTAAAGCTTAGCTACTCGAATAAAGGTTCAGCATGGATTATCGTGTGAAACTGGGTTGGGTTACTTAGATTTGTTTTCAATACGAAGTGACTTAACAGAAGTGACTTAACAGAGACTTTCAAAAACATGAATTGTCACAGTGGTCTCACGCCGTGTAGAAAATATGCGACTAACCAGTAGCGGACGCCAGTCAACCGGCAAATCCAGGAAAGTAGTAAGACGAGACTTGGTGTTATCGAGACCATGCTCGACGAGAGACGACAGTGGAATCGGAGATTGTCAAAGGGCTTTGAGCGTTGGGCAGAACACTTTGTGAAGCACTGCAGTCAATTTTAGTTATCAGCTTCCTTTTCGCGCATTGGTCGCTCTCCTTGCTAGGTCACGAAATAAATAAGTAAATATTTTATTCTCGACAAAGCGAGGCACGCCTTTTGGAAATGAGCAGCATATTGCAATGTTGTACTTGATAGCATGCTTAGCAGCACTAAGCGCAGGAGTAGTACAGCTGGAGTCAGTAGTGTGGGCCTATATGGCCCAAAGTTTGTACGAGTTCTATGTCCACAGAATGCGAGGTGTAGAGGTGAGAATCAGATCACTAATGTGGAGTATGTTGATGAGGAACTACTTCGATGAGATCGTGTAAACAGGGCGAGTAAGGTGAGTGCAGTGTGAGGAAGAAGTTGTAAAAATATGTGGGTATAGTGGCATATAACAGAGCAAAGTTGTAGACACGTTCGTACGAGAGCAGACGTGTGCACAGAATTTGTAAACGTGGTGTCGGACAACTGGCCAACAAGTGCTTGGGACGGTGACTTTATTGAGTGGCGAGTCTCATCCACCAGTGCCGAGTCACATCCGCACTCGTGCTTAGATGTCGAAATTGAGATCAAACCTAAACAAGAATAGCAAGAGCAATCTACAAGAAGCGCAGTCGCACAGACGGGGCTTGCCACAGGGGTACTAGCATACCGCCGGTTGTGAGAAACACACTTGTCTCGCTTCTCGTTCGTCGCCTTACTGTGAAACGCGAATGTCTGATTTGGGAAGAGCGGGCCGGTTTCCGCCCAGGACTTGTCTGTATACACCATGTACCCACCGTGCCAAGTGATGGAGCAGCGCCACGCGTACCGCAGATCAACAATAGCTCTGTTGTTAGAGGTGTATTGGCAACTTAATTACATTGGCATCTGCATCAGCGATAATAAGTACATAGAAACGTACGTGGGCACACGTACTGCAAAGGCCAGAGCTGCCTTGTTGAACACGGGGTATCCTTGCCGACAGGAGGCAAGTTCCCTTCGTCTGAAAGGCCGTGTATACTAGGCCGCCGTGACAGTCGTTCTGCTTTATGGTAGTCAGGCTTAGCCCCTTCCGCCTGAAGGTCTGAGGTGCCTATAAGCCATTGACCATGGTTGTCTGGGAAGCATTGCTGGCGACCGATGCCAACAGCGTGTCCGCAAAGAGGATGTGCGTACGCGCGTACTACGTACTGATAATCACTCCTCAACTGCCGGTTCCCTTTCTCCACCCTGTTTGTTGTGAAGAAATCAAATGTGAACAACGTTCGCAATCGATACTCCGCCCATGGAAACGAGAAAGGTAACCAAGTGCGCATCAAGTACTCATAGCATTCCTCATTTCGCAACTCTATAGCATGCAGGCGTTTAACGCAATATTCCTCATCGCTTGGATATATAAGTTTATGCAACCACTGCCGTAGAAGTGTTCTATCCTACTGCGACGCATAATGCAGGAGTGAGCAACGTCTAGCCATGTCTCGCACTGCATGAAATCGACGAAATACCAGATGAGCCTAGGGGTACAGAGGTTGAAATGCATCCACGTGAGCGCACATTTACTCATAACTATCGTCCGTGTCCGGGATGTGGCAGGAATCAGTCCAACCATCGCTTCCACCGCTTCTTTGTAACTGATATTACCTTCAGCATCAAAACGCAGACAAATCCGTCGCAACGCCAGTTACGTCCACCAACGTGCACCGCCACCGGATGTACCTCCCGCGGTTGAGCGCGTCAAGGTCATGCTACACTACCTAGCCTAGGGAGCTGCATTGCACGCGCTAGTGCGTGACTGTCCATCTCCCGACTAACCAGTGATGCTTATTGCTTGGTTAAAAAGTGAGTGCTTAACTAAAACATGTGAACTGTGTGAAACTAAACAGTTAAACTGTACCCAGTATGGACTGCCGATGTACCATTGCCATTGCTTCTACAGCTTTCATTTGCAGTACGGTTCTTCTGATTTCGGTTGAGTGTAACAATTTGGAGACGGTGGTTATTCTGCTTGCTCATGGCAAATTAAATAACGGCACCCAACCCTATTAGAATTCTTTTACTGAAAGGCCTACTTGCAACAATGATTGCAGTGGAAACCTACATTTACTAACTACGTTGATGTGCTTTTGCTCCTTGGCGGAAATTGCACGATGGAAGATGCAGCGAAAATTAAGTTACTACGCCACCATCTCGGCATCCAGGGCCAGCGACATTTTGGCAGTTTACAATTACATACGAAGCGAGACCTAAAATCTTTGTTCTATTCCCTGGACGGAGTGTGGGGGGAAGGGCCCCATGTATTTGCTGCACGGTGTAAATTCAGCACCGTGCGGCAACAGCCAAATGAGACTGTAAATGAGTTTATCTCTCGTCTCCTTACTGCTCTCCCTGACTGCGTCTATGATCAGATTCTTCCAGCCCACTTCAAAGAAGCGATGCTGGTACAGGCAGTAATCATGGGTGTTTTGGTTGAGAAGGCACGAGAATGTCTGCTCTCCGAAGATGAAACGCTACTGACGTGGGTAAAGGCATGTCCGACAGCGTGCCAACCTCGTCCAGGAACTAGCCACATTTCCCTCTTCAAATCAATCAATCCCACATGACGTAAACAAGACCTACTAGACTACCCGTGGACATGCCTTACCTCGCCCCGCACAGCGCAAGGAATTCCGTTGTTACCGTTGCGGGGAGAATCACTTGTCCCCGACTGGCTGTCCGCACATCCATTCATTATGCAGATTTTGTAGAAAAATGGGTCATATTCAGAAAGTGTGTCTTTCCAAGCGGCAATCATCATCATCATCATCATTACACGTTAGCTGGAGGTGGAAAACACCTCAGCTATTGTGCCGCAATACAAAAGGCAAGAAAAGAAAAAAACAAACAAACAGTGGCACGCCCGCTGAGTCCCCAGTAACGGATGGACATCGTTCCGGAGAGCTAACAGCTGGCTGCCGTAAAAGAAAGTCATATTATGCCTAACGATTGAGATCGTGATTGGAGGGGATGCTAAACAGGAGGGGGATGGACAAAGGAACCCACAACACAAACGCCATTGGGGCCGGCTCCTAGCCATATCAGCAAGTGTGTCCAGCCAAACGTGTTCACCGTCCTTAGGACCCCAGCCAGGCAGTCGGGATGCACCAACCGACGCCAACTTCGAAGTGAGGGTTTTCATTTCTCGCGACCAAGTCATCACTTGGCCTCCCCTCCTCCTCTTCTAACCGCACCCACAACGCGCAAACAATGCACGTCGTGGGAGTCGGTGTGCTGGCATGCGCAAGACGTGGCCCAGCCATCGGAGCCTGGTGCGTGATATAATCGTGCTGAGCGGTTCACTCGCTCTTCCTGCACCAAATACGCGACGTCGAACACGCTCATTGCTCACGCGGTGTTCCCACCAGACATGAGCTAAGCTGCGAAGGCAGCGATGATCGAACGTGACGAGTCTCTTCATGTCTGTCGACCTGATGGGCCAGGTTTCACAGCCATATAGGAGAGTTGAACGGACGGCTGCGTTGTAAACTCTGCCCTTGAGGGCGAGAGTAATGTCGCGTCTGCGCCACAGGTGGCGGAGATTGGCAAAAGCACCTCGAGCTTTTGCTATACGGTTCGTAACCTCATCTTCAATCCCACGGGTGCTAATATAGCTGCCCAGGTACTTGAATTCCTGAACGACTTCTAGCAGATCACCACCAAGCGTTAGCGCAGGATTGGGTCCCTGCCAATCTTGGACAAGTACTTTGCATTTTGATGGAGCAAAGCATAGCCCAAAACGACTGACAGCCAGTGCTAATCCAAGCGGCAATCACTCGTTCAGAAACAATCTAAGGTTACAAACTGCATTACTGATGAATTTCACCAGTACTGGATCAACCCCACTACCACTTTTAGTTGCAACATTACAGCAGAAAAACCGTTTGTCGTATCCGTCCAAGTAAACGGACAACCGATAGAGTTTGAAATTGCTACCGGTTCCGCAGTCACTTTGCTGCGACCAGACGCCTTAGCCCAACTTCCAAAGTTGTGTCCACCGAACACTTGCTATCATACACGGGACAGATGGGGAATGTGCTTTGTAACTTCAATGCACGCATTTCTTACCGTAATTCAACGAGTCATATGTGCATGTAGGTTTCTGGAGGACCGGGTCCGAACATCCTGGGCCGCGATGGAATTACGCACCTTCCTGGCATCCTGTCGAACGACAACCTAGTGAAAGACAATCCGCAGTTGTCCGAGAGTTTGCAGCAGCACGCAGTCTTATTTAATCAGTCGAGATCAGGACTTTTAAAGAATTACAGGGCACATCTTGTATTGAAACCACAGACAAAACCGCGGTTCTAGAAAGCTCGCGCTGTTCCCTATGCTTTCCGTGATAAGGTGAAACGTGAACTACGCCGACTCCTGTTGTTTAGGGTACCAAAAGTATCTGCAGGGAATACAAGGTTACAATAAACCAAGCGTTAGAATTAGACCGATATCCGCTACCAACGATTGAAGACATTTACGCTTCCCTTTCCATTGGTGATCTATTTACAAAACTAGATCTGAATCATGCCTACCAACAAATTGAACTCGATGAGGAATCACGCACGTACACCACCATTAGTACTGATCTCGGCTTAGTCCGCTATATACGCATGCCTTTCGGAATAATTTCTGCTCCATCTATTTTTCAACGCATTATTGACTCACTCGTGAAAGATATACCAAACACATGCGCGTACACTTTAATTACTGGAGGAACTACCGCCGAGCACTTACATACATTGGATGTCGTTCTGAAGCGAGTATCGGATGCCGGTTTGGTTCTAAAAAGAGAAAAGTGTGAGTTCCTTGTTCCGAGTGTACAGTATCTTGGTTATCGGTTGTCACGTGAAGGATTGTGTTCACTGGAAGAGAAGACAAAGGCGCTATTTGAGGCGCCAGCACCCAAAAAATGTTCATGAATTGCGGTCGTTCCTCGGTGTTGTCACTCAGTTTTCCAGGTTTATACCATCGGCAGCAAATCATCTGTACTTGCCTCACCAGCTGCTACGTAAAAACCAAAGCTGGAGTTGGAACAATACTCCTGAAAATACATTCAAAGCGGTCAAGAAGCGCTTAGCATCTACAGATGTTCTTGTGCATTATGATCCACAGAAGCCTGTTGTTCTTTCTTATGACGCCTCACCTTACGGTCTCGGAGCTGTTTTAATGCACAAACTACCGAATGGCGCTCAACATCCCATTGCTTGTGCTTCAAGAACCCTGACACCAGCAGAACGGAACTACTCTCAATTTGATCGAGAGGCAGCCGCTGTCATCTCCGGCACCACTCGATTTCACCAATATTTACTCGGGCGACCTTCCGTGATCCATACGGATCATAAACCACTGGTTTTCCATCCATGGCTACCAGAAAGGTATTCAACAAATGGCTTCACCTAGAATGGTAGGTTGGTCGCTTATTCTTTCTGCGTATACGTACGGAATTAAGTACGTTCCAGGCAAACAGAATACCACCGCTGATGTTCTTAGCCGGCGTCCCTTACCAGAGACGCCATCGAAAGAATTTCTCCCACAAGAGCTCGTAAATCTGGTCCAGCATTTTAATGATTCTTCAGTCACATGTACAGACATACGTCAGGAAACTGTTAGAGACTGTTCTATCGTTGGTCAAACGCTATGTCCAAGTTGGGTAGCCGGACAACACCCCCAAAGAACTCATGCCCTTCCGTAACAGTATGTCTGAACTCAGCCTCCAGAACAGACGCTTGCTACGGTGCGCACGAGTTATTGTACTCAAGAAATTTCCGTCACGTATCCTTGACGAACTACATGATGCGCATCCAGGTGTCGCAAAGACGAAATCGTTAGCTCGATTTTATGTGTGGTGGCCTAAATTCGACCGTGATATTGTGGCGAAGGCTGGAAGTTGCAGACCTTGCCAGAAGACCCGAAACGCCGTTCTTCATGTGTCAACGCAGCCTTGGAAGTGGTAAAAAACACCCTGGAGACGAGTCCACGTAGGCTATTTTGGTCCCTACGAAAGTCGGATGATTTTGCTAATCATCGATGCCCATTCTAAATGGATTGATGTCCATATTCTTTTTTCAGCAAATTCAGCTGGTACTATAGAGAAACTACGCACAACGTTCGCAAAATATGGTCTTCCCGAGACATCAGTATCTGACAATAGACCAGCATTCGCCAGTGCTGAGTTTTCTACCTTCCCAAACTCGAACGGCATTAAACACATAACAATTGCACCCTATCATCCTTCTTCTAATGAGTTAGGGGAAAGAGCCGTACAAACAGTGAAAAATCTGCTAATAAAATAACCAAATGCTCCGCTGCGTGTGCGTTAGGACCGTTCCTTGTTCGCGTATCGAAACATGTCAAACGAGACCATAGGCAGAAGCCCCGCAGAGTTAATGTTTGGTCGTCGACTGCGTACACGATTGGATTTATTGCATGGATCTATCGAGCCACAAGTTTCGGAAAACAACAACGAGTGAAAGAGCGTTTTGATACTTGTAGCGGAGACAAGCATGTGACGTATTCAGATCCCATCTACATCCGCTTACCTACAGGCTCGGGGTGGGAGCCAGCCGTCGTCAAAACAACTAACGGACAGATAATAGCAGCAGAGACTGAGGATGGCAGGATCGTTCGAGGCCCTTTAGCTCATGTGCGACCGAGATTGTCCGACACAGAAACAGTTGCTGAGACAGAGCAGCCAGCTCAAGCATCGAACGACATGTAGGTGCGTGACGCCGAACCGGGAGCTGAGTCACATTTGCGGCGCTCTGAGCGCTGACGCCGACCGGTCGACCGTTTTCAATTTGGATAGCTCCAACTAGAGGGGGGAATTGATACAGACGTTGAGCGCGTCAAGGTCATGCTACACTACCTAGCCTAGGGAGCTACATTGTGCGCGCTAGTGCATGACTGTCCATCTCCCGACTAACCAGCGTTACTTATGGCTCGGTTCAAAAGCAAGTGCTTAGCTAAAACATGTGAAATGTGTGAAACTAAGCAGTTAAACTGTACCCAGTGTAGACTGTCGATGTACTATTGCCATGGCTTCTACTAAACTTCCATTTGCAAAACTGTTGTTCTGATTTCGGTTGAGTGTAACATAGACAAAAGACATCGCAACGCCAGTTCCGTCCACCAACATGCACTGCCACCGGCTGTACCTCCCGCGGTTAAGTTGGCGTGTCGCGTCCGCCAACAGCACCTTACTGTACCGCTGCACTAAGCCTACCATGCAAGAGGACGCGAAATGCACCGACCTTGTTTGTTCATCATTCCTATGCACCCGACACATGCCGTGCTGTTTCATCAAAGGAACCGCCTGAAACAACTTGTTGTCTGTTTTACGCATGTGTCGCTACCTCATTACTACATTTCGCTTTCAGCATTCGTCGTCCGTATATCCTCCACACATGAGTTCATTTTTCACGGCTTCCCTCAAATGTGTCCATCAACGAACACACTTCGGACCCTTGATCAGCAGTCGAACGTCGGTTGCTGGGATACAACCATGGCTGACCAATTTGAATTTGCACAGCTCATAAAGTTGCCCTCTCAAACTGAATGAGAAACGCGCACGACAGCGCCAATTAAGAAATCTGTGAAATCAGTGATCTATGTTCCAATATATATGTAAAATACCAGTTCCCCACTTTTCCATCACGCGTCGAATGTACGCACCGAAATTGTACATACCCGTGCGGATGGCCTTCAGCGACTTGCTTACCACTGCTCAAGTTTAAGTTGTACAAGTTGAGATAAGACGGGGAAGCTACGAGAATCCCATGACGGTTCTGATTTGAGTGGAACGTTGAGCCAGAAAGTGACGAAGTGCTCAGAGTTATTGATGGGTCTAGAACGGAAAGCCCGTATCGCACCCTGGCCAACCACTTAATGCCCACGCTTCATGCTCCAGCAGTCCCTGCAGTGAAAGTCACATGAAGTGAGCGAAGGATAGGAAGAGGACTCGAAGGTACAGAATATGGAAGTGCACTTGAAATATGAAAATCATACAAATGCATGAGGAAAAGTAGAGAAAAGAGAATCGAAGTACGAAGATGCGAGTTACCCGGAAAATTGGAAAGGTTTCGTGTTGCCACCCAAAAGCGTCAAGCTACCGATCAAAACCTTTAACCGTAGATTCCCTGATAACACTCCGGGAGCATGTTCCAGCACTCGAAGACTCTGTGTGACAGCTGGATTCCCGCCCTAATCCGATCGGACCGCGGTTTGTCTACCTTCAAGAAATCACCGCGTAGAACAGAGAATCTAGTGGGACTGAATAGCTTAGATAAATCTGGACAAACCTTCCCAGTTACTGTACGGTAGCTTGGGATCCCGTCTCCTATAAGTCTTCGGTAGTGCATTGAATACATTCCCAAACTAAATAGACGCTCGGGGTACGTCCGTCCCCGTAATCCCTCGAATAACCTAGTGCCCTCTCGTAAAACCCTCCCTAGCCCCGTTTTCTCACGGCCGAGGCAGGGCGGACAAGCAAGGAGGCAGTATTCAACGTGAGACCGAACGAAAGCCGAGAACAGTCTCGTAGCGTTGCTACCCGGCAAGACTCAGTAAGGACGTCGTATCAGCCAAAACATGCGGAAACCATTGCTTGCGGCCTTCTTCCAGTTGTCGCCGGAGTGTAAAGCCGAATAGTGTACGACGCCTAGGTCAATCTGGCTAAATACACGGGGCGTTTGACCCCTCGTCCAAGTATTTCGTAGGAGGACAACCTCCTCCAATTCGAAGAACGCAACACTTTGCCTGCTTTAGGGGCGGTGACCATAAAGTACACCAGGTCAAAAGCTTAGCCCATGCTCGCTGAATAGCTTCGGAACCACCAGGAACATCGACAATGTTCCACAGCTTCAGGTCATCAGCAATTAGATGCGATGGTACCTCAAGCTCCGCGGGTAGTTCATTCACATAGATAGAGAACAACAGCGGTCCAAGGACTGAGCCCTGCGGCACGCCACTGAGAACAGACTGCCTAAACGATAGGCCACGGCATACCCGTACACATTTTTCTCCACCCTCCAAGGAGGCAGTCACCCAATGAACGGCGCAGCCGGATACCCCGCAGTTCAGGTTTACGCAAACTTCAAATGGGGTGCCTTGTCAAATGCCTTCGGATAGTCGACGAAAAGCACTTCCAGCGCGTGACCGTTATCCACTGCATCCGCCCAACTTTCGCGAGCCACCAATAGATGCCTCAGAAACTAAAATCCCATCGGGAATCCGTGTTGCACATTTCTAAGTAGATTCAATCTACTCAGATGCGTCACCAGTGAATCTCGCTCCAGTTTCTCGAGGAGTTTGACTACTACACTCGTCAGCCTAACTGGCCTGTAATTTGCAGGCAGACTCTGGTCCCCATTTTTGAAGATGGGACAGATGACAGGTTAACTCCATTTGGAAGGCAATGCACAGCTGTCAAGCGATTTCTGTAACACAATAGCGAGTGGTCCTCTTAGTTCCGCAACCAACGCATGCAACAGTTTCGGGTGAATTAACTCAGGCCCAGATGACGTAGAAGAGCTCAGCCATTGTAACAGCCTACGAACTTCCATCTCCGCTCCAATAAATTTTGCTACTCCTGTACCGTCGGGATCCTGCAAACCAGCTCAACGCCTGTCGAAGAGGTCTGCCTTACAAACTCTGATGCGTATTGCCCACTAATTATGCAGCCTTGTCATTGTTCGTATGCGCATGAGTACTGTCATCACGCATCAATACTGGAATCGACATGTTCGAACTGCAGCGCCTATGGACCTAAGCAAAGGTTTTTTGGATTCTCTGAAACATTTTTGTTAACCCTTTCTCGAAATTTAGCGGAGCATCCCTTAAGTGCTGCTTACACCTCTTTCTAGCCTTACGGTACCTGTCATAACTATAGGTGGACAGAGCATCTCGGTAAGTCCGCCAAACTCCAGACCTCTCTGTTGGCAGATGCCTGCCGGTGGGATCTATCCAGGGCGACTTTGCTCGCGCCTCCTCTCTCATTGTGACTGGGATGAACGGAGCAGAGACTTAAATGTATCGCACGCAACCTGGACAGTATCGTCATCCAAGATCTCACAATGGAAACTCGAAGCTTTGGCTCTCACTGTTTGATAGCCTGCGTATCGTATGTTCGGGCGGGACTCAATAGTACTCTGGTGGCGTCTGGACAGAGTACAACAGAAGAGTAAAGCAAACATAATCACTGGAACCCAGTGTAGGTCATTAAGTAATGTCACCAACGAAATCGAGTGACTTAGCATATACGAGGTCTAAGCTGGACGGCACTTGAGCGTCCATGTGCCTAGTGGGGAGGTCAATGAACTGATGTAGATACTTGGAGCGTGAGCTCAAGCAGATCAGCGCCGAATGTGCCTGCGTCTGAGTCGCAAGAAAGATCTTCCCAGCAAACCTATGGGAGGTTGAATTCGCCCATCACCAAACAGTTGTTTGCTGCCTGGGAACGAATAAAGGCAAGCACCTCTTTGGATACGCGCCCAGGGCTTCTATACACTATTTCACTATAACCTGAGCCGAAGATATGCTAATAACAGCCGAGAGAGCCTCAACGTTTTGTCTACCAACTGAAATAAGGAACATACGGAATATAACGCTACTAGCTATGAATGCATCGAAACGACGGGTGTATTAACCCCACTGGTCTTTGATTCGATACATGGAGCAGGTGGCTTTACCACTGAGGATGGAAATGTCTTTATCCCTACCGATGAGGTAGCAACTGCAGCGTGTGTTTTTTGTTCCATTATCGATGTCTTACTTTTCTAGGGTCATCAATTTTACCCAAATGCTTTAAGGCTGATTTGGTCTGTCTTTTATTTTCGCAAACCAGAGCTGGGTCCAGTGAAGCTTTTCCGCTTTGAGCAGTGTCAAGCAAACCTTCAGAACATGTCTTCTCGGTGAGAACCGAGATATCCGGCAACTTTGGCTGACAAGAAGTGCGTGTCGGAAACTTCGCCTTCGCACAACCGTCATACGGTTTGACAACTAACGGTACTTGGCTTATTTCCGGTGCAGAGTCAACTGTAACTTCTTGTTTAGCAGAGCTTAGAGGGTTTCCTGGCTCTTATTCGCTGTACTCGAAGGGTCACGTGAACCAGCAATTCGGCGTCGATCAGGGTATCTTTAGATGTGACGTCGGAAACAGCTTCATTTTTGTGGTCGGTAGCCACCTGGACGGGTGATATCATCATTGGTGCCACAAGTTGCTCTGCAGTGTAAGCGCTTAACTCTGCGTTGTTGGAGACCGGAAGCTTCATCATGAACAGGTTAAGCATAAGACGAAGATCTGAGAGCATCGAGAACGGATGCTCTACGTTTCGTTGTCGGGTACCAAGAGATACGTCTCTCGTAAGAAAGGCCGCGCGAACTTGTCGGGGCTACAGCAATTGGCACAACTGAAAAGCAACTTTTTACTTAAGGCCAGCGCTGCGTACTGCCGGGTATTTAGGTCCGTACAAAGCTGGGGGTACCATGGTTTGCAGATATCGCACTGCCTTCCGCCGGAATCCTCAGTTACTGTTATATGGCAGCTTGGGCTGCCACAAATTGCGATAACCTCAGAATCCAAGCCGCCAGGAATAACAGTCTCGGTGCATTACGAGAACGACATTGTGCAAAACAGAGTGGATGTATAACACGCATACCATATTTAAACGACCTAAATAAAAAGTAACAGCTGGTGGGAAACAAGAGTTAAACTGGGAAAATATGAAAATTTACCAGTAAGCGCCAAAGCCGTTTGAACCAGAAGCTCTTTATTCGAGCCAAGGTAGCTTGCATCAGAGGAAATTTGACAATGGACAAATTCCGTTAAAAGTGTTCATTCTAAAACTGTTCCCACAATAACGCAGCTAAAAAGCTCGATCAGTATTGCACGCCAGCAAATGAAGTTGTCGCGTTTTCGCGCAAGAGTTGACGAAAGTCTAACTAGCGACTACGACGTAACTTTACAAATGGTGACCATTTGTGCACTCAAAATAGATTTGTAAGCAACTTCCTTAATGGCAAGGCGAAAAATTAACTCAGTTCCAGCAGTTTTAGGTTGGCTGTCAGCATGACGAGCGATTTTTGACCTGCCATCAAAAGCTTTCATTGTCCAGTCGCTAAGCCACGTGGAAAAAGCATCGTTAGCAGCCTACTTGGTCTTATTCCTACATACACTGGAGGGCTTCAAACGAGGCATGAGAGAAATGTGGTTGGTCATGTTCCCCGTTTTCTTGTGCATACTCATTTCAGCCACATGCAGAAAGCGCATGCAAATAAGAAAATGCAGTGAACCTAGTGTAGCCGCAAGAATCAATTATCACGTCTATGTGCTGGGAGATCTTCTTGCTTATTGGAACCAGGAACGGGACCCTGGTTGAGCTAAAGTGTATTTTGTCCATGGAAACTACGTCCTGATCCTATGTGGCTTTTGGAGCTTCGAATGGTTACTCGTCTTTGACTCACTGAATGTTAACCAGGTACTTGCCGCCTACGTGCCACTAATTATTTGCAAATGGCGCATGTACCTAAATTTTAGGGGGCGGTGGAAGATGCAGTTTGCCGGGCCCAGCGTCTTATTGCTCACAGTCAGCTGTCAGTAAACAATTTAGTAACAACACTGTTGGCAACAAACCTATAGATAAGGTATTTGATTCGTCTGGTGGCCAGGGAAACCATCAAGCTTCTGCCATTGTTAAAAGAATGTGAAAGATGGATAAAAGGTGGCAAAACCAAGGCACCTGTAGAAAGTCTGCGGGGTGCCGTATCACATTCTTCTCCATTTCTGCTGCAGCTGTCATTCAACGGTACGTTTACAACGATGGAGTCTAAAAATCGTACTCTAGCTCTAAAATGCAAACGTCAACAGAGGGTTTGATAACTACTCCACGTTGCTGAAGCTCCTATGCTAATTGCAGTGTTATTTTCAGTATTGCCACTACGTCACACGCTGCTCTTTCAAAAGAACATATGTTGGATTATCTTCATTTGTTTAAGACAGGCGTTAACAAATTTTACTGCTAGGCTTTCCCGGCGTCACTGCGCAAAAGCTCACCAGACGCGCTAGTTGGTCGACTGAGAAGGCTGCTGCTTGTTGCTCGGTCTGCTCAAGAGGTACTCCAAGCTCTTCTACGTTTTACTCTCAGGTTTAAAGGCACTGGATTCGTGTGACACTTAGATTTCGCTTCGAGGGAGACGCTGAAATCACGGAAAGTTGTGCGACATTGTAACCTGTCGTGAAGCAGGAGAAAAGGTCTCTTAGTGGGTTTTCGGGTGGTGAGCCGGCGATGCACATCCTCCCTGTCAGAACCGGTTCCGGTGGCGCACAATCTCTGGTTCAAGATGCAAAATGCATACAGCCGATCTCCATTAATTCACGTATCATGCGAAACAAACTCAGCCAACTCAACTCCTTTTTGTCGATTGCCGTGTAAATCATCTTGCATTCACTGGTACATGGTTGTCCACTGGCGTCACGAACAGTGAAGGTTGTTTAGCGGACTACGCACTATTGCGGTGTGCCCGCCATCGCAAATGGGCGGGACCTAAACGTGGTGTGATGTTTTAAGTGCTTCATAGCTCTATTGAGATATGCTGGGTGGGGCTTTTGCATTTCAGACCCACCCATGCCGGAATGATCAATGGTGAGGGGCCAGACAAACTCAGCCTCCTGGTACTCCAGGTTGGGGGTAGGACACGGGCGGCTCCTTATTCCTTAAAACGGACTCCTTGTAGCGAAACGCCGAAGCCGCTGCGTTGCGGTCCGGGTTTTGTACCAAAGGCACTGATTGAGAACCCTAATCGTTCTCATGTCTAGTCCTGGGCAACCTGACAATACCCTGTCCAAGCACTACAATGAATAGCACTTCAAACAGTTTCTTGATGCTCTGGCCACCACAGAGGATAATCAACCGTGCCTGTCTGCTGCATCGAGCAGGGGGATTGAGGTTTGGATGCTGCTGCTCAAGCCTTCCCATCTTCTTATTATTCTTACGCTTCTCACTCCGTCCCGTTCCTGCTTCACTTTTGTCCCCTGGTTTCAACCCACAGTTTTTGGCCATCTCCCATTTTGTTTGGATGGGGTTTTACCTTTTAGTTTCAAATCATGTTCATGTGTAGCGTCCTTTCTGCCCTGTCGTCAGGCCCATATCCAAGCAAGCGGTCAAGCGCAGTTCATCGACTTCCATTTGGAGCCCTTGAGCATTCTTCAGGTTGGCATGCCCCAATGTTCTCACATTCCTTCAAATTGATCAGCAGGCTGCAACTTGTCGCACTTTAAAGACCCTGAGTGTGTGGTAAGTGCCCAGACAGAAGGTTTAAAAGAACTATTGAACAAGTACATACAGAGCACGCTTGGCTTCCTCTGGTTTTGCTGCAGCTACAACAGTCCATCGGGGAACATACTTTAGCGACGAGGTGCCCTCTAGCCAATGCACGGGAGGTGGTGGAGCTGACACGGGTTTTCTCTTCTGCTCTCTACAACTCGCTGAACTCCATAGGAACTACTTCGGTGTCGGCTGCTTATCGGAGACCCGTCTGCAAGACTCGAGCTTTTTGCTCACTTCGCCATCCCCTTCAGGTGACAGGATCGCCTCTCACTGCGCCTATCATGTGACGATGCAGCTTCGAGCACCGGTTAAGCCGGTGTTGCTATTGCCCAGAGTCCCCCAAAGCCCATCCGTTCCCGGGAGCTCAACTGGCTTGCACCTGTCGCATGTTATTCCTTTTTTCGGTTAGGTATTGCTGAGGTGTTTCCAGCTTCTAGCTTACGTGCGTAATAATGACGATGATAATGATGATGTGACCGCACCTTCGGTCGTCGCGGAGGTGGCATTTCTTTGCACGCTAACTCAGCCCCTACAAATTTTACAACGTGTACTTTTCACACTCGCAGATTCTTTTTGTATTTCATAAGTGTGACTAAGTGGTATTGCTCCGATAGTGTTGAGAGTGGCCTAGTTTTGGTTCTCCGTAAACATTCGAGGAATGGGTGTTTAGTGACGATGTTTATTCGCCCCCACATGGACTGGCAGCATTTCTCCTACAACGCTGTTTCAAATTGTTCGTCTACTGAGCTTCTCTATCCAGTCCTGCATACTCCCTGCATCAGTTCGTTGATCTGTCCACTAGAGGTACGATGGGACAAAACCCGTCCATTTTTGCACTGTGCTCGATTCCTTGACTTCGTCATGGACATGTTACAGAACCTAGGTCGAAGTACCCGGGCTCCTCTTCGCCTGCCTGTGCACGAAACAGGACGCTAGTTAGACGGAGGCCTGCATCGTCCTTGGAACCTGACCTGACGGCTCGGTGCTAGCAACCACGCTTGGCTGTAGCTTAAGTGCGATGTTAGTCGTGTGGCGATTAATCACCCCCACGAGGTCCATATATATGGCTCCCAAGCAGAGCTGAGTCTCTACCCGACACCAAATTCCAGGTAATGGCCTACATGCCTACAGTTTGTGGGTGTAAGCAGTGGTGGCAAGCAGAAGCCTGATAGTCCTGCGCGACTTCAACGCTATGAACAAGGCAGCCAGTCGGGCCGCAAACTTCTGTCTACTGATTGGGAAGCAAGTCTGGATATCGTTTGGATGTCAAACGGTATCCACCTCCAATGATTCACTGCGCATGTTGTCCACATCACTGCAGGTAAGTGCACAGTTTATATTCACCTGACTTTTAGACCGCCAATAGACATGCGCCGCCCAGCTTCCTTATTTGATGGTGCAAGCCTGCCTCGGAGGGGTGCTGCCCTTATTTTACGGGATACCAACCATTTCTCAGTGTTCCAGCTTTGAGGGTTACGAGCGATTTCACGCTCACCCGCAAGGGCGGGAATATTTGTGAATGATTTGAGCGTCGTTAGCTATTATTGCACCATGCTTCAGTACTTTGATTAGCAAAATACGTCTAACATTGCTTAACATTTGACACTGTACTACCTTTCTGACACCCTATACTTGACGGAACTTGATGACCCCCATCCTCTTGCATAAACCAGTGCAGTAATCCTGCCTCACCTATACGCAGTCTACGTCCATGGATGTGAAGTGCATCTTCCGCCTGTCCACAAACTAGTGGATTTCAGCAATGATGTGTGACAGAAATGAACACCACCTCATTTGGGAAAGCAATTTTAGGTGAGACTGTCTGCCCACGTGCTCCGCACTTATGGTCTTTTTCTCTTCTGTATTGCACTCGTCCATAGGCACACTAGTAACAGATTGAGAGGTGGCATGGCCATGGTATGTGACCATGAGTTTCTCACCGAACTCAACGGATTTGTTATTTCCAGCTACTTACCTGGACCTATATGTTGTGAAAGGTCCACCTGCCTGCCAGGATGTGAACATCGGTACCTTTTGAATCTGTAAGCTAACCTTCATCATTATCATCATGATACACGTCAGCTGAAGGTAGGAAGCACCTCAGCTACTTTTCAAAAATATATAAAAGAAAAGGAAAATAAATACAACCCTTGCACACCAGCTGAGCTACCAGCAACGTATAGGCATCGTTCCGGAATGTTACCAGCCGGCTACTAGACAAAAAGAAAAATTATTATGTTTAGCGCTATGAAATGAGATGGTAGGTGGAGGGAAGCCTAAAAGGGACGGGGAAAGACAAGGAAACTCAGAGCAAAATCTCCACTGAGGTCGGCCCCTTGCCATGTCAGCAAGTGTATTCAGCCAAACGTGTTCACCGTCTTTTGGGCCCCAACCAGGGAGTTGTGACGCTTTAACCGAGGCCAGCTCCGAAGTGAAGGCTTCATTCCTCTGGACCAAGTCATCGTTTGGCTACCCCTCCTCTTCTCCCATCCACCTCCCCGGCGAGCAAACAACACACGTCGTGGAACTCGGTGGGCTGGCATGCGCAACACGTGGCCCAGCCATCGGAGCCTGTTGCGTGAAAGGACGGTGCTCAGCAGTTTATTATCTTTTCCTGTGCCGTAAACAAAGAGTCGAACGCGCTCGTTACTTACGTGGTGTTCCAACCAGATGTGGGCCAAACTGCAAAGGCAACGGTGGTCGAACGTAACTAGCCCCTTCATGTCCGCCGATCTTAGGGGCCAGGTTTCGCAACCGTACAGTAGGCTCGAACATACCGCTGCATTGTACACTCCACCCTCCATGGCGAGAGTAATGTCACGCCGCCGTCCTAGGTGGCGGAGGGTAGCACAAGCACTTAGAGCTTTTGCTTCACGGTTCGTGATCTCGTCTTCGATCCCAAGCGCGCTGGTACAACTTCCCATGCATTTAAAGTTCCGAACGACCTTTAGCTGCACCAAACCGAGGGTCAGCCCAGGAGGTGATCCCTGTCAAGCTTGGAGGAACTCTTTGCATTTCGATGGTGCGAAGCAACGCCCAAAGCGGCCGACAGCCAGTGTTAATCTGTATAGCACGGTTTGACCCGTCTGGGAGCTGTCACAGATGAGGGCAATGTTGTATGCATAATCTAAGTCAAGAAGTCGTTCTCGTGGAAGTAGCTCCACACCTTATAAGTCATGTCCTGCAAATGCAATCTCCATGCCTTCGTCAATAGCGGAGTTAAAGAGGAAAGGTGACAGCGTCATCCATGTCTCACACCGCTGGAGATATGGATGGGTGGCGGCTGCTTGCCGTAAGCCTGCACGCTGTCAGTGCTACGCGCATGTAATGCATGGATAATAATTACGTAATTCTGGGGCATACCTGACGTGAGTAGACAATTCCAAAGGGCACATGGATCAACCGATTCGAAGGCACCTTTGATGTCGAGAAACACGGCTACGGTGGGCCGCCAATATGTGTGACGGTTGTAGGATTAGGTAACACTAGTCCGAGACGGTGCGCGAAAGTAAGCGCGGATATCAGAAGGCAACGGGAGTCGGGCACAGCGGAATGTATTTGATGGGGCTACAATAAGAAGCGGATGGATGAAGCCAGGCGAGAGCGTACACGTGAGCGCAGGAACTTACAAGGCAGTTGCGTGTCGAGCCAGTTGTAAGATTAAAACAAGTAGGAGTAATGTACAATCGGTCAACAAGTAAATTGTACATGTAAGATAAGAGTTACCTTTTTGGGCGCTACAGAGCTCTCCCCTAGAAGGCTGAACATAGAAAGCCTTCAAAATCGAAAAGGAATGTTGAAATGAGGTTCGTAAGACAAAATCGTGCCGAGTAAAATTGAGCGTGCGTTCGTGTAAATGGGGGTTCGTCGGAAGTCGGAGTCCGCTGTGCCGTTTATGATTTGTTATTTATTGAATGCAGGGCGGGGTGCATTTCGGCGAGCAGTTGGAGCGGCGTTGTCAGAATACAAAATAACTGGCTAGCCCAGAAGAAAACCGACAGGACCTCAACCTCCGCTGTTGCCAAACGGTGCGCTTGGGTGTGGTCTCTCCCCCCGCCGCACCCCGCCCCGCACCTAAACGACCATCGTCCCACGTAGAAACGACCGAGGTCCCACGGAGAAGCGACCCTCGTCCCGCGAAGAAGCGACATTCGTCCAGCGGAGAAACGACCAGTGTTCGCGTCAGAGTCCTCGAAAATATTCCTATTGTGGCCCAGTCATTCGGAGGGGAAGGTTGGGGCATGTAGAGACGAGAAAGTAGGAGAACACACGCAGAAAAAGCCAAAATGAACAAACTAATGATCGGCATGTTTAAATATTTTTCGTTTTTGAATATTTTTCGGGAAAGGTTTCTCGGAGGTTTTAGATATTTTTGTTTGTTTTCAAAACGTTAGGCGACCAAACATGGGGCAAATATATAATAATAATATAATATAGGTATATTTCTAGACAAGCGCTAGATGCTGTTCCTGCGTGAGATCAGATCAAATTGTACATAACATCCATGCTCATGCATGGAGAAGAAATATCGTTAACAACTGCTTTTGATCGTGGTTATCTTTCCGAACAGTAAAGCAGGGATAAATACAAACGTTTCGTAGGCCTCGACATTTTTGAAGGCAGTAGTTTGGGTCTCCGTAGCTTATGTACGAATTCTGCGCTTTTCACCGGCTACCGCTGCCAAACCTTGAGGTGCTTGATTCCATTAGTAAACGATCAATCTATTATGCCAATGGAGTGTGTTGCTTTCGATGGAAAATGCACCGCTAGAGGAAATTTGATCCATTTTCTTTGGTCACATCACCTCATTTCGAGCTTCCATTAGTAGCGCGCTCATGGAAAGGAATAAGCCAGCCAAAATTAGATCGTAAAAGTGGAGGGTGGAAACAAAGGAAATAACAGTATTGGCTAACATTTGAGCCTTTCTTAGAAAAGTGCGACTGAAAGGCCGGCCCACTTAACTAGAAAATACACTAATATTGGAAAATGGAGCCAAAATATAGCCCAGAAACACCATACCAGAACCGCAAACCTGGCGCGAATTTCAAAGTGTACATCTCCAAACAAGCGGAAGCAACGCCGTTTTGGAGCCGAAATCGTAACCATAACGGGACAACAATGAACGGTCTAGGACAAGCCCTAGGCGCTGGTTACGACAAAGGTAAAATAATTAAGCTAAGTGCAGTGGTTATGGAGATATTTGCATTTATAGCGGTCGGCTGCGGATAGCGCTACTTTCGAGCCTCCGCTAAATTCACGTTCTGCTTTGGAAGCAGATACAGAAAAAGTAAGAAATAATACAAAAGCGGCTAGGCGTAATAAGTTACGAATATGGAGTAGTAACTGGGAATGTCTAAGATAACGTGTAATTCGCTGCAGTAGCGAAGTATGACGCAGTGGGCCGAAAAGCATACTTTCTCAGTAAACGTAGTAAAAGTTGGGAAAACAGACGGAAAGGTTTTAGGGAAATACTAGGTAGGCTGTAAGAATTATTATATAGGTAGAACAGCACAGGATATGGTGTATCTAGCCCACAGCCAGAATGCGACCATATGCGACTTTCAGAGTATATTGGGCCGCAGAATCCACTATGAATGTGGAATTCAACGTTTTTAATGCTCCGATGTGGATGCGAAAATTATACAAAAGCCACATGAGCTGACTCCATATGGATAAGACAAGGGAACATAACACTCATTTGCTCCGTCTGAACTAGGATAACGCGAGCATTTTCTACAGAAATATTACCAGTTTCGACTCTTTGAGGCTATTTTATACGTCATTATGGTTGTACCACTGACACTAATGAGCCAGGGTGGTCTTCCAGTGATTATAAAAAACTAATGTGAGAAAATTCACAAAATGTGTCCAGGTGAGCAACACCTTGGGTTCCGCTTTGGTTAGACACGAAGTAGGCAGCTCTGTCTTTTGCAATGCGTGAGCTCACGTTAGTTTTTATGCGCCCATCATTGCTGATGCAGCTGCCAAGATAAGTTAACTGATCAACCACCTCGAGTTCCTCGTTAGCAAGCGTCAAAGGGTCATCAAGTAGCTAGTGGTCCTGCGGGGCCAGTTTGCACTTTGAAGGTGCCATGTGCTTACCAAGTAATGGGACCACTCTGGACAGGCTATTCAGGATTGATTTTGCCGGCGCAAAATTGTCGAACGCAAGACGATATCGTCCGCAAAATCATGATCTTTCACCGGACAGCACTTCAACGCCTACATCGTTGGATTCCGTCAGGGAACATTCCATGATAGAATCCTAGACGAAATTGAACAAATATGGGGAAATGGGACAACCATGACGAAGGCCACTTGTAGTCGAAAAGCTATCCGATAGGACACCATAGACCCTGACGCGGCCTGTAGTGTCCGAGTATGGAGCACGAAGGATGTTCACATATTTCGTGGGAACTCCTTTCCGCGCAAGTATTTCGAACAGAATCGATCGATCGACTGAATCGAACGCACTCTTCAAATCGAGGAACACAGCTACTGCCGTCCGCGGTGTGCGTGGCGCTGCTCTAGCACTTGCCGCAAAGTAACTATATGGTCTATACAGCCATTTCCTGGGCGGAAACCGGCCTGCGCTTCTCTAATCCGAGATTCCCATTCTGCAGTGAGGCGGCGAAGGATAATCTAGGCCAATGACTTTGTTACAACTGGCGTTAGGCTAATACCCCTGTGGTTCGCACAGTCTGTGCGACTGCCCTTTTTGTATATTGCCACTATAATCGATTCGCTCTAATTAGACGGGACACTCTTCGTTCCACATACGTTCGAATACGGAGGTCAGTGTTTCGCAGAGGACATCACCTCCATCCTTAAATAGTGTAGGTGGGGGAATCCGGGCCAGCTGCGCGAAAACTATTGAGGGCTGTGATCTCGTTTCTGACCTCGGCCTCTGATGGAGGCTCTAAACTAACCGTCAATGGCATGTCCTGCAACACCTGATTAGGAAAAGGTCCGGGAGCAGGAGGCCAGCTGAACTGCTCTTGAAAGTGTTCAGCCCAACAAACCTCGTAACTATGGTAAGTTACCCCTTGTTTTGTGAGCGCTTTTCGTCAACTAAACAGCAACTACGCCCTTCCTGCGTGTAGTACTACGCCATACAATACTATATGGACCATAACCTCCCTTAAACAATGAGCCTCCATTTTCTAAAATTTATTACGCATCAAATTATTCAGTGGTTTATCTTGTGACACGGTGAGCAGTTACGCTTACATAATATAAAGGTTTACTTAAGTACTCGTTAGCTTTCGAAAAGGTTCAGGAACGCTGCCAATCCGAAGACAGTATTCATGGCTACATTGCGTTTGGCAAATGCATGTAGTACCAATTATGCCGACGGCTTGTTATTATGCCCTTGACGATTACCAGTTCAGATGGGACTGCAAAGATAGGAGAATCACATGGGTGTTCCACCTTGAGTGGATCGTTGAGCCAGAAAATGATGAAGTGTTCAGTTATTGATGGATCTAAAACGGAACACCCGTATCGCACCCTGGCCAACCAATTAACGCCTACGTTTCCTGCCCTAACAGTCCCTGCTGTGGCAGTCACGTGAGGTAAGCAAATGACAGGAAGAGAAATCGAAGGTGCAGAATAAGGAACTTCACTTGAAACAAGACAATAATACCAATGCGTGAAGAAAAGTAGAGAAAAGAAAATCGAAGTACGAAGATGCAAGTTAGTCAGGAAAAGAGAAGGGTTTCGTGTTGTCACCCAAGAGCGTCAAGTTGTCGCTCAAACCCCTTAACCGTGGATTCCTTTATAACAGTTTCTGGAAGCATGTTCCTGCGGTCGATGACTCCGCGTGACAGCCGGGTTTCCGCCTAATCCGATCGGACCGCGGTTTAGCCAGCTCCAAGGAATGCCCGCGTGGAACAGAGAATCTAGCGGGATAAATAGCCAAGATAAATCTGGACCAACAGCACGACCAGCATGCTGTGGGCGGTTTCTTCGTAGGCCTCTTGAAGGGTTTGAACGCATTGGCGGTCTTGGTCTTTTTCACGAGTTGCACGGTATCTGCTGGTGCGAGACCATTTCGTTCGACCATGACAGTGTCGTGTTTTAGAGTGCGAAGCCGCTTGCATCCGCTTACGATGGCCTTCAGTGTCAGATCAGGATTCTGCTCCAGCTTAGCTAAAAGCCGCGTGCGGATCTCAGAAGCTCTGGGTGATTGTAGAACACCAACAAAAATGAGAAAGTTAAACATATCATCCGTTAAAGAGCGTAGTTTGAAACGTTCCCACTCAGGGTTAATCATGTCTGCTAAGGCCCCAGAGTAGTCAGCTTCCGGTTTGACAATTTTCAGGCATTGATAGCGAATACTAAACAATGATACCGACTCACCAACAATTTCCTTCAACCGCAACACTGCTTCGTCAAAAGTCTGATCCTTCGGCTGGTTGGGCAAAATGTGGTCAATGAATCTTGAATTTTCACTTATTCCAAGCTTACGGAGTAGCAACTAAAACTTCCAGAAGTCGTCCTGACGAATGAAGTCCGTCTGGAACATGTCTTCCCAACGCTTGAAACACGCTTTAAAAGGTGCATCCAGAATCCGCATCATAAATGAATTCAGTGGTGGCGTTCGTGAGATGATCAACAGAACCCGCCTGCGTGTCCCGCGCCCCTGCTCCTGTTGTCCGCAAACTCAAACATAGTGTTAGGTTTTCAATCATTTTCATTTGTGTCTCCATTTGAGCTAGCTGTTAAAAAGGTAGATTTTGAAATTTATCGGCAGAAAGATTTATCACATTTCCAATTTTCTCCGTCGCCATTGGTTATAACTTACGCACTAGACGCAACACCAAAATTATCAATTCACTGCTCCACAAAAATTCTGGCCCAACCGAAAAAAAAGTAAAACGTTAATGACCTTGAAAAATGACGTATTAATCGCCGCCAACGAACCCTGTACAACGACCGAGGATCTTGGCTGTATTTCTAGGTCTCTACTGATATTCGACATCTAGAATTGGAAGGTCAGCTGCCATGGTTGGTGGTTCCCCATAACTTTCGCAGAGGTGTTACCTGGCTTTTAATCACGTGCAGAAGAAGAACATTCCGGAATGTGAGAAATCGATGCGATAATTTTTAATACTCGAGTAATCGCTAAAATAGGGAAGTTCCAAGGCAATTCTTACATTCTCTCGGACACCAACCTTCCCAGTTGGGATTCGGTAGGTTAGGATTAGGTCACTTCTAAACCTTCGGTAGTGCATTGAATGCATTCCCAAACTAAGTTGACGCTCGAGGTACGTCCGGCCCCGTAATCCCTCGACTAACATAGTACCCACTCGTAAAGCCCTCTCTAGCTCCATTTTGTCCCGGACGAGGAAGGGCGGACATGCCTGGACGCAGTATTCCAGATGAATCTGAACAAAGGCCGAGAACAGCCTTATAACAATGCCGCACGCCAAGACGCCGAAGGGAGGTCGTATTAACCACAACATGCGGAAAGCTGTGCTTGCGGCCTTCTTCCAGTTGTCGCCGGAGTGTAAAAATGAAGGGTGTACGACTCCTAGGTCAATCTGGCTAGATACACGTGGAGTTCGACCCCACCGACCATGTACTTCGTAGGAGAACCACCTACTCCAATTCGAAGAACGCAACACTTTCTTTGATTTATGGGCAGTAACCATAAAGTAGACCAGTCCCAAAGCTTAGCCAATGCTCGATGAAGAGCTTCGGAACCACCAGGAACATCGACAGTGTTCCACAGCTGCAGGTCCTCAGCAAATAGCTGCGATGATATCTCAAGCTCCGCGGGTAGGTCATTCACATAGATAGAGAACAACAACGGTCCAAAGAACGAGCCTTGCGGCACGCCACTGAGAACAGACTGCCTAAACGATAGGCCACGGCCTACCCGTACACACGCTTCTCTACCCTCCAAGAAGGCAGTCACCCAACGTAGGGTGCGGTTAGATACCCCGTAGGAGGACAGCTTTTGCGCGAGCCTCAAATGGGGTACCTTGTCAAATGCCTTCGAAAAGTCGACGAAAAGCACGCCCAGCGCGTAGGCCTTAAACCACTGCATCCGCCCAACATTCGCGAGCCACCAGTAGATTCGTCCGATACGAAAATCCCTTCCAGAACCCGTGTTGCACATTGCTAACTAGATTCAATCTACTCAGATGACTCTCCAATGAATGTCTCACCAGTCTGTCGCGGAGTTTTACTACTAAACTCATCAGACTAACTGGCCTGTAATTTGCAGGCAGACTCCGGTCCCCATTTTTGAAGATGGGACAGATGGCAGATTAATTCCATTTGGAAGGCAATGTACAGCTGTCAAGCAATTTCCGAAACACAATAGCGAGCGCTCCTCTTAGTTCCGCAACCAACTCATGCAACCGTTTCGGGTGAACTAAATCAGGCTTAGAGGACTTAGAAGGGTTCAGCCATTGTAATAGCCCACAAACTTCCGTCTCCGCTACGATAAATTCAGATAGTTCTGAACCCTCTGGGATCCTGCAAACCAGCTCAACGCCTGTCAAAGAGGTTTCCCTTACAAACGCTGTCGCACAGTGCCCACCATGTACATAGGCCTTGTCATAGTCCGTATCCGCATGAGTATCGTCATCACGCATCAATACTGGAATGGACATGCTCGAAACTTTTGACATAAGCGAAGAATATTTTTTGATTCTCTGAAGATTCGTTCGTTAACTAATCCTCGAACTTGAGCCGAGCAACCCTTAGGTGTTGCTTAAACCTGTTTCTAGCCTTACGGTACCTGTCATAAGTATCGGCGGACGGCGCATCTCGGTACGTCCGCCAACATCTTTGTGAGCAGATGTCTGCCAGGGGCTTTATCTAGGGATGCTGTGCTCGTGCCTCCTTTCTCGTTCTAACTGGGATGAATGGAGCAGAGACCTTTTTGAGGTAGGACTTAAATTATCCCAGGCAACCTGGACAGTGTCGTCGTCTGAGATCGCACAATGCCAACCCGATGCCCTGGCTCTCATGGATTGATAGTCTGCGTGCCATATGTTCGGGCGAGACTCAACAGTACCCTGGTAGCGTCTAGAGAGAGTGCAACTGAAGAGCGAACAAACGTGATCACTGGAACCCAGTGGAGGTCAGTAAGTAATGTCACCAACGTAAATCGAGTGACTTAGCAAATAGGAGGTCATCACCAATACTTATTTGCAGACTGGGAGCGAATAAATGCAAGTACGTCTTTGGATACGCTCCCGGGGCTTCTCTACACAATTACAACGGTAACCTGATTCGAGGACGTGCTAATAACAGCCCCCAGCTTCAAAAGTTTTTTCTGCTGACTGAAATAATCAAGTCTTTAAAATGTCGAGTCTACAGCTCACATAAAGATTGACGCACCCTTGCTGTCGGCCAGCAGAGCGATCGCATCTAAACAGTGCGTAGCCGCGTAGATGTACTTTACCATCCGTGATGTCCTGAGATAGCCACGTTTCAGTGAATGCGACCATACCGGGATGAGACCCATCTACAAGCAGACCTAACTCATACACCTTATTCCTTTGGCTGCGCACATTACTTAGCACTACCTGAAAGTATTCGTTAGAACCAAACCTGGGTCGTGCGCTACCTGAATGGGCAGTGGTAGGGCGGAAGAAGATCGCCGGCTGACCACCCGAAAACCCGCTACCCGGTCGCCTACTTCTGAGGTCCTTAGCTTCAGCCTATCTACCAGCGGAAGGTCCGGCTGATCGCTAATATTTGTACCTTTCAGCTTAAACGCAAACTGCATTAGAGCGCTGCGTTCCTCCGGGGTAGAGAGTACCAAACGAAGTATCCGCCGTCGAGGGTTTGGTACGTTATCTGGGACGTTCCCCAGTCTAATCAGCTTCCTGACTGTAACGCCTGGAAAACCGGGCGGAAGAAGCTTTGTTACGCACATTTTAAACCATTGAAGGTCGTCCGACATGCGAGCAGCAGGAAAGACGGAAGTAGACTCAGCCGTGTTACGGAATATAACGCCACTATCCGTGAAAGAATCGCCACGACGGGGTGTATTAACCCCACGGGTCGTTGATTCGATACATGGAGCAAGTGGCTTCACCACTGGTAATGGGACTGTCTTTAGCCCCTACGATGTGGTAGCAACGGCAGTGTATGTTTTTCGCTCCATTGTCGATGGCTTACCTTTGTTAGGGTCATCGATTCCACCGAAATGCTCTATGGCAGATTTGGCCTGCATTTTCTTCTTGCTAGTGGGAGCAGGGTCCCGTGAGGCTATTTCGCTTTGAGCAAATGCAAGCAAACCTTCCGAACATACTTTCTCGGTGAGAACCGATAGCTTTGGCAACTTTAGCTGACAAGTAGTGCGTGTTGGAATCTTCGCCTTCGCACAACCTTTAGACCGTTTGCCAAGTAACGACAATTGGCTTGTTTCCGGCTCCGAGACAACTATAACTTCTTGTTTATCAGAGAGAATATGAAGGTTCCTGGCTCCCTTTCGCTTTACTCTAAGGGA
>OX104067.1:20012908-20029907 GCA_944474145.2 Dicrocoelium dendriticum | reverse complement strand
GATTACGCCTCTGTAGGTAACTAAGCGCTAGGCCTTGTGGGGCTACTATTTTGGTAAACCGCCGCTGAGCCTTTTCGAGCAATATGCGGTCTGATTTCCGCAAATTACTGAAGATAAAGGGGCAATATTCCAGCTGCGGACGAACATGACTGCGGTAAAGCTCCAACCGTGCTTCAGCCGAGTTAATGTGGCGGCCTATGTGGAAGACCATTCTGCGCGATTTTGCTACCTGATACTGCACATTCTCTGAAAAGTTGAGGGTCATAGAATAGCGAATACCTAGGTCAGTAGCTAACGCTTTTAGTTGGATGGGCGTACCATTCAACGTAAACGCACCATCCGACATGGAGCATGTGTGGATCAGAATACTAGATTTATCAGCAGTGAATGTCACTTGCCAATTTTGACACCACGACTCTAAGGTCTTCAGGTCTTCACGGATCTCTTGTAGTGCGGATACTTTGGCGCTTGGTGGGAAGACATATACGACCTTTATATCGTCGGCAAAGAGGAATGAGCGACCATGGCGCAGGCTGCTACAGATGTCGTTCACATAAATCAAAAACAGGGTTGGTCCAAGCACGCTGCCTTGCACAACACAGCTGGAACCTGTGAGAGGGATGGACTCAAAGTGTGCTACCTTCACGGACTGCGTACGCCCGGTTAGGTAAGATTTAAGCCAGTCAAGCAGAGGGTTGACTACATCGTAAGCCTTGAGCTTATGTAATAGGCGTTTATGGGGGACTCTATCAAACGCCTTTTGCGTATCGAGGTAAAGCGTAATAATCGCCAGAACTGAATCAATCGCGTCAGTGACCAGGTTGAGAAAATCAAGCTGGCAGGTTGCGCAGGATCGTGCGCTTAGAAAACCATGCTGTGACCTGCTAACGTGGCCTCCTGCATTCAAGCAGGCCATAAGCGCACACTTAAGCGATTTCTCCATCACACGTGAGAGAATAGATGTGTGGTTTATGGGTCGGTAGTTGCTGACTTCCTGTACGGAGCCACCTTTATGGCGCGGTGTGATGACAGAGTGCTTCCAAGCTAATGGGTATTGTCCCTTCTCCATATAGAGAGTGTGAAGAGTTTCAAGAGGAGTTTGGAAAGGTCATCGCCCCCATTCTTAAGTAGTATGGGTGGAATTCCATCAGGATCAAGTTTGGTGGATGGTTTTATGGTTTTGCTAGCGGAACGGATGCCTTTTAGATCGAACCGAACCGTGGAGAGCAGCTGGTTTGTAGACACATCCAGCTCAGTAGTGACCGGGGACAGTTCTTCACACTGGGACTCTTTGAAGTAAGAGTTGAACATATCACATATAATCCGTGGATCTTCACTTTCTTTGCAAGGGCCGACGCGTATGGAAGTGATCTTTGCTCCATAATAAGGAGTGCATGAACGCAGCAGCCAGCTGAGTTGTTTGGCTTTGTTTGCACTGGCCATGGCTGCTCTTTCTTGGGATGTTTTAATCAATACAGACCTGGACGATAGCTGGCTCGCAATCTCGTTGGCTCTCAGCACATGCGCAAAGTTGAACGTCTTGTAGTAGTAACTTCGTAGTTGCCTCAAGCTTGCATGCAGCTTAGTTTGCCTCCTAATTTTTCCTGAACTTTTATTTAAATGAGTAAATAGAGTCAATAGGTCTAGACAACAGTGCAGTTCGCCATAAAATATTGCGGACGATTGCTCCAGGGATTCGTACAGAAAGAACTGTTCCCAGTTCCTTGCTCGAATAATCGTGGCAAATGTGGGCCAGCTTATGGAGCTTATCGGCCTGTATATCTCAATGGCCCCTGATCTACTCTTACAGATTGCTGGGATGGTTGCAAACAGCGAGCAGTATACCACTCTGTGGTCGCTCCCCGGAAATTCTAGGCCTACAGATGCACGTGTATTGGATATACCTAGTGTAAATATCAGGTCTAACAGGTGTTTAGACCTGGTCGGCGTTGATACATGCTGCACCCATCCTCCCAAATTGATGCAGGCTAATAGCCCACTATACTTCGCTGGGGCAGTGGGTGGAAACCACTGGATTTCAGGAAGATTGAAGTAGCTTGCCACAAGCTTGCATGCACATGGATGGCTTGCGGCTAGCTCAAAAGTAGTTATTAGCGCTTTGTCACTCACAGGTGATGTATCAGGTGCCCCGTAAATGCATCCAAGTAGTAACTTGGGTCCCATGGCATCAACCGTTATCCATATAGAGTCCAATATTTCGGTGTTATCTAGGACTTCGATATTAGCAGAGAAATTTTGCTGCAGATAAATAGCACACCCTCCACCGCGTTTGTGTGTACGCGAATGTGTATACAGCTGGTAGCCTTGAATGAAAAAGGAATCATCGAACGTAAAGGCACCAAACCATGTTTCGGTGACTAGTATTGCATCAGGCGCAGCATGAATAGCCAAAGGGCGTAGAATATGCATCTTGTTGTTCAGCGACCTGGCGTTTATGAGTATAATGGAGAAAAGTTGGCCAGTGTCTCCCAGTTTTATGGATGACATAAAGGGAGCACGAAGAGCTACTGGACCATCTGTAGAAGCTGTAGGAACTGGGTCAAAAGAAGTAGGAGCGTGCTTTTCGTTGGTGACGTATTGGGTGTTGGGATGAGCTTGTCGCGGATCATCCCTACCTGGGATAAAAAAGGCGCGTGATGTGGTGTAGAAAGAAGGGAATTTGCCCGCTCAGGTAGTTGTTGTGGCGGTAACAACCGGTGGGATAAGGTAGGTATTCCAGAGTCCGGACTATCTGGAACATGGTGAGAAGAACCGTCAATAATATTGGGTGATGTACTAGCTGCGGAAGTTTGGTGTGTGGATATGGGACGTGTGATTGTTTTCCTGTTACCGCGGGCTATTTTCATTACCGCTAGCAATCGCAGTTTGTGAAAAGTTGATCCATCATGGTTGCACTGCGTGGTTGTTCAAAGTTTGTTAAGACGGTATTTAAAGTTGCTTCATCCTTAAAATATATTTTGATCGTTGCAGAAAATTTACTGCTTCTTTTAGGTAGTCTCTCAACACGCACCGAACGTGTTGCTTAACCAAATACTGCAAGGATAGCTCTCGTAAACGCATCCAAAGAAAGATCCTCGGGTGCTTTAAGTATCTGGGTAGTATACGGCCAAATACCTCCTTCGGATGTCGGCTGGAGGGATGCCTCACACTTTGCTGTTTCATGGGTGTGTGAGGTTTGGGTAGCTGCCTTCGGTGATTTTTCGGAGTCATCCTTACGCGGGGCCGTTTGGCTCTGGGTGCCATCGTCGCTTCAGGTGGAAATTTTGGTTCAAGCTAAGGTGTGTGTGGCTTCTGAGACGAGAATAGAACGGGAACCTGTTGCTCACCATGGGTGTGAGAAACCCGATCTCCAGGCTCGAAGTGTGATGGGCCACCACGTCGGTTTACCTTCAGTGGCCCAAAATATAGCTGTTCCAGCTCTGCTCTGTTACGCAGCTCTACACATCTTGTCATTATACTTAGGAGAGTTGATTCGTCCCTAGTGCTTAATTCGAGTAGTGCCGCGAATTTACTTATTCTTTTGTTCCGTCGCATAACCTCTAGTGGGTTTCCTTGGATTCCATTGACTTCAAGAATCCAGCTCCTGAACACTTCCAAGGATGTGTCATCAGGAACGTTAACTGCAATAGTACTAAACGTAGTATTTCTTCCTTTGGTATCCGTGTGCAGTGCGGCTTCCGGCTTGGCTGTTTCTGACGAAGAAATGAATGGTATGGCCGTAGCAGGCAAGCAGTATGGTGTATTTTGCTCGCGAGGCCGTTTAGTTGGAGGAGCCGGCGTGTCGGTTCCAGACGGGTGACATACTAGACGCTCGCCGACCAGATTGGGGTACTTCGGGTGGCAAGGCGCAGCTTGCTGCGTTGATCGTCTTTGAGAATGATGCCTCTGCGACTTGCCCTCCTGGTCCATTGGGACGATCTGTACAACCGAGTGGAAACTCGGATGTAAGCGAAAATGTCCCGGGTTTCTTCTCAGGACAACTATTTATCTCCCAAAGTCGCTTGGGGTCATGGGTAACCATAACCTCCAGTTGTAGCATTTCTGCCACCGAGCATTGGTTTTGTATCATTTGCTTGATCTCACCCTGAGCTACATCCTCTGAGACATCTAACTCAACTATGTGGGAGGCCTCCGGGGTGACAAAATCCTGCAGAGGCTCAAAAGATATTCCAGGAGTCCGCTCATTAGTAGGCTTGGATGCGAAAAGCTTTTCGTAACGGCGTTGCGTGTCTGTCTTTGCGTTCACTAATTTTAACTGGACAAAGGTTGTGCGCGACGGGAAGTCTTTTTGGTATGACAGGAATTTACGGGCCGAACGCTCTGTATCAAACCTGAATAGCACGGGACATTGGTTTTTAATAGCCTTTTTCCTCAGTCTGGTGCAACTGATTAACTTACCTTCTAGACCGCAGATAGCCATCAGCACCTTCTTGATGGTGTGAACTTTTAAACGGTCAGGTACACTATAGACCACTACCTCCGTGAGGCATTTTATCCGGTCCATGACCTCAGTACTAATAGCATTGAGGAAGCGCACGGAAGTCTCGGAGCACTTTTCATCCATTACATTGCCAGGGTGAACTAGGCTTGTAATAGCCACTAAACGATCAGCTATTAGCTGAAAGTTGTTAAAGGTCACTTTCATACTCGCCAACTCCTCTTGCAGCTGCGCGATTTCTCGGCGCATAGAAGAAAATACGTCCATCACCCTAAAGGGGCACGGCACGGTCACGTTGGTCGCTGTATTGCCCCCATTTTACTCGCTTTGTTTACACGACGGCTAGTAGATATTCCCCTTGTTACCGCAAGCATTTGAGACCAAGTTAGAGAGTCAGCCACGAAGCAGAATAGTAATGGAAAGGGGAGAAGTAACAAATAATGGACAACGATATTGCCAAGGATAATACCAGATGGCGGAATTCTGATAAATATCAGAGTAGATATAAAAGATTTCTAGTAGGCAGATGGTAGACTGTACCAGATGTATAACTCCCACAAAGATACAACCAGTCGAGAGCGAAACGAACTAATCTGTCAGGGTGATCTTGACCGACAGCAGCGCGTGTTGTGTCAGGAAATTCGAATAACTTGAGTTCCCTCGGAGAAGATCCGTGAGGGTTTGCATCAGCGAGGCGCTGTTGAGTATAAATCGTTGGTAAAACTTGACAAGCCTATCAAAATGCCTGAGCTGTTTGAAAGAATGTGGCTCAGGGTAGTCCATGATGGCATGCATCTTATCCTGCAGTGACACGACGCCCGCAGAGGAGGTACGATGGCCGAGGAAGCTGAGCAAATCGACACCAAACGAACACTTTTCTGCGTTGATCGTCACCCCTTGTTTAGATACACGATCAAATAATGTTCGTACGTGGCGCCCGCGCTCTTCTCATGAAGAGCTTGCGATTAAAATGTCATCCAGATACGCGTATGCAAAGGCTAAACCGCGACAAACTTAGTCGATGAAGCGCCGAAAAGTTTGCGCGGCGTTCTTCAGGCCAAATAGCATGAGCAGAACCTCGAACAAAGCAAATGGAGTCGTCACAGCAGTTTTGGCGATGTCCGCTTCGGCTACCGGAATTTGGTTGTATGCGCGTACCAAGTCGATTTTGCTGAAGATAAGTTTACCTGCCAGACTGGCGGTGAGATCCACTATGTGTGGATCGGATAGCGATAAGGGGTGGTCACAGTTTTCAAGGATCGATAGTCGTCGCAAGGACGCCAGTCCCCATGACCTTCTGCGGGACCATGGGCAGTGGCGACGCCCGTGGGCTGTTGAACGGTCTGACGATACCAGGTTGAAGCATGTGGTCAAATTCGGCTGGTGCTGCCCGTAGTTTGTCAGAAGCAAGCCGTCTTGGTCGTGTGCCAACTGGTTGACCGCGCCTAACTATGTGGTGAGCAACCGCTGTTGTGACTGGGGGAAGCTCTGCAGTTGGTCCAACCAGTCGCGGGTGTACGGAGAGGAGTCTCAAATAGACGGACGGTGCATCTACCCTCCGAAATACAAGGCTGATTATCGGGGCATCTGAAAGGACACCACCAACATCTAGTTTAATACGATCGTCTAAAACTCTGTGGCGGCCAGCGTCAACAAGCAACCCAAAAGGTCGGAGGAAGTCGATACCGATAATAGCGAAGGGCACAGACGCAATCAGGAAGACCCACTGAAAACCTCGTCGAAGATTGAGGTCCAGGTTCATCATGCGCTGACCGAATGAAGCTATCGGAGAACCGTTGGCCGCGCACAAATTGTACGTAGGACCTGAGTGCTTGACGTTAGCGGTCGCTGGGATGTCGCCGACTTCCGCTCCAGTATCGATGAGGAATGTGATGGAAGAACGTCTAGCCTTAACGTAAACTAGTCGGTTTGCTTGGTTATTGTATGATACGTTTGTAGTGTTAGTAGGCCGGCTATTCGTTTTCCCTGGGTCGTGTTTAATGCAGGTAGCTGGACAACGTCTAGCTCTTCCACCGTGTTGGCGGTGATACCAACATACTTCTTCGACGGGTTTGACATTGTCTGACTGAGAACTTGTAAGGAAAAGGTTGCGCTTTCGTGCCGAACTTGACGTACTCAACGCAGGAACAGACGAGCCGCAGTAAACGGTAACCAAAACGTGGTCAGCATTTGACCGTAACACACGCTGCTTCGAAGTCTTCCATGCTGCTATCCTGCTGCGAAGTAGCGCAATTTCCTCGTCTTTAGGGTCAGAGCGGTCTAGCGACTGGGAACAAACATGAGATTCGGTTTTCATCGGTGAGGATACGTCACCGGAGTTACTGGTCGTCTGCTGCGGAAAACGTTCGAACGCAGCGTCTGCCTTGGTAGCTAATTATTTCAGGGGTGCAACTATAAACATGGACAGCATTACAGGCAATGGCTCTAGGCGACGTGCTACCCATAGCTCCTTTATCCCTTCTTCGCTCAAGAATAAAGGACCAGTGATGCGCTGATGTTCGCGGAGAAATATCGACGGCTTGCGATCTCCAAGCTTGGGACCACTGAGCTGCTCAAATCGAGTTTGTGCGCTGGGCCGTAACTCTTTCAAAATGGCTTGCTTCATCGTTTCATACTTTGCCTCATTCGATGGGCAGAGTAGAATGTCCTCAATCAGCGTCACAACCGACGGAGGAATGCGTGGGACGAGCTGATTGTACCTTGGACGGTCCGCCGTTATGCCTTTATTTTCTAGTTCGATCTCGAATATCTGAAACCAAACTTCTAGACTGCGTTCCATGAAACTTGAAACAGCCATAGTAACCATGGTTACGCTGTGAAACGACTCAGATGCCACTCACGAAATGTGATTTGTAAGCTAAAGAACGAACAAAATACGATAAACGTACTAAAATTACGCAAGAAACAAATGAATACAGTATATAATCGAGAAAAAGGAACGAGCTCACCAAGAAATACAAACGAGAAAAAAGTTGAATTCGCGCGTGCGAATCGGAGTCACCAATTTGTAGTAGTAGTTAATACTAGTCCGAAAACGTGCGCGAAAGGAAGCGCGGATATCCGAAGGCAATGGGAGTCGGACACAGCGGATTGTATTCGATGGGGCTACAATAAGAAGCAGATGGATGAAGCCAGGCGAGAGCGTACACGTGAGCGCGGGTACTTACAAGGCAGTTGTGTGTCGAGCCGGTCGTAAGATTAAAACAAGTAGGAGTAATGTACAATCGGTCAACAAGTAAATTGTACATGTAAGATAAGAGTTATCTTTTTGGGCGCTACACGGTGCTCTAACAACTGACGCAAGCTGAAGATATGGTCGATGCCACCACGACCACGACAAATCCCGGCTTGCTTCTCACGAAGCTGGCTTTCGCGCTCACCATTCAGTCTGTGAAGGATTATGGTGGAGAGTAATTGGGGCAATGGGGATCAGACTGATTCCTATGTGGTTGCCGCATTCCAAACGCAAGTCCCCTTTGAAGATTGGAACAATAACGAAGCGGCTCCAGTCGGTTGGGACAGTCTCCTGCACCCACAGTTTCCCTAGTAATTCCTGTAAAGCATGAACCAGAGTGGAGTCTCCGAATTTGAAGAGGGTTGGAGGAAGATCGTATGGTCCCGCGGCTTTATTCAACTTAAACAGTCCGCTCTCCCGATCGACTGCTAAGCGAGTAGGTGGATCCAAAGGGACAGCCTACGGAGCAAAGCGATCACTGGCTGGCGAAGAATCGAACAATTCTAGCTGATTAAATTGCTTTTCAAACGTGTTGCCAAACTATGGATAGCCTGTCCACTCTTGTCACGTATAGTTCCACTAACAGCAGCTCTTCTGCTGCCCGTTTCCCGTATCAGACGGAATAACTTACGATGGTTGCCAAGGGCAGCGGCCACTTCAGTCTCTGACGCACGATGAGACCACCAAGATTTGCGGTCTCTCTTCAGGGTAGCACGGTGACTTGCCCAGAGCTCTTTGAGAGTTTCATTTGTTCGCTTCCAGCATGGATATTCTGGCGAGCCTCGAGAAGTTTCAGAGGCTACGCAGAGACCTAATGTCATTGTTGGCTATTAGACATTTCACCTGAGGATTTGCCTGCTGTTAGTGAGGTCTGCTTAACATGTGACCAGTGACCATCAATTGTCTCCAGTGAGCGCTTATTCAACTCGCATGTCAGCGTATTTCGATAGGCATTCAGAACAACTAGCTTTGTCAGTTGACGGGTGTCCATGCGCACACGTCGTCGCGGGCTTCAGCCAAAAAGCACCCTCATGTCAGCATCTACAAGTGCGTGGTCGGTGTTCACACATGTGATCCAAATCGAGCGACAGTTCTGGATGCCGCCTCTCCAGCGGTAACTGAAAGCAATGTGATCGATTTGCGTCCAAGGCTGATGCAAGGCTGTTGGGCGCCAAGTCACCCTTTGGCGGGTGCCGTGTCGGAATTTAATGCTCGCAAGAAATAAGCGGGCATCTACACACAAATGAAGTAACCGCTCACCGTTTTCGTTACGGGAGCCTACACCGTGCTGGACGCCCAGCTGCACTTCATCAGTGGACAAATTCTAACTTGTGCGTTCAGATCCACCACCAGCACAAAAGTGTCCAAACGTCTTCTGTGGCGAAGGAGCTGGGTCAGTTAGCGGTAGAAGTCGTTCTTTATCGAAGCATCTCAACAGTTTGTGGGCGCGTAGGCAGTGCTAATGAATAGACACCTATTAGTCCCGCGCGACTTTGAAGCGTTGAACGAGCCAGCCAATCGGACCACACACATCCGGCAACTGATTGAAATCCAATCAACCTGAGCACCTTCAGACCAAGGACTCAGGACAATGCCAACACCAGTTTGGCCGGTACTCGATGCTGCATCGTCATCGGATAGGCGCAATGAGAAAATACTGCTTGCGTCACCTGAAGGGGATCGCTAAATGAGCACAGAGCTCGAAGCTTGCAGGCGGGCTTCCGATAAGCAGCTGATATCGATCGCGAGGGTATCCAGTGTTCGGGCGAGTGTTGCCGGTTGACCGATCTGCAGTACTGTGCCTATATTGAGGCACGCTAGTCTGAAGGAGGATGGTGGGCTCCAAATAGAAGCCAATGAACTGGAATAGACCGCTTGGTTAGGGTTGGGCTTGTCGACAGGTGAGGTGTGACGTTCAGCGTTAGCATGTTAGCTGAAATTAGAAGATAAACGCCTATTGAAATATGTTGGGGAGGGCCAAGATTCATGGGTTCAGAACTGGGGGATATAAGTGAAGTTGGAACGAGACGGTAAGATTGAAGAGACGTAAGAGGGGAATAAGAAGACGGGAAGGCTTGATCAGTAGCATCCAAACCCCTATCCACCCTGCTTGATGCAGCATATGAGGCGTCGTTGATTATCCTTCGCAGTGGTCGGAGCATCAAGCAATTGTCTGAGGAATGACCCATAGCATTGCGTGGGCAGGATACTGTCAGGGGGTCAAGGCCTAGACGGGAGAACGATTAGGGACTTCAACCAAACATTTGGTTTAAAAACCTTGCCGCAAGGCAGCGGTTTTGGCTTTGGGCTACAGTGAGCTCGTTTTAAGGAATAAGATGCCAAACTCATGCCAACCCCCAACCTGGGGACCAGGAGGTTGAGTTTGTCTGGCCTCTAACCATTGACCAATCTGGTATGAGTGACTTTGAAGATCCAAACCACACCCACCATAGCTCAGTGGATCGTTGAGGCGCACAAACCGTCGCATTACGGTAAGGTCCAGCCTCATTGCGATAAGTACGCCGTCCTTGATTTACGTATATGCATATTGTTTTCCTTTGTGCTTGTAGCACTATTTGCAACACAGCGTTCCTCAGTGCATGTGCTTTGTGGGACAAAAGCGCAGAAAACGCTCTTTATGATGACGTGAATATTTGGAAGCGGTAGAGACGTCTGCGTGGCAATTCATACCATATTTCAGTGATTATGCAGTGATTATGCGTTCCATGACCCACCAAATTAACTTCCGTGTGACTCGCGTATACCTTGTGTCAATGCCATTGATAAACCCCATTCCATGCACGCTTCTTGAAGTACCACTTTGGCCCAAATCAGTGGCGTCCCTTTTAGCGCTAATGACGTCCGCTATGGGATATATATTCCCTTAATCAATATTCCTAGTGGTGGCGCACCGTGTCTATCGTGGATAGTTTGACAGTAGCCATTTTGATTTCGCTGGTTTCGGACCTACACAGGCCCGTCAGAAAGGCATGGGAAGCCAACAGCTGCTACGTCCATAGTGGCGATGTTGCTGCAGTCGCCGAAGCGCTTATATGGGCACAGTAAACAACGCTTGTGGAGGGCTGTGAAGCTCGACGTATATTTTGTTAGCGGTGGTACTGATGAGACCGCTGTGCCGCCAACATTGGCTCAATAAACGCCGGTCGCGAACCTCGATGTCGCCAACCATATCCGCTACGCTAGTAGCCATAATGGAACAGATACTACGGGAAAAATAGGGGATAACTACGAATACGTCTCAAAGGCAGGTCAAGCCAATAGTTGATGCTAACTCGTGGTAATATTGTTGTCAGTGTCTTGGCACGTACGTGGACTAAATAACCACCATTCATGGACGCGCGCAGAGCTACCGACAATATTAATGTTCCTCCGTTTGACATATAGGCTTACGCTGATGAAGCCAAAATGGAAACCAGTAAACTTGCGAGCATGCTGACCCTGACATGGGACTTATAATACTTTTCCTTGCACTGGTCATGCGGGCGACGCACACCAGTGAGTCTCCTTGAATGCCGGCAATAATGCCACATCTTTGGCAATTATATAGTTTAACTAAGCCTTCCATTGTATGTATGTAATCTCAACAGTCTGGCAACTAGGCATAGGGCCAACAGAGCCATGGATTTCAGTGGATAGGAGACAGTCATTGCCTCATAATCATCGTGGCATGCTAGTTGAAGGTGCGCAACACCCTTCAGTTAATATGTCGCAGGAAGAATGGAATATTTTGACAAAAATAGAACAAAGCATATTTAGTTTGTTTGTCAAACGCCGCTTTTTCTCTTTTTTCAATTTCACGGTTGGTAGCAGTAAACATGTGAACGAACACAATACTTTACACGATTCTTCCACTGATTCCGGTGGCGGGCCATGTCTTCAAGAGTCCTAAGCCATTGGCACTCCTCAGCTTTGGGTCACCATCCTGGAACAAGTACGGATCCAATGGCGGCTGGACACGACGTCAGCCATTTCCTGTGCTGCCGCCAAGCGGAAAGCTGACTACCACACCGTCGCTTCTAGCCAGGTCCTTGACGAGCGAATAGAATGCGAGGCGGTAGACGATCAGATACCATGCGTAGTACATGATCGAGCCATCTAACTGGAGCAACAAAACCAGTTTTTTGAAGGAAATACTTGCATTCCCCAAGATGCGACGCCTTTCATTACGTCGACTTGATTATCCAACTATACAACACCAAGTCTCACGCGCCTCTTGCTCACCAGTTTACCCACTTGTCGCCCGCTACTTGCAACATGCCGGCCCCTGTACGCTAATCATGAGTGCACTAGTAAATGTTCATTTTGGAAAATGTAAGTGTGCAGGTACCTGATTCATGTTTATTTCGAAGTGCATTGTCTACCGCGCCTCTTGTCTACCTTCTTGCACGCATGCTACATGCTGTTATTGGTCTACCGCAAGGCAGTGCCACCCACGTTTACAGATGCGTCGTGCTGCTCCAATCAATTGTTTTTCAAATTAACGATGCTCACCCATGCTTCCGTAATTTACAGTTAAGTCCGCATGTAGCATAAACGGTACTCAGGTATCACAACCGCCAGGCACGACGCTGGCTTGCCCCAAGCACTTTGTTAACGACCCGACGGCCCTTTGCAGGATCACCCTATGTCCTTATGGTGCATCCTTACAAGCCAGTAGTGCTGTAGTGACATGGAGCTGCCCCGTATAACTGTGTAGACTATTCTAAAATATATTCAAATTATAGCTTTCTTATGTATTAGGGAATTAGGCTGTTGTCTGTTGGAACGTCGTTTCCGTCTGTTAAAAACAAGAACACGATCTCCGCCTTTGGAGCGCTGCTCTACCGCGGACGACGTTCCGTCTACGCTGTCGACGTCGACGACATTCTCCCTAGCTAGCTCTCTTTTGGTGCCCTATTTTTATGCATTAGCTAGCTCTCCTCCCGTCAAATAAACTTTTCACCTAGCTAAAATGTCAGGAGACTGGCGTTCATGTGGTGATTACCGCGCGCTCAATAACGTTGCTGTACTATCCTATCCTCACATACAAGACCTCACGTCAAGGCTGTGCGACATCCGTGTGCTCTTGAACACCGATCTGGTTCGCGCGTGTCAACAGATTCCAGTCGTTGAGGAAGACCTACCGAAGACTGCCGTAATCACACTGTTTGCGCTTTTCGAAATTTTGCGTATGCTGTTCGGTCTTCGCAAAACAGCCCAGACTTTTCAGCGATTCCTCGATACAGTTGCTAGAGGTCTAGATTTTGTCTATCCATACATCGAAGATATCCTAGTTTCCAGCGCTTCTAAAGGACAACACGTTGAACATATCGAAATTCTTTTCGATAGGCTGGCCGCTAATAACATCACTGTCAACCCTGACAAATGCGTATTTCAGCAGCCTTCCGTCGAATTTCTTGGTCACCATATTGATCAGTATGGCATACGGCCTCCAGACGATAGAGTCCGCTCCATCAAAGACTTTCCGATCTTGACTACTTTAGACTCTATTCGCCGTTTTAACGGCATGCTCAACTACTATCGAGGTTTTCTGCCACACAGTGCCAATTTGTTAAGTCCACTAACCGACCTACTTCGTGGACGTATAAACGGCCAGGTGGAATTGACCGCTGCTGCTGCTGAAGCGTTCAAGGCAAACAAAGAAGCCTTAGCTAAAACAGTTATGCTTCATCACTTCGATCCAAACGCTCCGCTCAGTGTTGCTGTTAACACATCGGACAACGCCATTGGCGCAGTCTTACAGCAACATACAAAAGGAGGCTGGAAACCTCTTGCCTTCTACTCTAGACGCATACAAGCTGCCGGAGTTAAGTACAGCACGTTAATTCGCGAACTGCTGACCGTTTGCTCTGCCGTTCAACATTTCCGACACGTCCTTGAAGGTAACAGCATTATTTTCACCGATCACAAGCCGCTTATTTACGCATTCCGAAATCAATCAGCTCGACACTCACCAAGTGAGATTCGTCAGCTGGATTCTATTGCCCAATTCTCTACTGACATCCGACATATTTCTGGTCAACAAAACGTCGTCGCTGATGTAGGTGCAAGAGTAAGTGCTACTGGCCCTGCTGGTCAGGCAATCAATTTGTCTGCTATGGCCGCCGCACAATCAAACTATCAAACTTTTTCGGAACTCCGTGATTCCTCTTTGAAGATATCTCCGCACCCTTTGCCGTCATCTAATGGTACAATGTTATGCGACACATGTATCGGACGACCTCGACCCGTCGTTCCAGAAACTTTTCGCAGTATCGTTTTCGATACCCTCTACAATATTGCCCACCAGGGCTTAAAGCTACTGCAAAGATTGTCTCTGAGAGATACGTTTGGCCGGGGATGCAACGCGATCTTACGCGCTGGGCATGCAGCTTTCTCACCTGTCAGCAAGCCAAGGTTCAGCGGCACGTGTTCGCTCCGCTTGGTCGCTTTCCGTTCGTTTCAGCGCGCTTTGCCCATGTCCATCACAAGATAGTGGGACCTCTAGCTCCGTCCAAAGGAATGGTCTACCTTTGGACTATGATCGATCGTTGCACCCGTTGGCCCGAAGCCGTTCCCATCCCTGACGTAGCTAGGGAAACCGTGACACGCGCTTTCCTCGAGCGCTGGGTTGCTTCACAAGGCTGTCCAGTTACGGTGAAGAAAGACCGCGATCCGCAATTCGAGTCTTCGACGTTTAACGATCTTCTGAAACTCATTGGTTACCGATGCATTCGCACGACCGCCTACCATCCGCAAGCCAACGGCATGGTGGAACGTTTCCACCAAAAGCTGAAAGCCTCCCTTAGCGCCCCCAATGCGCTGAGTTGGACTGAGGTACTGCCCATTGTCCTCCTTGGGATCCGATCAGCCCTGAAGGCCGATCTACGTAAGTCTAGTGCCGAGTTAGTATAGGGACAACCAATGCGTTTACCTGGCAATTTTTCCGATGGTCACAGAATTCCCCGTTACGACGAGAATTAGGAACGTCAGCTAACCAAGAGCATGCGTCACTACAAGCTTCCCGACGCTAGAGAACAACAAAGTAAATCATTCGTTCCGGAAGACTTACAGCGTTGTCCTTTCTTTTATCTTCGCCTCGATGGTCTCCGCAGACCACTGGAGCGACCCTACGAAGTTGCGCACAAGGTTTAGCAGCGTACAGACCGCGTCTTTATCATCGACCGTCACGGCAACCGAGAAACCGTTACGATTGAGCGTCTCATGGTTGCCCACCTGGAACATGAGCTCGATGAAGACCCTTACACGTCCTCTGCTGGATCAACGCAGCCTATGATGGAAGACCCGACTGCTTCCAACCTCCCTGACCCCAGACGTCACGCTCCATCCAAGCGTTCCACTTCAGCTCCGCTGCTCCCCATCGAACCAACTGCTACGTCTTCGGCAGCTCCTCCAATTTTGCGATCCGATAGAGCGTCTAAGACGACGCCTTCCTCTGATTCGAACAAGTTGACTAGGTCGGGTAGACGCGTTCATTGGTCAGCGCGATTAAGAAACAGTGTTCCCTTTACTTTGCTTATTACGTCCCTTTTCCATTTTGAAAACAACGTACGAAACCCCCAAAAAAACCGGCAAACGTTTTGGAAACGCCAAAAGGACGACGAAAACTTTCTTGAAAACCCAAGAAACGCAAAACGTTTTGAAGACCCAAAAAAGGAAAAACTTTTTCCAAACACAAAAGGAGTTGCGTTTCGCTTGACGTCTACCTCACCCGGTGAGAGTCATTCTTGCTTTTGCCGTTGCCTCCTCCGTCACTGCACTTGTTCTCGTTTATCTTCCATGTATGGACCGGAGATGACGATCCTGAAGCGAACATTTGATCTTCACAAACTCACGAAAATTTGACGCTTACGAACTTCCCCTATTTTGTTTTTGGCACCGTTATGAAGGACACGGGTGGGAGCCCGCTAGGGTTCGATCGCCTGATTCTTCCCCAGCAGCTGCATCAAGTTTCACTACCTGGTCTCGCAGAAGGCTGGCCTGCGACGGACAGTCCTCACAAAGAAAGAAGGGTCACCCACGGTTCCCCTTCTAGGAGAGGGCTGTGTAGTGACCTGGAGATTCCCCCGTATGACTGTGCAAACTATTCTAAAATATATTCAAATTGTAGTTTTCTTATGTCTTAGGGAATTAGGCTGTTTGCCTGTTGGAACGTCGTTTCCGTTTGTTGAAAGCACGAATACGGCGCTTCTCGACTGCGAACGACGCTTCGTCTACGCTCTCGACGCCAACGACATCCTACCTAGCTCTCTTTTGGTGCCCTATTTGTAGTATTAGCTAGCTCTCCTCCCGTCCAATCAACTTTTTACCCAGCTTATTTTATGTGTTCTACTCATTGCTTTTGGTTTGGCGGCTAGTCACTTACCGGATATATAGCGCGCGACCAGCGCACTATAGCGCCATATCAAATGCTCGCATGCGCCGCACCATTTGGCCGATAGTTCAGTGGATGGGTCCGTAATCAGGGATCACCTTCTCTACCGCTGTAATACACTTCCGGTTCTTAAGCACAGCCCTTCAATGCCGTGAGCGAAAACCACCAAACATTTCCAGTATTGTCGCTTTGCGTGTAGTGAGCACTTCGAACAATATTAACTCAGACGACAGTAGTAGCATATGGTTCCAATCTCTGTACTCACACAAGAAGAAGTCTCAGAAGTACATACGTCTCGCTTTCCTGTGGACGTTGTTAGTCAGGCGCAACGCGTCCATTGCATCGCCACCGCGAAAGGACTAAGTCATCATCATCTGCATCATCAATAGCAATAATTCCGTCATTTGAACTGATGCTTCGCTGCCAAGCAACCATGAGGACCTATGAAATAAAGAACAAGAAGAGGGAGAGAAGGGGAACTTACCTGAAAACCTTAATGCCCTAAGCAAACATTCTGGGTCAAGTCGTCTACAGCTTGTGTATACAACATACCGTCACAAACAGCTGGCAATCTTGCAAAGATAGGGCGGCATCGGCGAGACAGCTTCTCTGCGGCTTTCATTGCCCCGCGTCATAATCAGCCATTACCCCGCAGATAACTCAGCACCAAACATACTTCAAACAGGCAATCCGATAAGAAGTCGGCAGCAGACGCTCCACTGGTGTCGGTTGCGAGCCATATCCTGCAAAGTCTCTAGCCAAGCACAAGGTGAGTCACGTGGACTCGAACCCCGGAAGGCGAGACGGACCAGCGGCACTCAGTTTGATTGGCAGTGACTTCATTTGCCGCTGCCAAGTCAACTTCTGTCCACCTCGAGCCTTGCGCCAT
>OX104067.1:19955272-20012411 GCA_944474145.2 Dicrocoelium dendriticum | reverse complement strand
ATGGCAACATCCGTGTAACAACTGGCTCTGATTTTTACCCCAACACAGGTTATCTCCACCTAGCCAGCCCAAACCATGAAGAAATCGCGGTCGTGGTGGTCAAGCGTTGGCATCAGCAACAGCAAAATATTTCCATCTAACCTACGGTCCTTCTGATCGGAATGACCGAGACCCACATCAATTGAACCAAATTGTTAATAGATATTGTTTGTAGTAACCCAACCACACAGCGAGTTCTCCAAATCCAAACTTAAATTCATTTCTGGTGTACCAAGCGTTGCTCACGGATTTCAGTGGCATAGTGTTTATGGCATCAGCAGTGAACTACTGGGCTCTGACTTTTAACCCAGCACAGGCTATCTCCTACCGATGAGTCCAAACCAGGACGAAACCGCGGTCGTGGGGTGCCAGCGTTAAGATGAGCAACAGGACAATATTTCCATTTCACATATTTTCGTTGTGCTCGGAATGACCGTGATCCATCTCAAATGGACCGAAGTCTCAATTGAAGTGGCTTGTAGCAACAAAAACACACAGAGGCTCTTCCAACTCCAACTTTGAATTCCTTTCTCCTGAACAAAGCGTTGCTCACGGATCTCAGGAGTCTTGTGTGTATGGCGTCTGCCGTGAGCCAATATTTTCTCTGATTTTAACAGCAGCTAAGCTTATCTCCACCTGATGAGTAAATCCCAGGACGTAAACCCCGTCGTAGATTGCCAGTGTTTGTATCGGCGTCATCAAAATATTTAAAGTTCACCAATTGTCCTTGTGATTAGGATGACCGAGTTTCACCACAAGTTAATCGATGTTTTAATAGATATGTCTTGTAGCAACCCTAAAACTGCCAATTCTCCAACATCAACTTTTCGTTCGTTTTTGCTGCACCAAGTGTTGCTCACTTATCTCAGTGGCATAGTGTATAGGTAGTGTATTGTTGGTCTGTAGTAAACCTCTAGGCTCTGAATTCAAACCCTGCTCAGGCAATCTACAAATGATGAGTACAAACCAGGACGAAAACGCGGTCGCAGGGGGGCCAGTTTTGGCGTCATCAACACCATAATAATTCCATGTCATATACGGTCTTTTGATCCGAATGACTGTGGTAAAACTCAAGTGAACCGAGGTCTCAGTAAAGATGGCTACTTGAAATCCAAGCACACAGTGCATTCATCAAATCCAACTTTGAAATTTTATCGGCCGTAAAATGCGCTGCTCACGGATCTCAGTGGCATAGTGCTTACGGTGTCAGCTCAGGCTATCTCTAACTGATGATTCCATACCAGGAAGAAACCTCGGTCGTGGTGTGCCAGTGTTGGCGCAACACCAAAACGTTTCCATTTCATATACGGTTTTGCGATCGGAATGACCGTGGTGCACATAAAGTGAACCGAGTTTCCAGGATATATATGTATTATTTACCCGATAAAATATCCTGGGAATAGACATAAGCAAAAATGTTAACGAATAAGCTCATTTTCATTGGTTCCTCATCAGGCTAATACACCACAAATGAATGACATCAACGTAAACGTCAGTTAAGGGTAAAGGTTCAAAACACAGATGGTCTGAGTGACCAAGTTAGGCCATTGGCTCCACAGCGATCAACAGTTTGTGTGTGTGTGGCATTGTTCACACTATGTGACCGTGTTACAGAGGCCCAGGGTAGACTTAGTGCCTGCACAAATGTCTTCTATGCACATAGGTCAGGTCATGAAGCCTTATGGCTATCGTCTCGGCCGCTGCCAGCAGACGATATCTAACCGCCATTGTCTGACATCTGGGTACGGGGTAGATGGGCTGGAACGCCTCATGCGCTCTGATTTGATGACTCGAGTCTATCAGGTGTGTAGACACAACGCTTGCTACTGATCAACTCACTCCGCTACACAGCTAACCTGGACAGTGTTCCCTGGCTCTCTCGGACAGTCTCCTTGTAGTTCTTCCGATATATAGCCGATATGTATCCTGATCGACACCAGCAAGAGAAAGAGTATACACAGAATGAAGTAATTTTCCTTGGAATTCTGCCTTTAAGTTGTTGACTCAGGGTCGGCACTGAGTAGAAGCTTAGCTGTAAGCTTGCTGTATCATACTTTTGGGCGATTGCGACAGTAAGCCTTCTAGACGTTGATTTAGCTATCTCGTCCCCCTTGAACCGTAAAGATAAGTAGATCAGTTTCTTTCCTACTGAATCTAATTTTACTTTCGTCTATCTTACCTCCATGTTTCTCCCAACGATCTTCTCAGGATAGTCATTTCTATCGAATATGCGTCGAACAAAGTTTAGCTCGTCCGAAAGCATGTCCTCGCTACATATCCTTCTTGCTCGCTAGGTTAGGCACCGAACACTTTTTCGTGTCTGACTGAACGGGACGAAGCTGGCAAAGTGAGTATATTGCTCATTCCGCCTTGTCTTTCTATGGACGCTGCGCTGGACCGATCCGTCAGATCTTCGGCTAATCCGAACGTCTATGACATTGAGTTGTTACACTCAGATACAAGGATGAATTTTATGTTTGCGTGAGCTGAGTTAAATTGCCTCACCAATTCATCCGTGCATAGATGACTATCTGAGATGCAGAATATATCGTCCACATACCGTCCGTAGTAGACACATTTGTCGGTAACTCCGTTTAGATAGTTGTTCTCTAACTTACGCATAAATACGTCTGCTAACAATGGTCATAATGGAGAGCCCATTGCGACTCCGTCCTCCTGTCTGTAGACCCACCCCTCGAAGAGTAATTGTACGTTCCTGGTACACATCAGAAGCAACGGTTTAAGTCGCTCTTTCGAGACGCCAATGTCGACATGTTGCAATCTAACAACATCGCAAAGGTAGTCTATCGTCTCCTACAGCGGAACCTTAGTGAAGAGCAACACTACATCTAGAGAAAACATTTTCCTTCCTGTTAACTGCATATGGCTTATGGAGTCTACAAAGCTGAATGTATCTCTGATGCTGTGTTTGGACAGGACTTTCCTGATCGGTTCTAGAAGCTAAGCGAAACATTTTGCTGTTTAGTGATGTGGAGAATCACACATGACTAATAATCGCCTCAATGGAAGTCCTTCTTTAAGCAACTGCGGTAAGCCATAAAGACGTGGAATCACTGTCAAGGATGGACGCGTGTATTCGAGAGGTTCGTTCAGAAAAACGTGGAAGTACGAGAAGCGAAGGCAAAATTAGATTCAGTAGGAAAGAAACCGATCTAGTTATCGTTACCGTTCAAGTGGGACGGGATGGCTAAATCAACGTCTAGAAGGCTTACTGTCGCAATCGCCCAAAAGTATGATACAGCAAGCTTACGGCTAAGCTTCTACTCAGTGCCGACCCTGAGTCAACAACTTAAAGGCAGAATTCCAAGGTCAAGTACTTCATTCTGTGTATAACCTTTCTCTTTTGCTCGTGTCGATCAAGATATATATCGGAAGAACTACAAGGAGACTGTCCGAGAGAGCCAGGGAACACTGTCCAGGTTAGCTGTGTAGCGGCGTGACTAGATCAGTGGTAAGCGTTGTGTCTACACACCTGATAGACTCGAGTCATCAAATCAGAGCGCATGAGGCGTTCCAGCCCATCTACCCCGTACCCAGATGCCACACAAGAGCGGTTAGGTATCGTCTACTGGCAGCAGCCGAGACGATAGCCATAAGGCTTCATGACCTGACCTATGTGCATAGAAGAAATCTGTCCGGGCATTAAGTCTACCCTGGGCCTCTGTAACACGGTCACATAGTGTGAACAACGCCACACACACACAAACTGTTGATCGCTGTGGGGCCAATCGCCTAGTTTGGTCACTCAGACCATCTGTGTTTTGAACCTTTACCCTTAACTGACGTTTACGTTGATGTCATTCATTTGCGGTGTATTAGCCTGATGAGGAACCAATGAAAATGTGCTTGTTCGCTAACATCTCTTTCTAAATTTGTCTTCTTGCAACCAAAAGACACAGTGGATTCTCCAACAGTAACTTTGCAATTTTATCGGCGCTGATATACGTTGCTCACGGAGGTTAGTGGAATAGTGTTAATAGGGTCAGCCGTTATCCACTATGCTCTTACTTCTATTCCAATTTAAGCTATCTTCACCTGATGACTCCAAACCAGGACGAAAGCGTAGTCGGTAGTTGTCAGTTTTGGCATAAGTAACGCCAAAATATTTCCATTTCATATACGGGATTGTGCTTGGAATGACCGACCTACACACGAAGCTAAGCGATCTATTAATACAGGGTAGCGTGCAGCACCGAACCACACAGCGGATTCTCGACAACCAAATTTGAATTACTTTTTGCTGTACCAAGCGTTGCTCACGGAGCTAGTTGGCATGGTGTTTATGCCATCTACGGTGAAGCACTAGGCTCTGATTTCCAACCCAGCTCGTCCTATATCCATCTTATTATTCCAAACCAAAACGAAACCGCGGTAGTGGGGTGTCAGTGTTGACAATAGCAACACAAAAATATTTCCATTTCATATAAGGTTTTCTTATCGGAATGACCGTGGTCCAACCCAATTGAACCGAGGTATCAATTGAGGTTGCTTGTAGCAACTAAACCACACAGCGGATTCAGTTACATGGTATTCCTTTCTGCTCCACCCATTGTTTCTTACCGCTCTCAGTAACACTGTGTTTAAGGCATCAGCCGTTATCCAATATGCTCTGATTTCCACCGCTGCTACGGCTATCTCCAACTGCTGAGTCCAAACTAGGACGAAAGAGCGGTCGTGAGGTGCCAGTGTTGGCATTAGCAACAACAAGATATTTCCATTACACAAACAGTAATTGCGATCGGAATGAACGACATCCACCTCAATTGAATTGAGGTCTAGAAAAATGTTGATTATTTCAACCGAACAACACAGCGGATTCTCCAACGCTAAATTTGCATTTCTTTCTGCTCTCCCAGGCGCTTCTTACTTGTCTCAGTGTCACAGTGTTTGTTGCGTCAGACATTAACAAATAGGCTGTGGTTTCCACCCTTCCGCCCACCTTTCCATCCTTTCCACCCTTCTATTGATAAATTCAAAATAGGACGCAAAGGCCGTTGTGGGTGCCAATGTTACCATCAGCAATATCATGATGATTCCATTTTAAACACGGTCTTGTGATCTGAATGACCAAGGTCCAACTCAAGTGTACCCAACTCTCAATAGAGAATGTTTGTAATAACAAAACCGCAAAGCGGTTGCTCCAAAACACTATTTGCATTCCTTTCTTCTGTACTAAGCGTTGCTCAGATACGTCAGTGGCGTAGTATTTATAGCGTCAGCGGTGAAAACTAGACTCTGATTGCCAACCCAGCGTAGGCTATCGCCAACTGATGAGTCCAAATCAGGACGAAATCCAGTTCTTGAGTAGCCAGTGTTGGAACGAGCAACATCACAATATTTCCATTTCACATTCGGTCCTTGTGATCGCAATGACCAAGGTCCAAAACGATGAATCGAAGTTCCAACAGTGGTTGCTTGTAGCAACCCAACGACATAGCGGATACACTTACATTGTATATCACTCTGCTGTACCAAGCGTTGCTCAATGATCTCAGTGGCAGTGTGTTAAGGTTTCTGCTTTAAACCAATAGGCTATGATTTCCAACATGGCTAAGGCTATCTCCAATGATGAGTGCAAACCAGTACTTTTAATCCTTCTAAATGTGCCCGATTTTGCAACAGCAACAACAAAATACTTCCAGTTCCCATACGGTTCTTGTGATCATAATGACCGAATCGCCCCATAAGTGAACCGATGTCTTAACATAGTTGGATTGCAGCAACCCAAGCACACAGCGGATTTTTAAACTCCAATTTTGAATTCCATCCTGCTGTCACTATCGTTGTGCACGGATCTCACTGACATAGTGATTCTGACGTCAGCCGTTACCCAATATGATCTGATTTCCACGCCGGCCCGGGCTGTCTCCAACTATTGAGTCCAAACCAGCACGAAACTGCTGTCATGGGGTGCCAGTGTTGGCATAAGCAACACCGAAATATTTGCATTTCTCATACGGTCCAAATGATCGAATTAACCGAGATGCACCTCAATTAAGCTGAGGTCTCAACAGGGGTTACTTGTAGCGACCCAAGCACGCACCTTCTTCTCCAACTCCAACTTTGCATTCCTATCTGCTGTACAAGGCGTAGCTCACGGAGCTCAGTGGCACAGTGTTTACTGCGTCAGTCGTGAACCATCAGACTCTGATCTTTACCTGATGAGTCCATACCAAGAAGAAACCGCGGTCGTTGAGTGTTAGTGTGTGCATCAGCAACACCAAACTATTTCCATTTCATATACGGTCCTTGTGATTGGAATGACCGAGGTCCACCTCAAGTGAACGGAGGTCTCTATCGAAATGCTTGTAGCGTCCGAATCACACAGCGCATTCCCAAACTCCAACATTGGGATCCATTCCGCTGTATCAAGCGTTGGTCACCCATCACAATAGCATAGTGTTTATGGCGTCAGCCGCGAACCTGTAGGCTCAGATTTCCCACCGCTGCTCAGGCTATCTGCAACTGACGCGTACAAACCAGGATGAAAACGCGGTCGCAGGGTGCCGATATTAGGATGAGAAAAAACAAAATATTTCCAAAACATTTGTTTCTTAACGAGGTTGCACTTTCTGATATTTTCGATGAAGCGAAAAATTTATGCTAAGGCTTTCGTTCCAATAGTTCACAAGTTACATAGCAGAGCCTAGTCCGGAAAAGCGTCAGACGCGTTACGCCCTATTGAGGCTCGTCAGTGGCGCGCATTCCCTCGGTCCTCTAAGGAGGATCGAACCCATGACCGCTAGAGGCAGATGCCAACTAGCCAGCAGCTTAAACCACTGAGCCATGGAGGACGTTGGCTGGGCTACATAATTTGCAAACTAACTGGGATATGGCACCACCTATCCACCACCGTCACTGACAGTGTGTAACCTGCGAGGTGATGACGTCCTCTCACTGGACGCGATGTCCGTAGCATCTAGCGTCTGGCGCTTTTCCGGACTACGCTCTGCTATGTAACTTATGAACTATTGGGATGAAAGCCTTACCAGAAATATAACTAAAATCCTGCTACACGTGAGAAACGAAAAAGTGTCAACATGATCTACGGTGTAATTCACTGACTTTATTTCTCAAGAATTTCCACAGCTTATTGGGTAAAACAAAGTAGACGGAATTTTCCCTTGAAAAAAGTAGGCGGCAATTTTTAGTTGCACAGGTCCGGGATGCATAATGTCGAACCACTCCGCTCCTTTTGAATACTATACAAGTTTCGCAGCTCCAATCGAAAGGTCTGCGACTCCGCACCATCTCAACAGCAGAGGCGGTCGGTATTCCGTTGTAGCAACCGCTTTTGTGTTCACAAATTAACATGAACGAAACTCTAAACCCAACCTGACCAGATAAAATAGACGATTCGGAGACCAGGAGCACTTGATGTAAGTTCATTTGAACTGATCGAAACCACTGGTACACCCATTGCTCTTGTACCCATATGATTGTATAGGTCCGACGAGGAATTCATCTAAAACAATTATTTAACTTCGATCCTCTGATCTTGATGATTACAAGTTCGCATACGCATTGTTTTGTCCACTTCTCTGTAAGCCACCGAAACTTCGTTGGCCTTGTGTTATAGTTGCGCAGGTTGCCTTTGTCGTCGCCGCTGTTATAATTGTGGGAACTCCGCTTCTCGATATGGATTGCGTAAGGCCTGATAAGATTGTCGCTGGCCCGACTGGAACACGCCTACGATAATTGTTTGTAACGCTGGCCAATCGAAGGGAGTTGCGCTGACCTGATGACGCTAGCTTAGCCGGGTGAGACGGAAAACTGAGCGAGCATGTGACAGATCCTAGCCGCAAGTGTTCGGATAGACGCTGACCCCTCGGAACGGAAGCACATGAGAGGGGGGTACGATAGACGCGCGCTAATGGCTTAGACGCGAAGTATGGCCAGTTAACGACTCACACGCAATTACGTGACCCGACCGACTCCCAACTGAGGCGAAGAGAAAGAAAAGACAAGTGGTCCTCTGTAGGCTCTTTTACGACCGACAAAGGGCAATCACAGAGAGTGCTATGGGTTATTAAGTGTGGGAAAACAGTCCCCACGCAGAGGTGGTGGTTTGCAAATGAGCATTGTCGAAAGGTGCGCGGTTGGGGCGCGTCTCGGAGTGGCTGATCACTGCTACGTTGTGGAGAGGAATTGGACCTCGCTTTCCACAGCCATTCTGCCGGGGTTTCTGGCGCGTTTTTGCGGGAATATTTGACGTGCCCGCAACACCTCCCTTTGAAGAGAAAGAGTACCGCTTCTGGCGAGGATTGACCTTGAGGGATTTCGGCGACCTCCGGATCCTTCCTGTTCGTCGGCAAGGCAGGTTCTCCAGATGCGGCGACGATTGAGCGGCTTCCACCGTGCTCTGTCGTTGTGTGGCCAATCTGAAGGTATCCAGCAGGATGTACAGAGGCAGGCGCACAGGATAGCTGGCTGGCGTGGAGGTTTCTCCGTGGCGCGGACGAAGTTGATTGCGATGGCGAACCCAGGTGTCATCACCCACGGAGACGTCATGCAGCATGTCACCTCGTCTGGCCGTCACTGTTGCCTTGATCTAGCGAGGATGACCTGCTCGGTAATCACGAGCGTAGACTGGGGCTCCGACGGCGAATTCTTTGTGTTTGGTGCAGGCTCCAGAGTGGGTAGGTGGCTTCTCAGTCGGGATGAGCGCTGCGTTGGTAGTACGTAGCTTGCGGCTCATCAACGCTTCAGCTGGTGGCTGGCATTCTGGTGTAGCTGGATTCGGTGTGGACCGGTAGGAGAGCAGGAAGGCTTGAAGACACTCATCCACGGTCCCCTCCCCGCGAGATTTCAAAAGCGCTCTCTTGAATGTGTCGACAAATCGCTCCGCTTGACCATTGGATTGGGGATGGTAAGGCGGTGAGGGGAGGTGTTCAATGCAGTGTCGGCGGCCAAAGTCTTCGAAGATAGAAGACGTGAACTGGGTACCATTGTCGGACACCAAGACCTCGGGAAGGCCATGTTGACTGAAAATTCGTTGGAGACAAGCCAAAGTGGCGGATGCGGTTGGTGGGTTGACGGCGACCACTTCTGGCCATTTGGAATAGGCGTCGACCACGACCAGATAGGAAATGCCATCGATGGGACCAGCGTAATCGATGTGCACTCGAGACCACGGTTTTGCTGGCGCATGCCAAGGAACTGGTGATTGGTGTGGTGGCATCTTTGAGGCTTGTTGAGAATGCTGGAACACGGGGGCGGATTGACTGCCTTTGTCGTCAGTTCGGTCTTTTGGTACTGTCGGAGAATGTACCACGTTGCAGATGGCCTGAAGAGGAGGATCGGCCAAGCCAAGGGTTTCAAGCCAGTCGAGACCAAGCACGTTGAGCTTCACCTTTGTAATGTAGCAGATCGCGTTGAACATGGCGCCCCGGAAGGAGACGGAGCAGTGCAGCTGCCCAGTTAGCTGCACGCGGCCACCACAGGCGCTGGTGGCAGATTGGGAGATCGGTTCGAAAGGTGGCTTGCCAAGGGATCGCCAGAGATCCTCGGAGATGATTGTGATGTCCGACGCAGTGTCCAACTGCAATCGGACCGACTGACCGTTGATCAGGACGTCGACGAACTTTCTCCGATCCGCAGCGTTGATTTGGAACGTGGCCAGCAGGCTCAGGGAGCTGCCAAACGGACCAGGTTTGGGTGTGCGTCTGGGTTGGGACCTCTTCTTTGGATCGCGGGTGGGGGCCAGCCCAGTTTTGGCCCCCTTGGGAGATGGAGGATGGCAGTAACCATCCCGGTGCCCCACCCTGCCACAACGTTGACAACGATGCTGGCGGAACTTGCAGTCCCGGAGGGAATGCCAGGCACCACAGAATCGGCACGCGTAGGGTGGGGACCTCGCTCGGTCGGATTGGGTGGGACGCGCGGACGATTGCGCCCTCGGTGCTGTGACTGCCTGGACCATACCAGGTGCGGCGGTGCTCTGGATCATTTCAGAATCGTGCTTCAAGTTGAGCAGCGTTTGACACTCCTCGGCCAGGTTCTGGAGTTTGACTGATCCATCCTGTTGTAATTTAGACACGAGGTGCGTCCCGAGGCGCGGTTGGGGCGCGTCTCGGAGTGGCTGATCACTGCTAAGTTGTTGGGAGGAATTGGACCTCGCTTTCCACAGCCATTCTGCCGGGGTTTCTGGCGCTTTTTTGCGGGAATATTTGACGTGCCCGCAACACCTTGTCAATTTAAAATCACACAGTTTGCCTAGCCAAATTATTCTGTTCAAAAATCTTAATTATAAATTCCCAAACGGTGTCCAATATGTCATCAGTAAGCGACTGCTCATCTAATAACTTAAATACCCGATGACCGAGCAAGAAATCTCACAAGGAGTGGGAACATATTTACTTTCTTGTGGTTTGAGGCGCCTGTGAATTTTGCCATGAATTTTGCTTTCCTCAATTTTTCGGTAAGTTGTTAAATGGAAACAAGCTATTAGTTATTATTGCTTCACATTTTGTGCAAGCACAAGCAAACTTCAGCTCGAACAATTTCTCTGCTAACTTGTTGGTGCAATTCATGGAACCGAAATTGTGGTTGCATTCAAATACAGCCGGAAAAGCGAACATATTTTGTGTGAATGATGGCTTCTCAGTTTCCAAACTTTGCTGGTCGGAAATAATTTGTTGCAGGGGTAGAATTTGCTTCCGTAAATACAACTATCTTATGGCGATCCGATTTTAGCTGTTTTGCGACCCTTGATCTGCCACCGTGAACAATAGAATATTCGGATTTGCATGTGTCACATCGAATATGCGAATCGCTGTCGCGTGTAACCTACTTAATGAATGGAAATCGCCCTTGATTTGGACAATCATACTGCATGTTCGTTTAGGTATGATTTTCCCACCAAGCTGTACTTAATACAGGAGTTCTCAACTAAAGACAAAAGGTTCATCCTCGCTATTCTTCCCTCTGTGTGTTTAGTTGTAAAAGGCTTCATTGCTGCGTTGCCCACTAAGGCGGTCGACTATCGCGCTAAACTCATTCTCGCCCACTTATTTTGGCCATGTGGTGTGCGTGCACCGGCACTGATTGCTTTTATTCAACCACATTCTACATGATCAAAGCAGGACATTCACAGTTCTCCTACATCAAAGCGCGACATTAGTGCATCCCACCCAGCTTGAAGTGCGTACCTTCCCGCATAAATCGAGACGCATGGCCACCTTATGTAAGGACTACGGCTATTCCTGTTGTCTGTAAACCACTTCACTGGAGTGTCGACATCATATTTGCTACTCCTTGTGAATGACGTGAAGATTTGGCGGGCAGTCAGCAAAGTAGACGGCCATATAGCACTACAAGGTGATCTCAACCGGGCTTACGAATGGTGAACTAAGAACGAGCTTCAGTTTAACCATGTCAAGTGTAAAATAATGTGCATACGCTACTGGAGTACCTATGAATATTTACTTGGGGAAAGCATCTTGCAATGCGCATCTCTTGAAAGTGAAATATGGATGTTTGTGCACTACGAGAAGGGGTGCTCATGATAGGTAAGGAAAAAAGATGAAAAAAGCCAGTGAACAAATAAGATTATTGCAGAACAGCGTTTGGCCGCAAATGCTAAGCGCTCACGTCAGGCCACATGTGGATTATTCACCCAGGTGTGGTAAAATTAACAAAAACGTGACGTCACTGCTCTTAAGTGTAACCATGATGGAGGGTGACAAAATGTTCATGTATTGATAAACCTCCATTAACACTTTATACTCTGAGAGTTTTCGCATAATAATATCTTCTTCTGCTAAGTGATCTCATGCTTCTGTTCCCTATCCTCAAGGATCCTAACCACCCATGCCAACTCTTGTTGAATCTCAGATACAACATCTCAATGTGAAACCACCGTTTGTATTTGGCTACACAGTACAACCGGTGGTAATGGCACCGAAACTTTATCTTCATTTGTGTATCCAATCGGTAGAAATCACTTCGCGTTCGGTCATCTGCGCTTCTAAGTTAGCGGAATTCGAGACCCAAATTGAGCACGCACTACATCACGCAATCATCTAGGACACGGAACGTGGTAACCAAACTGTGCTCACACACGGTTTCGGGAAATCAAACACAATGTGTTAATTTTCTTGATATCTTCCTTTTTTGTCTTACTCTACCGATTTTTATCTCAAAGATTTGCTCCGGTCATTGACTAATGGATACAATGACCTCCAAGTGTTTGGATTGTAGTAAGGAGTCCCTCACAGATCGAGGGCTTTTCAATGTTCCTTCTCTGTAAATTGGCTACAGATTGCATGTTGTAACATCAGTGCGGATCTGTACTTTCCCTTGCAGAAAAGTAACTCCTCAGTCGTCCCCTTGTGACCCAAGTCGGGCTGAATTGATTGTCAGGCGCATGTCAAATGGATGCATCCAACCACTCCACGTCTTTCGTGCCCGCATATTGTGGCACAAAAGAAAGATGAGGCAGCACGGCTCTCCATCTTGCATTTATCTGCTTCTGGTCTTGATATTCCCCTGAAAAACACAAACTTCTTTCTTTGGCTTCATCACTGGTTCAAATGTCCATTAACCGGTCGCAAAATATATGCAAAAACTGCTTTCGCAGTTATAGCGGGCAGCAGTAACTCCGGTACTTATGAATCTGAATACTCCGCTAAACAATGAGAAGACGAAGAAGGCTGCAAAATTTAACTCTAATCAGAAATCTTCTCGGTGCCAGTCGAAACTTGTTGCAGACAAAGCGAATAAATAAGAGGATATGCATAAAGCAAGGTCTTACCCGAAAACGCCGCGTCACATCGAGGGAAATAGACTTCCCGCATGGAAATGATCTTAGATCGTCGCGAATGTCCCTGAGGCTTATAATCTATCCTCGGTAGAGGATCAAGTCTTTCTTAACCGGATGGTTTCCTTGTTGTTCGATGCTGGGAAACAGATTATAAACTAACTTCTTTTCTGCCTTTCGTCTCCGCTAGAAGCAGGACGACTCCTCGAAGGTTCGTCCACTTAAGATGGTCTGCCAAGATTCAGTGAAATGCCGCCGTATCCCTACACGAACCTCACAAATGAAAGGCTAATCATTACATGTTTTGTGACATTTCTGCCAAGAAGATAGGGTTAACACTGATTAGTTCATTGAGGAGTTACGAATGCACTGGGCAGATGATGAAGGCAACTTACACATGGTGGATTTTTGAATGGTGCAACTATTCCCGAGGACTTGATGGAGGCCAATGTTAGTCCTACCAGTGCATGGAAAACCCGGAGTGGATTGAGTGTTTTATCGGCTAAAGTACGTAGTCTGACCAACAACTTGTTTGTGATTCTACTCCTGACTTCGGAGCAACAACCCAAGTTGATGACTCTTGCGGAATCCTGGCTACCATCGGATATTTCAAAATCAGAAGCACTTATTTCAGGATATCAAATTTCCTGCGCGCATCTTCTGGCAGAGAGATTCGGGGTGGTATGGTTCTTTACTGGATGACGGAACTTAAATTTCACACAATAGAACCTACATGCAACATTGACAGAGGACCGGAAATATTTTGGTGTAGTGTTCACGATGGGTATAAGCGGCTCACGGTCAATGATATCTAAAAATCCTCTTTAGGGTCAGGATCCCATCTGCTGGACTGTATGCGGACACAAGGCGGAGGCAAAGACTACTTCATGGAACTGGCTTCAGTGCTCCGGATGTAGACTAAGATATGCTTGAACGCGATTCATCTACGGATTCTTTCGCCACCGTTTATTAGTGACAGTCTTTGAGTGTAAACTTAGTGGACACTTTTTCACCTACCCGGGATTTTCCAGGCGAAATGCCGCACATCCTTAACTTTGCTCACGCCTGCAACACCAGATGTAACGGTTTTAGCTATTCTTCGTCTAGTTGGCAATACTGATTACCGTGTAGTCTCTTATTTTGTAGACGCAACTGTGAGCTCTAATTGTCCAAGCAGTACATCGACGGAAATGCTGGTGAGTTGACCTACTCTGTTTACAATTGGCCGCAATCTTAATGGGCTGAAGCATTCTCCATCATTTGGATCTCGATGCTGGTTGGGCTCTCGAGTAATCTACCATAAACTTTAGCATCGTTCCAAGTGTCACAAAACGATCTTCCTCCGAAGTGCCCCCATAAATAGACCAGGAAATCAGATCTTTCATGCTGCGAGGGCAAAAATTAATATCGGTTAATGTTTACGCAGATAGTTCAAGCTTACTTTTATTACAGCGGACCGTGATTTATGTATTCTGAGAAAACATGAGAAGCGAGAACTGTGTGAGCAGCAGCTGGCCGAGGAATCTGAGATTGCTTCGAAAAAATATTTCCGCCTTCCTAAGAAGAAGCATCAAAGCTTGCAACGTTATACTACTCTCTATTTAAACAAAGATATCATTGTGCTTCATGATGACATGGCTAGTGCCTGTCATATAGCATTGTACTATTCCACTGTGTAGCCAACGAAGACCACATTGAGTTGGGGGTATTTTCCTAGTCGCCGCTCTACTATAGCGTACATGGAAGTTAACACTGAAACAGTATTGGAAGCAACCCGATTTCGATCGGTTGTTCGCCTGGTTATGATGCCCTACATCCCTCGTTCCATGCGGTGGCGGAATCCATTGCTACACCTGTCTATTATTGCGGATCACGCTTGAAGCTGGTCACCTCCTATGTAAATAGCAAGTAGGTGCTGTGAAGCCAATACACAAAAATGAGGATATGCTATACCCGTGAACCACCGAGCGATGTGCACATCATCGATCATTTATAAGACCATGGAAGGGATTTTCAAATCGGCTTAGCATCTTCACATTGAGAAATTAGACCTCATGTATCCTACTTAACACAGATTTCGAATAGCATGCTCCTGTCTCATCAATCTGCTTGTTACCCAAGGGAATTTGGCGAAGTCAATGGTTGCAAGCCACCGCTTTATGGTTGTTTTCGTAGATTTTACTAGTGCGTTTGATAAGGTTCCACACAAACTACTCCTTATCAAACTTTGACAGAATGGTATCGCTGGTAATTTTTTCGCATGGAGTGCTGATTTCTTAGATGACCTGGTATGAAGGTAAAGGTTAACGAAGTCATATCTGGCCCTGTTCTCATAACAAGTGATGTTACACATGGTTCCGTTCTTCGTCCCAAACTATTCAAAATCTTCGTCGACAATCTCCCAGAAGTGCTTCAATTTGACTGCCAGACCTAAGCCGCTGACCTCAAACTGTGCTCGGAAGTATCCAGGCTTAAAGGTACTGACTATTTACACATGCTACACGATTGGTCTCTCAAGTGGCAAATGCCCATCCATCGTGCTAAATGCTGTGTTCTCAAGATCGGTAATCCAGTATCTTTCAGCACCCACCACATTGGTGGTTTTCGGCAGAAGGAATGCGGTTCGTAAGAAGGATCTGACTGTAATTGCATCCCCAGACCAAACAACAACCTGGGAAACGTTGGGGAATGTAAACTCTGCTATCAGGATGCTTCGTGCTATACGCAGGTCATTCTCCAAAATGACACCTGAGAATATCAGGCCCATGTTTGTCCTGCCACGTTCGTCTTATACTGGAAATTTGTTTACCTGGCATAGACCCATTGAAGATGTTCGTATATGATTTCATCGAGAAGGTTGAGAGGCGCGGATCCAGGAGTGTGTTAGTGATACATGTTTTTATTATTCCTTCGACTTCACCGTACAAACTTGTATTCTTCAGACAACCATCGTCACCGTGGAGGTCTGATTTACACTAGAGGCCTTTTAAGGAAAGATTTTGGCGAGGAGGTGTAGCAATTCTTTCGGCTCAAGGTAGATTGTTCGACACTAGTCCTATCGCGAAGAGACATTGACCTGTAGGATGTAGCCATTGCCGGTGTGGTAACTGTTCTCTTCCTTACACCCAAAATCGAGTAAAATTGTTAACATAATTTTTATCATCACTCCAAAAATTCAGCCATGAAAGCGCTAGACCACAGTTGGAAAGATTTTAAACTGCGGGGCTCTATATCCGGTCGGATGTCACGTTAGTTACCAAGGTTGCGCATGAATCGTACAACCTCCCTGAATATTTGGTCACGACCCAGAGACAGAAGAATATTTCACAGAACGGTCGGACTAACACATGCTGAGCACACCCGGATTCCACTGATTTGCCGCTTTTGTAACAATCCCTCGGGGAACCCAATTTAGCAACGACACGTGATATTCAGCCAATGAACGGGAGGTAATAGAGCCGACACGAGTTTTTCATTCTGCCCTCTCCAACTCTAAGAAGTCTATGTAAATGTTAAGCTTACTGCGTTATTATCCATGACAAATCCACCGTTCCTTTGTTCCACTGTTCACAGGGAAAAGCCACCAAGCACGTAGATGGGCTGTCCTGCATTCGATATCAAATTATGTTGAGGTCCTTGAACTTTTACAGAAGTCAGTACCGATGACCACGTTGCGAACTAATATCGGCCTGTGCTGAGGAACCCCAACCGCTCTGTCGCCACCAACCGTCTCTCAGCTACAACAAAGATCTGAATGTTAGCAGTTTAACTTGGCAAAACAGTGCAATTTGCAAGGATGGAGCAGAAACATGTACTCTATTCGTGTCAGCCAACCATGAAACACTCACGCTAATTACCCAGTTACTGGTCCAACACATACTCAATCTGATTACGGTTAGTCCCTGAAAAAAGCGGTTGTAGACTGGTATCTGTAGTGTGCCGTAGCACAGCAACATCATATCATATGAACACCTCTAGTTGAGTGCAATGCCGTGTCGGACTTAGAATCATTTACGTAAAAATCTTGTAAGCATGACTACATATGAAAAGTCCCCCATGCGTTTCTCAACGTCATGTCGCAAACAGTTAATTATGTGGAAGTTCGACGAGTAACCATGCATTGGTAAAGTTGATACACTGAATGGCGGTGAGCGATAAAATAGGCCAGTTGGTCATTGGCTTGTAAATCGTTACGGTCCGTCACCTAACTCTAAACCAATTGTGGCATAAGCCAATGGTTGTCGGGTGCTTAATGGTTCACGAGCATGTTGGGCCAAAGAAGAAGCTATACTAACGAGTTCAACGGAGGGTGTCGGTCATTAGGTCCAACTCAGGAAATGTTAAGTAAAATCTGAGCTGAGAACACTTAGGAACAAATAGCAATTATGAATAGCAGGCCAAAATCCAAGACAATGGCGATGAGACAAACAAATGCAGAAAAGTAGTCTAGTACTTCCGATGATCTGCCGGAATCGAGGCAGCGGGCAGAGAAGAAGAAAGGCAAGTTCACGAAAAGCGGAATTTATTAAAGAACACGCGAAAACAGTCTACAAGGTAAACACCTATATTCGCCGCATGTCCGAATGAGGCGGCGAATTGCGTGCCGCATTCTAACGCACTAATGGGCACGATGGCAGAAGTTCCGGACATGTGACTCGCTCCGGTTTTCTCACAATACAATATTCCGTAGCACATACCAGTGGGCCATTGCAGATTTCCACTTCTTCGCAAACACCCGGTGATATTAGGGTCTAAAAGGGGGCGATGATGGTAGATGGAATTGGACAATGTAACTCACAATGATCTTGTACGTCAACATCTTGTTAACAGAGAAGTCCCTGACGACAGACAAGATTTGCAAATCTTTCTCGTTGAGGAACCGATATTCTGTCTGAGAGTCGATTGCAATCTCGAGCTACAAGGAAGAAATTGATGTAAGTGAGAGTGGTGATTTGATGTGGGGCGCATGCAAACTTACATAAATTCGGATCTGGCTGACTACAGTGAGTGCCTTCCTGCACTCCTCCGGGGCCTCCGTAGTGGTGGTGGTCCGACGGGTCGTTGTGCGTGTGGTGGATTCAGTAGTTGCGAGGGTTGTTGTGGTGGGTTCAGTTGGCTCAGTCTCGGTGGGAGCAGGTGTGGTGGTGGTGGTAGTGGTTGTTGTGGTGGTGGTGGTAGTGGTTGTTGTAGTGGTGGTCGTGGTCGTGGTTGTTGGGGCTGGTGTGGTTGTTGTGGTGGTCGTGGTTGTCGTGGTCGTTTCAGGTTTCTCACACTCACAGCAATCACAGCAACAGCATGGCTCCACTTCTACTTGTACCTTCGACTCAACGTCCACGCTGACGCCACCCTTGCAATCTTGTTGTGCATCGCGATGAGCCAAGTAACGGGCTTGTCCGAGCAACGCACACACCGCCGTGAGGAGAATTACGGATGATGTCCACATGGCTGTAATGCATCCAAGTTGACGGGCAAAGTGAATGGGTGATAGAGCAGGACAGAAGCAAGACAAGCGAAATAGATGTCGTGTTGATGGAGGAGGAATAAGTTAGAAACTGGTTTAGGAGTTACGGTGGTATGTACAATAGTCCTAAACAACCCGAACTCGTTTGGTTAAAGATGTTTGATTCACAAGTGGAAGCTTCGAGACCAATTTAGTCAGCCGTGGAATGGAAATAATACAGAGTGCATGCAAATGTTGGTTGGAGAGAATGTGCGAGGATGAGAAGAAGAAAATGGCGGTATATGATTTGTTAAGACATACTGTTTATTGTATCGCTGGCTGTTTATGGAAGCACTAGTTGTTAGAAGGTGCCACTAGTTCACGGTATTTATACTTTGCACAATGCAACGAGTGGGTGTTTCTGGGCTGCATTTATTAACGCGGAGTTGAGGCCACCAGGAGTGGGCAAGCGTTGTCGCGAAGCGACGGTGGGCTCGAGGAGTTTAGTAGGATGTTAAGGATTCCACTGGTTCCGATTGAGAGATACTGGGGGTCCCTACCAGACAGTTAAGGGCTTCTGACGAAGGCGGTCATAATTTGCATTTCATTGCTGTTTTAACTGGAGAGGCGTCTGACGAGACCATCGGGCTAACATTGACTGCGAATCACTTTAACAAGTGACAAAATGCGACACTGAGTGACGCGAAACTGGGTCAGTGTCTCACAGTTTCATTTGCGGCCTACTGGCTAGAATTTCTATTGCGTCTGATGCCATGAGCAATGCTTGTATTTGTTGTCTGTTATCAAATTTGAGGATTTAGTTCAATTTCCCCTTCGTCGCTTTTGCCCAATTTTGGCAGTTTGATTCTTTTGGGAGTCAAGCCGATAATATTACTACTTCCAATTTGATCTCGGAGTTAAGAGGGTTATTTACTCACTGCTATTAGGTCTAGAAGCAGCCCTTCCGGGAATACTTATTGAGTGCACCCTGTATCTGGTTGTAGTTTGATGAGATTCACCTGTTAGCATATAGCTGGGAGGGCACAGAATCCCCATGCGTTATTGACGGATGAAAACGTGGGCTATTTCACACAGTTAACTATTTAACAAAAAAGGACTTATAGTTTTATTACTCGTTACTAATTTCCATAAAAGGAAACCAGCATTTTACAGTGAAAAGTCCCCTGCTTGTCGTGGCATAATTTGACAACTTTCATCTACCGTCCAGCTCTCAGAACGTTGCAAGTAAAATAAGTGCACCCCTCCAATAATAAAACGAAAGCAGACATGTCAATCGCTTGCTAGTCAAAGACTAACACCGACCTTATCGAAAGCTAATCGTCGTCAGCATTAGAAATGTAATTGACGGTGTTTTGTACGATATCCATGTGTATCCGTTACAGCGTAGGAGCCACTACAACTAGAAACGAATGATGCGTTGTTGTGCTCAACAAAGTGAAAATGGAGCATTTATGCCAAATCTTATCCTCGATATATTTAAACTAGAAATACCCGCTGAAGTAACGACAACTATAAACCAGATTTCACTATTGCTTAAACGTGCATAACTGGGGGCACAAGCAAGTAGTTATCTTTCCATGCAGCTGTTTCCAAAGCGAAGGTGTCACATCGAGCAAAAGAAGCACCAAGTGCTCGAAAGGAGCAAGACACCGGCAGTTGAAAACAGCTATGTCAAGTTCGCTTCGCCCAAAAGACGCATAGCTGCATTAGGACTCCTTGCAGAAAGAAACATCGATCAATTCTGATTGATCTATCATTATATAAGCCATTACAAGTAAAAAATCATTCGTATGCTAGTATTTACAAGAACTTTCAGCGGAGGAATAGACAAGTCTTTCGATATGATGTAGCAAAATGTAATTGACCTAAATGAAGCAAAAGCATACATACTCTTTGGTTTATTCTTTCGTTCCGGATGACCCGATCTTATCCAGAACTACTAAAATACGATTCATTGCCGAAGGCAGCCAGATAAGCTTTATTCCGAATTGCGAGTGTAGGAAAGGTGCAGCAAGAATGCGCTGAACAAATAAGTGTAATCGATGGTAAAGGAGACTTATCACATAACAACGAACGGTAAGAGTTAAATTTCGTATCTAAAGTAGGACTACCGGAAAACAGTTAAAACTCAAATATACCTGCAAAATATCTGTATGCATAGTGCTTTGGATTGAAGTTCCTGGATGAAAAAGGAAGTTAAGTAAGCTGACAACCATACACCTAATGCACTCAAGCAGAATATTTGGAAGAGCCGCATGTAGACATTACCGCAACGATAATAGCATCATCGGCCGGTGGCCGAATGATCTGCGCGCCTACATTTCCATCCGCGTAGGGACAGGTGTCTCGCAGTATACTCAGCCCACCTGCAACTGATGTGGTCGCGCGGCATCGAACGGCCGTTACGGTGTATAGCTAACGATTGTGCCGGCCCGTAGCCTAGTGGTAGCGAGCTTGACTTGTAATCTCGCGATGTGGGTTCGAGCCTGCGTAGCGGCAGGGCGAGCTTCGCAGTATAATTAGCAAACGTGCGACCGGTGACGATTGCGCAGCAGCGAAGCGTCGCTGCGGCGTACCAAGTAATGCAAACACCTGTATTATTTTTGCTTAACTCCAAAACCACATTCGAGGGATTACTGCTGTTGGCCTGACTCCAAAACTTCTCAAACTGCAACAAAGTGTGTAGACACAACGAACAGGCAATTAAAGTAAATAGTTAAACTCCACAAAAGACAACACATACAAGCATTGTTTATGGCATCGGGCGCAACAGAAAGGCTATCCTGAAAGAAATAAAGGAGACTGCGAATAGCGGGTCCATGAGACACTGACCCTATTTCGAGTCACTCGGTGTCGTATTTTGCCACCTGTTAACGTGATTAATGTTAGCTCGTACGTCTCGTCAGACACTTGTCCACTTGAAATGTCAATGAAATGTAAATCATGACCGCCTTCATCAGAAACGCTTAACTGTTTGGTTGCTCTCAGTCAATTCCATCGCATTCAGTGGAATCCTTCACTCCTCAACCCCACCATCACTTCGCACCACCAAGTACCTACTCTTGGTGTCCCACAATCTGGGCAATGACATGCGGTCCAGCAGCACTCACACGTTGCATCGTGCAAGGTATAAATACCGTGAATCAGTGGCTAATTTTAACTACCAGTGCTTCTGAGAAAAGCCAGCAGCATACTAGTCAGTATGTTACAGCAAACCGTATGCCACCACTTTGTTCCACATTTCAACTCCCATTCTCTCAAACCAACATTCACATGCGCTCTCTATTTATCCTATTCTACCACTTATTCTAGTTGGTTCGACACATCCACATGTAAATCAATCAGCCTTGGTGGTAATGAAAGACGAACTCGACTGTTCGGCGCAATCATTGAAGGCATCACAAGCTGCGAACCAACATGCTGGACTTTTACGGAGGGCGTTGGGAGCTTCGATCCCTCCATCTTCCCCCAAATTCTCAATGCGTATCTGAGGCCCCATGTAGAGTACGCGATCCGGGATTGGCAAACCTGGAACATTGGGAATGAGAGGAACGAATCATGGAATGAAATATATATGCGGCCTCAAAACATCCGTAGTTTCTGATAGAAACGAATTTTAGGCGGTCAGATTTAAGGGGGAATGCCAGTGCTCGGAGAGAATACGATGCAAAAGACGATTGAAAACCGAAACACAGATACCGGACGGAAATGTCTGGGAAGCAAAGGAAACTGGATCTCTTTGATGACATTAATTCTAGCCACATTAAGATGACAGGTGTATGGGTAAAAGACAAGGGGGAGTTGGGAAAATGATTGTAACGAAGTGGAAACCCATACGTACAACGACTTTCGGTGTAATGCAGTCGACGCTAGGCGCTAAGCCAGCCAGCTTAGCCACCATTTTGTAAACCCCTACTGGTTACTAGCGCTTGACTATCCTCGTCCCATCGTATGCCCGTGTTACCATGTCAACTGACTCCGGATATTGCACTGAGCTTTAAAATTCTGCTGTCCAGCTTGGATTCCTTTTTATTTTGCATCTTGCGCTCGCTCCTATCCAGTGTAGTATAATCAGTATAGATATTTCTTTCAAATTTTGTTATTACCTGGCACTGCCCAATATTCCCTTGCATGGCCTTAGATGCCCCCACTCCAAGACACATGGATGTCCGCCCTCCCCAGCCAACACAATTCTCCAACCTCCTGTGTTAGCTCGAAACATATCATCAGTTTGCCTCGGCGATGGTGAAACTCAAATCGCGTCACAGATAATAACGTGAGATTAGGAGACAACGAGATCAAACCTGCACACCACGACCTGTCCAGAGGTGAGAGAATACTGAGTGATATGGGGGAATATGAGAAGATTTCTTGGGTCTGGAGTGAATACCGTCTAGGGAACTGGGCGCTTGAATCAGGTGGCCACATTGCCTGTAACGAGTGTGAACGACGATGATGTATATCGAACTAACACAGCGGGTTGGAAAATTTTGTGGGCTGGGGAGAGCGGACCTCCATGTGTGCCAGAGTAGGGACAGTGCCTGGATAGTACCAGTTAATAACAATATTTAAAAGAAATATCTATACCGATTATACTATTCTGAATAGGTGAGAGCGCGATGCAGAATAAAAAGAATCCAAACTGTACAGCAGAATTTTGAACCACAGTGAAAAAACCGGAGTCAGTTGACATTGTAACGTAGTCATACGATGTGACTGGGGCAGTCAAGCGCTAATATATTGTATGGGTATACAAAACAATATGCGTACACAAATCAATGGGTACACAAAACATACGATTCTGTGGTAGGATTTAGTGTCAGGATATAAACGGATCAATGTTTCTCTAAATAAGAGAATCAAGAAGAGACTAAACATGATAGTACGAGAGCGGTAGGGTAGGAAATGTAGGAATAAACTCGAGCCTAAATATAATATCCGAAAAGCTCGTCGTTAATAGATTAGAAATATTTACGAGGAACTGAACAAGTTAAATCAGCGTGAGAATAAAATCTGATTAATAAAATAAGACAAAAGTCATGGGTTGAGCTCGCCACCGTACTACTTTATTGATGAATCGCGTTTTACAAGAATTGAAAAAGTGGATGAGTTTTCACTATTCTTCTTTCATCCAACATTTCTTCAAGTATTTTCCTTACCGTTGACAGATCATGTCGGGTGTTGACAATCGGTATTACTTATTCCACGGAATAATGGAGAAAACTCGAGAAAGCCCAGCACGAGCACGCCCATGTAGCAACATGTGCAATAAGTGGGCACAGGTTTCAACGAGTGGGCGCACTGGCGCCTGCGTTTGTAAGGATAGGGTTCACAAAAACCAATCAGTAGACGTGCACCTGCGGGGACACATTGCACGCTGAAGTCGAAAGAGCGTTACACGGTTTACAAACGCGAAAGGAAAAATAATTCTGCCAGCACTCAAGCCGACTGTATTTGGTGGCAAGATTTAATTAATGACCCATCAGTTCTATGTTGCAGTTAAGCTTTAGGAAGTGGCGGTAAGAGGGGCTGGGGTTTTTCAAAATCTGGAACAAGAGCATGTGTTTACCCCGTAGATGGCGATAATTTCCGATGCACACTCCCAGGGATTTTAGTAGTCTATGTTATTGCAAGTAGGACAAACCCTTCACAGCTTTCGTTACCCGTCGCTGTGCGGTCTCCAGTGAAACCAGGTCGCGTTTTAACCAGGTTTACAAAGCCCGGATCGAGTACTCTACATGGGGCCTCAGATACGCATTGAGAATTTGGGGAAGATGGTGGGAACGAAGCTCCCAACACCCTCCGTAGCAAACCAGCATGTTGGTTCGAGGCTTGGGACGCCTTCAATAACTGCGCCGAACAGTCGAGTTCGTCTTTCATTACCACCAAGAATGTTTGATGTACATGTGGATGTGTCGAACCAACTAGAATAAGTGGTAGAATAGGATAAATAGAGAGCGCATGTGAATGTTGGTTTGAGAGAATGGGAGTTGATGTGTGGAACAAAGTGGTGGCATACGGTTTGCTGTAACATACTGACTAGTTTGCTGCTGGCTTTTCTCAGAAGCACTGGTAGTTAAAATTAGCCACTGATTCACGGTATTTATACCTTGCACAATGCAACGTGTGAGTGCTGCTGGACCGCATGTAATTGCCCAGATTGTGGGACACCAAGAGTAGGTACTTGTTGGTGCGAAGTGATGGTGAGGTTGAGGAGTGAAGGATTCCACTGAATGCGATTGAACTGACTGAGAGCAACCAAACAGTTAAGCGTTTCTGATGAAGGCGGTCATGATTTACATTTCATTGACATTTCAAGTGGACAAGTGTCTGACGAGACGTACGAGCTAACATTAATCACATTAACAGGTGGCAAAATACGACACTGAGTGACTCGAAATAGGGTCAGTGTCTCATGGACCCGCTATTCGCAGTCTCCTTTATTTCTTTCAGGATAGCCTTTCTGTTGCGCCCGATGCCATAAACAATGCTTGTATGTGTTGTCTTTTGTGGAGTTTAACTATTTACTTTAATTGCCTGTTCGTTGTGTCTGCACACTTTGTTGCAGTTTGAGAAGTTTTGGAGTCAGGCCAACAGCAGTAATCCCTCGAATGTGGTTTTGGAGTTAAGCAAAAATAATACAGGTGTTTGCATTACTTGGTACGCCGCAGCGACGCTTCGCTGCTGCGCAATCGTCACCGGTCGCACGTTTGCTAATTATACTGCGAAGCTCGCCCTGCCGCTACGCAGGCTCGAACCCACATCGCGAGATTACAGGTCAAGCTCGCTACCACTAGGCTACGGGCCGGCACAATCGTTAGCTATACACCGTAACGGCCGTTCGATGCCGCGCGACCACATCAGTTGCAGGTGGGCTGAGTATACTGCGAGACACCAGTCCCTACGCGGATGGAAATGTAGGCGCGCAGATCATTCGGCCACCGGCCGATGATGCTATTATCGTTGCGGTAATGTCTACATGCGGCTCTTCCAAATATTCTGCTTGAGTGCATTAGGTGTATGGTTGTCAGCTTACTTAACTTCCTTTTTCATCCAGGAACTTCAATCCAAAGCACTATGCATACAGATATTTTGCAGGTATATTTGAGTTTTAACTGTTTTCCGGTAGTCCTACTTTAGATACGAAATTTAACTCTTACCGTTCGTTGTTATGTGATAAGTCTCCTTTACCATCGATTACACTTATTTTTCAGCGCATTCTTGCTGCACCTTTCCTACACTCGCAATTCGGAATAAAGCTTATCTGGCTGCCTTCGGCAATGAATCGTATTTTAGTAGTTCTGGATAAGATCGGGTAATCCGGAATGAAAGAATAAACCAAAGAATATGTATGCTTTTGCTTCATTTAGGTCAATTACATTTTGCTACATCATATCGAAAGACTTGTCTATTCCTCCGCTGAAACTTCTTGTAAATACTAGCATACGAATGATTTTTACTTGTAATGTCTTATATAATGATAGATCAATCAGAATTGATCGATGTTTCTTTCTGCAAGGTGTCCTAATGCAGCTATGCGTCTTTTTGGCGAAGCGAACTTGACATAGCTGTTTTCAACTGCCGGTGTCTTGCTCCTTTCTAGCACTTGGTGCTTCTTTTGCTCGATGTGACACCTTCGCTTTGGAAACAGCTGCATGGAAAGATGACTACTTGCTTGTGCCCCCAGTTATGCACGTTTAAGCAATAGTGAAATCTGGTTTGTATTGGTCGTTACTTCAGCGGGTGGTTCTAGTTTAAATATATCTAGAGTAAGATCTGGCTTAAATGCTCCATTTTCACTGTGTTGAGCACAACAACGCATCATTCGTTTCTAGTTGTAGTGGCCCCTACGCTGTAACGGATTCACATGGATATCGTACAAAACACCGTCAATTACATTTCTAATGCTGACGACGATTAGCTTTCGATAAGGTCGGTGTTAGTCTTTGACTAGCAAGCGATTGACATGTCTGCTTTCGTTTTATTATTGTGGCAAAGCTGGTCCAGTAAATGTCATACTGCAAACAGGAAGACGATATATTCGCACCGACTGAGTTTGTGGTTGCGCAAATTTCTGTTGCTTCCTTGATGCCCGTTCCATGCTGGGTGTATTGTGCCTCAAGTTTTGAAGAAGCTAACAAACTCTGTTAATTTACCACAGAATAATATGTTTGACTAGCCGTGTTCTTTGTCCGGCATTTTTTCATTACTGTAGTAAGTGAGCCGATCTAGTTCACGGAATCTATGATTGTCGCATTCGAAAAATTATCCGCTTAACAGGTCGAATATTCGTATAAGATGGTATTGACCGGTTATGCAGATATAATGAGCAATGGGACAGATGGTGATACACATCGCCATATTTAACCTGAAATCGGGTGCCCAAATTTGCTGAATTGGGCGTAAACTTGACGTACTGATGTCACCAATATAATAACATGTACAACCAGATGTCTGCAAAAGCGCAACTTTTAAATTGCTCTAAATTTTTCAGAGGTTGCTGGCGTCAGTGTAGCCTTTATATTATCCCACTTATTCGGCAGAACTCCAAGCTGTGCCTCGGGTTGACATTAGCTTTTTGATATATGATCTAACGTGAGTTTAATGACTAAAGTTTTATGTACTTGACCAATGCGCTTTCCCGAAATTCCGAATGACGTGTCACAAACTTGCAAATCAAAAACTGCAAACAACAACGAGTTAAAAAAGAGGATAGAAAATACTTATATTTTGAAAATAACCCTGCACAGAAACATCTATAATAGAGCATTACCTATGTTGTTCCCCTAAACGTCAGTGGGATTTGGATGGACAAGTTGTTGAATAGAGCGCTAACACAGAACGATCTACAGGATATAGTGTAAGGGAATGACAGTACAAACTCTGGCTGTATGCAAAAGTTATATTTATAGGTAGGCTGAATACCGCGCCAGATATTCAGATGCCCATTTTGTCGGTTAACAGAGCATCTGTCTTCTTTCATAGGTGCCCAAACAGGGGCCTGCAATCCAAAATCAGGGAAATGGCGAATCCCGAGTAAGGTAATTTGTTCTCGACAGATTAGTGATTCAAGTTCTAGTTAACTTCTGTAATCGAATGTTCCGACAGCAATTCTTTGAACCTCCTGTGCACTTTACCATCAGCGCAGAAATCGGCTTTGCATAACAACTGCAATACATGCTGGATTATCCATGCAACAAGCCGACGTGGCGGTTCCAGTTTTTGGGTGGAAGCATTGAACTATTTCTTCAGTTCCTCTCTTACTGAACATAAATAATTAAGCCAATGGTCATTTATGTAAACGCAAGAAATGACAAAGTTGAACGGATTGCTAACGGTGCGAAGACATTAAGTTCCAGCAAGGATGCGGCAGTCGATATTCTTCACTGCTAGGATTTGACTTGATTCGCAACACTACAACAAGGAAAACACCTTCTTCACTGTCCACACAACTGCAGCTAGCTTTTGGGACTCAAAAGCTTGCTCCAAAAGCATGAGAAATTTATAGCTTATTTTAAATGTATTAAGGAATTCCATCTCCAGTGCGTGAAATTAAGTGTAGCGAAAGTGCAAATAAGACGCTACACACCGGACTCACTGTTGTTCTATATAGAGGGGATTATCAGCCCACTCGTATGTTGACTCGCCTTGCTGACACAGAAATGTGACAAACGGACAGCGATTTTCGCACGCGCGACGGCCTGTGGAACAAACGCCTAGCAACTGGATGCCGAAGAACTCAGCTCCTATTGCCTAGACTTAAAGTCCGCCTTGGAACAGAGTAGGAAATCAAAGCGTATAGTTAGCAGTGCGCATCCAGCTTCCACAACCACGAGAACTAGCAAATCGGCGGGAAACCAGGTTTCGCCAATCCCGCTGACCTTAATCCTGGAGAGAACGCTTTTCCCCAGGGCACACTGTTGCGCATGTTACTGCAATGCATTCGCGTATACCAAACCCAGGCGAAAGGCCTGAGCATATACGCACCCGCTGTCTCTGCACGCAGACCCAAAGCAAAGTTAGTGCACACCTCGGCAATTATAAACAATTTGTGCATTCTCGTTGTTCAATAGCCAGGCTTGTGACGGCATGTTCAGGTAAATAAAGCATTTTTTATTTTACCGACCACGAATGATCGAAATATGTACAAGAGTAATGCAAATTTGTTTAAAAATTTTGTTGGGGTATCAAAGTTACCAGCTGTTTCATTGTGCTATCTGATGTTCCACAGGATGCATGTATCGGGCTTGTATGCCTCTTGGGAATATTATACGGAGATGTATAAATTAGGTGTCAATTTTTTTAGCCGACTTGATGACTGCTTCGTTCATGGCCAGTCAGTATTATCGAATTCTGGTAGTGTTCCTCGCATGAAACCGGAGCAAGAGGAGCAGCCGCAATAGATAAACATAAGCGTAAACTGCAATAAAACGAGTAGGAACATCGGCAGTGAAGACGGGGAATGTGAAGGTGTGTTTGACTTCCTCCCACATAGCACACTCGTTTGGAGCGACATACAGAATTTGCATATCAATGCCCCACCGAAAAGGGCGCATATCGCAATTCTAGAGAGAGGAAACGAAGTCGTGTCCAAAATTGTAAACATAGGAATATAGCATGCTTTAAGGTGTCTGAGTCATAAACAATCGCTACCAATGACAAACTATTGGACGATCTGAAACAATGGAATTTTATATGCCATGCGGTGGGAATCCAGGCTAAACGTGCCAGTTTGTTTCGTATAGTCCGTCACCGAAACTAAGTAAAGTATGACGAAACAAGACCACTTCAGGTGATACTTCAATCTCATGACGAAGCAAAGACAAAACTCTTATAACTTCCCTGTCTTAATGATTCGTCATGCGATGTCCGTCCTTTAGAGCAAGGGTCGGTAAAGGAAGCAAAATCCAAAATAATTGCACCAGCAGAACGCTAAATGATCAATTTTGTCCATGGTGCTTCTAAAAGCTGGCCTTTCGGAAGAGTCGTAAGTCCAAACTTAGGATGCAAAATGTGGCGCCACTTCAATGAAGCCGTCTCTCCCACCATGACTTGATTGCGAGTTATCCATTAAACTCATCTGTGAAAAATGTAGCCTAAGGGTGCTAAAATTGTTGCTCCACTCTAAACAAATGGTTGCAAGGTTGCTAGCAAGTTGACGAAATAAACTTGTCATTCAGAAGTACATCGAAAGTGGTGGAAGCTGGTTCACCATTGGCCAAGCGAACATAACCCCGACGACAATTTGCTGCAAGCACATCCATACGCATTTCTGAACCAAACTGCCGTACAAACCTACCACCGTCTGAATAAAAAACAGGAAATCAGCCACAAATATCTTCTGAATGGTTAGGTAGTAAATTTCAGAGATTCATTCAAGAACGGTGACCATTTACCTTCGCAATGGTTAGGGTAACTTCGAAGGGAACCTTTGTGCCCAGCTACGCCTCCGGTAATTGTAGTTCTCAATAGCTTTTATGCAAACGCACAAAGCCCTGTCAAGAATTTGCCCGAACTTCTGTCTTGCTATACTTTAATACTTCCGTACCTGATCATGGCATATGAGACATAGCCAAAAGACATGATTACCAAATTCGACATCTCATTACCTTGCATGTCCTTGTGGCGTAACGTCTGACCCACTAAGTGAGGCAGTATAATAATTTAGTAGTTTCCCGGCTTACAAGCCTACCGCCTTATTCTTCCATGTGTTCAAGCAGTTGATTCGATGTGGACGTATTTACACCGATATTCGTCTGGTGGCTATTTTAGAACGCTCAGCATTGTCCAATTATTAAAATGGGGCAACTTATAGCTACAAATGCGCAGAACCTATTTCACGATGTTTTGGCTACGTTCTCCTAGTATGAGACTTCAAGCTGTACGATATATCAACCCGGCTACCCCATGTAAGCAAATTCAAGACGGAATTTCAAGACCCCGTTGCTGGTTCAGCAGTGTACAACCACATCAATTCTCTAACACTTTTCAGAACAGGAAACGAACTGGCTATCACCGGCCTCGCCTTTACCCACGAACAAATCATTCCCGACGTAGTAACAACAGACATCCTTTTGGGCCGCACCGATCAGGCGACATTAATGTTCCACTAAGTGTGCATTGTGGAACATAGCACAGATACCGCCGAAGTATCTCACGTCGTAATCAACTATGATTACCTGTCCAAATTCATTGGTGCAAGAAACTGTTCCTTCCTGGTATATTGGGGCGCTGAGTTGGTCTGTGGATAGTTTTGCAACAGCCACGAGAGGATGGTGGTAAGCATATCGGAAAACATTATCTGTCACTCAGCAAAAATGAAGCCTTTGTAAGCACCTGGACTTAGAAACGCATCGCATCGAGGAATTCGGCTGAGTTTACCCACATATCTTCTCCGAGCAAGAGAACCTGGTATATGTATACAATACGGAGTAGCCCTTGCCACAAACTCACCCGAGAGGATAGAGTAAAGTTCTGAGATTTTGCACTAACCTGAAACTACCCTACACACACGTGGACAAAGTTCGCTGATTAACTAGAGAATTCCTAACCAGCACACAACATACAAGTCAACACAAAGGGCACAACAGGCGACTAAGTTTCTCGGATAACAAAGTAGCCACACTTACCGAAATGCTCCATCATCTTATATTCTGCCTACACAGGACATATAATCACCAGGGCTTAGTCACATATCCCTCAAAACTACAGGTGCACCGAAGCGGCTGACACACTTGTGTGAGTACACCTCGCTTGATACAAACAGCATTCGCGCAAAGATGTAGAAAGTGGCTGCCAGGAGTTCAGCTCAAACCCTACCGAATTTTTTTCGACTTACTCTTTGCTAAATGCAGGTCCACGCAATGTGGGAGCAGGAGCTCATCATTCCAATCTACAAAAATTATGACCCTACAGAGCCAGCAGATTTTCAGCCAAAAAAACCACTTCCAGGTAGCTTCAAGGTCATGGAGTCCATTGTCACTGAGGCACTCATGGAGAGTAAAACTTTCTGGTTACACAGCCGCACGGATTTTGCCAAAACCGGTCCTGCACTACCAATCTGCCGAAAGATCATGTATTCTATCAGACTGCAATGTGGCATACTTCAGTGCTCTTCAAATTTTCCCCTCTTTGCTCACGATCTAAAGATATAGTGTGCTACCACTGCAGTAGAGGATAACACAGCTCTGCACAGTGATCTGGAGTTAGAATACCCATGCTCCACCTAGAAAACGCACTAGATCCACCTGGCAACGTGAAATGTCCTGAGCAGACGCCATCAGAGTACTCACGACATCAGGTTAGGACCACAAACTTTGCAGCGCGCTTCTCTTGAGTTCGATCTCGGCGTACTCCTTCAAGATGACCATGCTTGTTCCAGGCTGACCGATATAGCATCAACAAAGTTAACTCAGCACTTCGGTGTCCAATATATGTCGTTCGGAATTCCAACGCCTCTGTAATTTTGTAAAATCCTAATGGTTTAAATGGGCCTGCTCGTGAAATACGCTGTTCAAGCGTGGCAACCATAGAAGTGCAGCGTCACCGTGCTCGGTACTGCAGAACGCAAAAGGAGAAAAAGCATCAAAAAATGTCTTGCATTCGGTAAAACTTTAGGTTGGAGAATCTAAAAGTCTGCAGAGAACGTTACTAGTTTCGAAGGAGCAATCTCACAACAAGGTGTCAGATAAGCTAGAAACTCAACTGCACCTACCTTAATATTTCGAAATTGTCAAAAGACGTCTCTAATGAGCCATCAGTTTAAGCTAGCCACGCAGTACAGCTGACTGGAATCCCGACGAAACTACTTCTGGAATTCTTTCTTAATGCAAGTAAATAGTGTCCCTATATAAGCGCTATTCAACAAATGACTCGGCGATACATCGACACAATTACACTACGTAATATTGTCCCTAACTATCGGCTGAGGCATTAGTGGAGGACAAACACTAGACAATATCATCTTCTTAAATATCAGGCAGGAGCACACATATCTGTGTCACTGTAAAGAATTTGATAAGTGATGTATCTAGGGTCTTGGTTTAATGACGCTAATGTTATCTTGTACTTTTTCCCCTATATTATGGGAATAGGCAAACAAATGATTTTATGCCCACGATGGACCATTCCACTATCGCTAATTTTATAACTTTGATTGCGTCTACTACTCAGCGGCATTCGTATTCGAGCTTAAAATTCGCCTGGAATATGGGCAGGCTCACAAGTATACAAGCTCTTGTGATTGCAGGAAGTACACATTATATAGCCAAGGCTGTCACTTCACCTGACGTTTCCTTGCTGTGTGGCAATTTTAAGAAGTATTGCAAGTGGTTCTGAATTTCTATAGACTTACGGGTGACTTCAATTTTCTACTGAATTCAGGATCTAGCATGATGTACTCGGCTCGTAATAGACGGCACAGCCATATTTTCAAAAGCGACGATATTTACCGAGTTGCACTTAGCTGAACTTATCAGTATACGCAACAGTTGAAGTGATTTCGGTTCGTCATACTCAGTCCCACTGGAAAGTTCTGTTTCGCTGTCACGATCTAACCACCTAAGCATACCGGATGAGTACACACATTTTATTTGTAGTTTTCTGAGAGCTGAACAGTTCGTGAAAATTGTCAAAGTATGCCAGGAAAAGCAGGGAGGATTCTCAGTAAAATGATGAAGCTGTCTTTTATGGAAATTAATAAGTAGTAAAGCAAGCATAAGTCCTTTTTGCTAAAATAGCTAACGGGTGTGAAATAGCCGACGGTTACATCCGTCAGTAACGTATGGGGATCATGTGACCTCCCAGTAATACGTTAGGATGTTCATCAGAAAAGTGCCAATAAACCACAACCATAGACATGATGCCCTCAATCAGAATACTCGGAAGGGCTGCATCCAGACTTCATCGCAGTGATTACATAACCGTCTTAACTCCGAGACCAAATTTGTAGGGTTACTATTATCGGCCTGACTCCTAAACGACTCAAACTGCAACATAGTGGGAAACACGGCGAAGGGGAAATTGAAGTAACTCCTCAAATTTGATAACAGACAACAAATACAAGCATTGTTCATGGCATCAGGCGCAACAGAAATTTTAACCAGTAGACATCAAACGAAACTGTGAGACACCGACCCAGTTTCGAGCCACTCAGTGTCGCATTTTGTCACTTGTTAAGGTGATTCGAAATCAGTGTTAGCCCGAAGGTCTCCTCAGTGGCCTCCGCAGTTAAAATGGCAATGAAATGCAAATTATGACCGCCTTCATCAGAAGCACTTTACTGTCTGGTAGAGACCCCCAGTATCTCTCAATCGGATCCAGTGTAATCCTTAACATCCTACTGAACTCCTCGACCAAACCGTCGCTTCTCAAAAACGCTTGCCCACTCCTGGTGGCCTCAACTCCGCGTTAATAAATGCAGCCCAGAAACACCCACTCGTTGCATTGTGCAAAGTATAAATACCGTGAACCAGTGGCGAATTCTAACAACTAGTGCTTCCGAAAACAGCCAGCGGTATACTAAACAGTATGTCTTAACAAATCGTATACCACCATTTTCTTCTTCTCATCATCGAAGTTTCTCTCCAACCAACATTCACATGCTTTCTACATTAATTCCATTCCACGGCTGACTAAATTGGTCTCGAAGCTTCCACTTGTGAAGCAAACATCTTTAACCAAACTAGTTCGGGTTGTTTAGGACTATTGTACATACCCCCGTAACTCCTAAACCAGTTTCTAACTTATTCCTCCTCCATCAACACAACATCTATTTCGCTTGTCTTGCATCTGGCCTGCTCTGTCACCCACTCACTTTGCCCGTCAACTTGGATGCATTACAGCCATGTGGACATCATCAGTAATTCTCCTCACGGCGGTGTGTGTGTTGCTCGGACAAGCCCGTTACTTGGCTCATCGCGATGCACAACAAGATTGCAAGGGTGGCGTCAGCGTGGACGTTGAGTCGAAGGTACAAGTAGAAGTGGAGCCATGCTGCTGCTGTGATTGCTGTGAGTGTGAGAAACCCGAAACGACCACGACCACAACAACAACCACACCAGCCCCAACAACCACGACCACGACCACCACTACAACAACCACACCAGCCCCAACTACCACGACCACTACCACCACCACCACCACCACCACCACCACACCTGCTCCCACCGAGACTGAGCCAACTGAACCCACCACAACAACCCTCGCAACTACTGAATCCACCACACGCACAACGACCCGTCGGACCACCACCACTACGGAGGCCCCGGAGGAGTGCAGGAAGGCACTCACTGTAGTCAGCCAGATCCGAATTTATGTAAGTTTGCATGCGCCTAACATCACCTCACCACTCTCACTTACATCAATTTCTTCCTTGTAGCTCGAGATTGCAATCGACTCTCAGACAGAATATCGGTTCCTCAACGAGAAAGATTTGCAAATCTTGTCTGTCGTCAGGGACTTCTCTGTTAACAAGATGTTGACGTACAAGATCATTGTGAGTTACGTTATCCAATTCCATCTAACGTCATCGCCCCCTTTTAGACCCTAATATCACCGGGTGTTTGCGAAGAAGTGGAAATCTGCAATGGCCCACTGGTATGTGCTACGGAATATTGTATTGTGAGAAAACCGGAGCGAGTCACGTGTCCGGAACTTCTGCCATCGTGCCCATTAGTGCGTTAGAGTGCGGCACGCCATTCGCCGCCTCATTCGGAATTGCGGCGAATATAGGTGTTTACCTTGTAGACTGTTTTCTCGCGTTCTTTAATAAATTCCGCTTTTCGTGAACTTGCCTTTCTTCTTCTCTGCCCGCTGCCTCGATTCCGGCAGATCATCGGATGTACTAGACTACTTTTCTGCATTTGTTTGTCTTAGCGCCATTGTCTTGGATTTTTGGCCTGCTATTCATAATTGCTATTTGTTCCTAATTGTTCTCAGCCCAGCTTTTACTAAACATTTTCTGAGTTGGACCTAATGACCGACACCCTCCGCTGGACTCGTCAGTATAGCTTCCTCTTTGGTCCAGCATGATCGTGAACCATTAAGCACTCGACAACCATTGGCTTATGCCACTATTCGTTTTGAGTCAGGTGACGCACCGTAGCGATTTACAAGCCAATGACCAACTGGCTTATTTTATCCTTCACTGCCATGCAATGTATCAGCCTTACCAATGCATGTTTAGTCCGCGAACTTCCACATAATTAACTATTTGCAGCATAACGTTGCGAAACTTTTGGGGGACTTTTCAAATGTACTCATGTTTAGTGGATTTTTACGTAAATGATTCTAAGTCCGACACGGCAGTGAACTCAACTAGAGGTGTTCATACGATATGATGTTGCTGTGCTACGGCACACTACAGATACCAGTCTACAAACGCTTTTTCAGGGACTAAGCGTAATCAGATTGAGTATGTGTTCGACCAGTAACTGGGTAATTAGTGTGAGTGTTTCATGGTTGGCAGACACGAATATAGTACATGTTTCTGCTCCATCCTTGCAAATTGCACTGTTTTGCCAAGTTGAAATGCTAACATTCAGATCTTTGTTGTAGCTGAGAGACGCTAGGTGGCGACAGAGTGGTTGGGGTTCGTCAGCACAGGCCGATATTAGTTCGCAACGTAGTCATCGGTACTGACTTCTATAAAAGTTCAAGGGCCTCAACATAATTTGATATCGAATGAAGGACAGCCCATCTACGTGCTTGGTGGCTTTTCCCTGTGAACAGTGGAACAAAAGTACGGTGGATTTGTCATGGATAATAACGCAGTAAGCTTAACATTTGCATAGACTTCTTAGAGTTGGAGAGGGCAGAATGAAAAACTCGTGTCGGCTCTATTACCTCCCGTTCATTGGCTGAATATCACGTGTCGTTGCTAAATTGGGCTCCCCGAGGGATTGTTACAACTGTAGCAAAATCAGCGGAATCCGGGTGTGTTCAGCATGTGTTAGTCCGACCGTTCTGTGAAATATTCTTCTGTATCTGTTTCGTGACCAAATATTCAGGGAGGTTGTACGATTCATGCACAACCCTGGTAACTAACGTGACATCGGACCAGATATAGAGCCCCACGGTTTAAAATCTTTCCAACTGTGGTCTAGCGCTTTCATGGCTGAATTTTTGGAGTGATGATAAAAATTATGTTAACAATTTTAATCGATTTTGGGTGTAAGGAAGGAAACAGTTACCACGCCGGCAATGACTACATCCTACAGGACAAAGTCTCTGCGCGAAAGGACTAGTGTCGAACAACCTACCTTGAGCCGAAAGAATAGCTACACCTCCTCACTGAAATGTTTCCTTAAAGTGCATCTATTGTAAATCAGACCTCCACAGCGACAATGGTTGTCTGGAGAATACAAGTTTATACGCTGGAGACGAAGGAATAATAAAAACATGTATCACTAACACACTCCTGGATCCGCGCCTCTGAACCTTCTCGATGAAATCACATACGAACATTTTAAATGGGTCTATGCCAGGTAACCATATTTCCGATATAAGACGAACGTGGGAGGACAAACATGGGCCTGATGTTCTCAGGTGTCATTTTGGATAATGACCTACGTATAACACGAAGCATCCTGTTAGCAGAGTTTACATTCCGCAACGCTTCCCGTGTTGTTGTTTGGTCTGGGGATGCAATTACAGTCAGATCCTTCTTACGAACCGCATTCCTTCTGCCGAAAACCACCAATGTGGTGGGTGCTGAAAGGTACTGGATCACCGATCTTGAGAACACAGCATTTATCACGATGGATGGGCATTTGCCACTTGAGAGACCAATCGTGTAGCACTTGTAAATTGTCAGTACCTTTAAGCCTGGATACTTCCGAGCACAGTTTGAGGTCAGCGGCTTAGGTCTGGCAGTCAACTTGAAGCACTTCTGGGAAATTGTCGACGAAGATTTTGAATAGTTTGGGACCAAAAACCGAACCACGTGTAACATCACTTGTTATGAGAACAGGGCCAGAGATGACTTCGTTAACCTTTACCTTCATACCAGGTCATCTAAGAAATCAGCACTCCATGAGAAAATATTACCAGCGATCCCAATATGTCGAAGTTTGATAAGGAGTAGTTTGTGTGGAACCCTATCAAACGCATTAGTAAAATCTATGAAAACAACCATAAAGCGGTGGCTGGCATCCATTGGCTTTGCCAAATTCCCTCGGGTAACAAGCAGATTGATGAGACAGGAGCATGCTATCCGAAATCTGTGTTAAGTAGGATACATGAGGCCTAGTTTCTCAATGTGAAGATGCAAGGCCGATTTGAAAATCCTTTCCATGATCTTACAAATGATCGATGATATGCACATAGCTCGGTAGTTCACGGGTATGGCATATTCTCATTTTTGTGTATTGGCTTCACAGCACCGACTTGTTACTTACATAGGAGATGACCAGCTTCAAGCGAGATCCGCACTAATAGACAGGTGTGGCAATGGATTCCGCCACCGCATGAAACGACGGATGTAGGGCATCAGAACCAGACGAACAACTGATAGAAATCGGGTTGCTTCCAATACTGTTTCAGTGTTAACTTCCATGTACGCTATGGTAGAGCGGCGACTAGGAAAATACCCCCAACTCAACGTGGTCTTCGTTGGCTACACAGTGGAATAGTACAATGCTATATGACAGGCACTAGCCATGTCATCATGAAGCACAAAGATATCTTTGTTTAAATAGAGAGTAGTATAACGTTGCAAGCTTTGATGCTTCTTCTTAGGAAGGCGAAAAGATGTTTTCGCAAAAATCTCAGATTCCTCGGCCAGCTGCTGCTCACACAGTTCTCGCTTCTCAGGTTTTCTCAGAATACATAAATCACGGTCCGCTGTAATAACAGTAAGCTTGAACTATCTGCGTAAACATTAACCGATACCAATTTTTGCCCTCTCAGCACGAAAGATCTGATTTCCTGGTTTATTTATGGGGGCACTTCGGAGGAAGATCGTTTTGTGACACTTGGAACGATGCTAAAGTTTATGGTAGATTACTCGAGAGCCCAACCAGCATCGAGATCCAAATGATGGAGGATGCTCCAGCCCACTAAGATTGCGGCCAATTGTAAATGGAGTAGGTCAACTCACCAGCATTTCCGTCGATGTACTCCTTGGACAATGAGATCTAACTGTCGCGTTTACAAAATAAGAGACTACACGGTAGTCAGTATTGCCAACTAGACGAAGAATAGCTCAAACCGTTACATCTGGTGTTGCATGCGTGAGCAAAAGTCAAGGATGTGCGGCATTTTGCCTGAAAAATCCCGGGTAGGTGATAAAACGTGTCCAATTAGTTTACACGCAAAGACTGTTACTAATAAACGGCGGCGAAGGAATCCGCAGATGAATCGCGTTCAACCATATCCAAGTCTACAGCCGCAGCGCAAAAGTCGCCTCCATGAGGCAGCATTTGCCTCCGCCGTGTATCCGCATACAATCCAGCAGATAGGATCCTGACCCTAAAGTGGATTTGTAGATATCGCTGACCGTGAGCCGCTGATACCCATCGTTAGCACTACACCAAAAACCTCCGATCCTCTGTCAATGTTGCATGTAGGTTCTATTGTGTGAAATTTAAGGTCTGTCATCCAGTAAAGAACCATACCACCCCGAATCTCTCTGCCAGAAAATCTGCGAAAGCAAATGGATATCTTGGGATAAGTGCTTCTGATTTTGAAATATCCGATGGTAGCCAGGATTCCGTAAGATTCATCAACTTATGTTGTTGCTCCGAAGTCAGGAGTAGATTCACAAACAAGCTGTTGGTCAGAGTACTAAAGTTAGCCGATAAAACACTCAATCCACTCCGGATTCTCCATGCACTGGTAGGACTAAGATTGGCCTCCACCAATTCCTCGGGAATAGTTGCACCATTCAAAAATCCACAGTGTGTAGGTTGCCTTCATCATCTGCCCAGTGCATTCGTAACTCCTCAATGGACTAATCAGTGTTAGCCCTATCTTCTTGGCAGAAATGTCACAAAACATGTAATAATTAGCCTTTCTTTTATGATGTTCGTGTAGGGATACGGCGGCATTTCACTGAATCATGGCAGACCATCTTAAGTGGACGAACCTTCGAGGAGTCGTCCAGCTTCTAGCGGAGACGAAAGGCAGAAAAGAAGCTAGTTTATAATCTGTTTCCCAGCATCGAACAACAAGGAAATCATCCGGTTTAGAAAGACTTGATCCCCTACCGAGGATAGATTATAATCCTCGGGGACATTCTTGACGTCTGACATCATTTCCGTGCGGGAAGTCTATTTCCCTCGATGTGACGCGGCGTTTGCGAGTAAGACCTTGCCTTATGCATATTCTCTGACTTATTCAGTTTGTCTGCAACAAGTTTCGACTGGTATCGAGGAGATTTCGGATTAGAGTTAAATTTTGCAGCCTTCTTCGTCTTCTCATTGTTTAGCGGAGTATTCAGATTCATAAGTACCGGAGTTCCTGCTGCCCGCTACAAAGGCAAAATCGGTTTCTTGCGTTCATTTTGTGGCCGAATAACAGACAGTTGTACCGGGGATAAAACCGAAGAAACAAGTTTGTTCGTAAGTGCTCCAGTAGCGTATGCACATTATAGTTTACACTTGACATGGTTAAACTGAAGCTCGTTCTTAGTTCACCATTCGTAAGCCCGGTTGAGATCACCTTGTAGTGCTATATGATCGTCTACTTTGCTGACTGCCCGCCAAATCTTCAACTTATTCAAAATAGTATAAAATATCATGTCGACACTCCAGGGAAGTGGTTTACAGACAACAGGAATAGCCGTAGTCCTTACATAAGGTGGCCATACGTCTCCATTTATGCGGGAAGGTTCGCACTTCAAGCTGGGTGGGATGCACTGTCACGCTTTGACGTAGGGGAACTGAGAATGTCCTGCTTTGAGCATGTAGAATGTAGGTGAATAAAAGCAATCAGTGCCGGTGCACGCACACCACATGGCCAAAATAAGTGGGCGAGGATGAGTTTTGCGCGATAGTCGACTGCCTTAGTGGGCAACACGGCAATGAAGCCTTTTACAACTAAAAATACAGAGGGAAGAATAGCGAGGACGAACATTTTGTCTTTAGTTGAGAATTCCTGCATTAAGTACAGTTTGGTTGGAAAATCATACCTAAACGAACATGCAATATGATTATCCAATTGGAGGGCGATTTCCGTTCATTAAGAAGGTTACACGCGACAACGATTCGCATATTTGATGGGACACATGCAAATCCGGATTTTCTATTGCTCACGGTGGCAGATCCGAAGTCACAAAGTAGCTAAATCGGATCGTCATAAGGTAGCTGTATTTACGGAAGCAACTTCTACTCCTGAAACAAATTACTTCCGACCAGCAAAGTGGAAACTGAGAAGCCATCATTCACACAAAATATCTTCGCTTGTCCGGCTGTATTTGATAGCAACCACAATTTCGGTTCCATGAATTGCACCAATAAGTTAGCAGAGAAATTTATTGAGCCGAAGTTTGCTTGTGCCCGCACAAAATGTGAAGTAATAATAATTAATATCCTGCTTCCATTTAGAAACGTACCTAAAAATTGAGGAAAACCAAATTCATGACAAAAGTCACAGACGCTTCAAACCACAAGCAAGTAAATGTGTTCCCACTCCTTGTGAGATTTCTTGTTCGGTCATCGGGTATTTAAGTTGGATGAGCACTCGCTTACTGATGACACATTGGACACCATTTGGGAATTTGTAATTAAGATTTTGGAACAGAATAATTTGGCCAGTCAAACTGTGTGATTTTAAATTGACAAGGCCAACGAAATTTCGGTGGCTTTCAGAGAAGAGGACAAAACAATGCTTGTGAGAAATTGAAATCATTATGAACAAGGGATCGAAGTTAAATAATTGTTTTAGATGAATTCCTCGTCAGGCATTTACAATCATATGGATACAAGAGCAATGGGTGTAACAGTGGTTTCGATCAGTTCAAATGAACTTACATCAAGTGCTCCTGGTCTCCGCATCGTCTATTTTATCTGGTCAGGTTGGGTTAAGTGCTTCGATCAGTTTCATTTGTGAACACAAAAGTGGTTGCTACAACGGAATACCGATTGCCTCTGCTGTTGCAATTGATCGGAGTCGCAGGGTGTTCGATTGGAGTTGCGAAACCTGTATAGTATTCGAAAGGAGCGGATGGGTTGGACATTATGCATACTGCACCAGTGCAACTAAAAATTGCCGCCTAATTTTTTCAAGGGAAAATTCGGGCTACTATGTTTTGCTCAATAAATTGTGGAAATTCTTGAGAAATAAATTTAGTGAATTACACAGTAGATCAGGTTGACACTTGTTCCTTTCTCACGAGTAGCAAGATTTTAGTTGTATTTCTGGTAAGGCTTTCGTCCCAATAGTTCACAGGTTACACAGCAGAGCTTAGTCCGGAAAAGTGCCAGACGCCAGATGCTATGGACATAGAGTCTAGTGGGAGGACGTCATCACCTTGCAGGCTAACCCCTGTCAGTGACGGTGGTAGATAGGTGGTGCTATTTCCCAGTTAGTTTGCAAATTACGTATCCCAGCCAACGTCCCCCATGGCTCAGTGGCTTAAGCTGCTGGCTAGTTGGCATCTGCCTCTATCGGTCATGGTTTCGATCCTCCTTAGAGGACCGAGGGAGTGCGCGCCACTGACGAGCCTCAATAGGGCGAAACGTGTCTGACGCTTTTCCGGACTAGGCTCCGCTAGGTAACTTGTGAACTATTGGGGTGAAAGCCTTATCAGAAATATTTCGTTTTATTGAAAATATCAGAAAGTGCAACATTGTTGAGAAATAAATGTTTTGGAAATATTTCGTTTTTGCTCATCCTAACATTGACACCCTACGACCGCGTTTTCCTGCCGGTTTTTACTCGTCAGTAGCAGATAGCCTGAGTAGCGGTGGGAAATCTGAGCCTACAGGTTCACAGTTGACGCCATAAGCACTATGCTCCTGTAATCGGTGATCAACGCTTGGTACAGTGGAAAGGATCCCAAAATTGGAGTTTGGGAATCCGCTGTGTGGTTCGGACGCTACAAGAACCTCAATAGAGACCTCCGTTCACTTGAGGTGGACCTCGGTCATCCCAATCAACGGACCGTATATAAAACGGCAATAGTCTGGTGTTGTTGTCAGCGCTGGCACCCCACGATCGCGATTCTTCTTGCTATGGATTCATCAGTTGAAGAGAAGAGCCTAATGGTTCACGACTGAGGCAGAAAACACTGTGCCACTAAGCTCCGTAAGCAACGCTTTGTACATCAGATAGGAATGCAAAGTTGGAGTTGGCGAACAAGCTGTGTGCTTGGGTTGCTACAAGCACCCTCTATTGAGACATCGGTTTAATTGAGGTGCATCTCGGTTACTTCGATCATTTGGACCGTATGTGAAATGTAAATATTTTGGTGTTGCTGATGCCAACACTGGCCCTCCACGACAGCGGTTTCGTGCTGGTTTGGACTCAATAGTTGGAGACAGCCCGGGCCGGCGTGGAAATCAAATCATATTGGATAACGGCTGACGCCAGAATCACTATGTCAGTGAGATCTGTGCGCAACGATAGTGAGAGCAGGATGGAATTCAAAGTTGGAGTTTAAAAATCCGCTGAGTGCTTGGGTTGCTACAATCCACCTATATTAAAACATCGGTTCACTTGTGGGGAAATTCGGTCATTCCGATCACAAGGACCGTATGTGAACTGGAAGTATTTTGATGTTGCTGTTGCAAAAACGGGCACCTTAAGACAGATTCTAAGTACTGGTTTATACTCGTCATTGGAAGATAGCCTTAGCTAGGTTGGAAATCAGAGCCTATTGGTTTAAGGCAGACGCCATTACACACTGCCACTGGGATTCTTGACCAACACTTGGTACAGCAGAATGGAATACAATGTAAGTGAATCCGCTGTGTGGTTGGGTTGCTAGAAGCAACCACTGTTATGACTTCGATTCATCGGTTTGGACATTGGTCATTGCGATCACAAGGACCGAATGTGAAATGGAAATATTGTGGTGTCGCTCATTCCAACACTGGCACCCCAAGAACGGGGTTTCGTTCTGGTTTGGACTCATCAGTTGGCGATAGCTTAGGCTGGGGTGGCAATCAGAGTGTAGTTTTCACCGCTGACGCCGTAAACACTACGTCACTGATGTACATGAGCAACGCTTAGTACAGAAGAAAGGAATTCAAATAGTGTTATGGAAAATCCGCTTTGCGGTCTTGTTACTACAAACAATCTCTATTGAGAATTGGGTTCACCTGAGTTGGATCTTGGTCATTCAGATCACAAAACCGTATTTGAAATGGAATCATTATGGTATTGCTGATAATAACATTGGCACCCTACAAAGGCCTTTGCGTCCTATTTTGGATTTATCAGTAGAATATAGCCTGCGGAATGTTGGAAATCATAGCCTATTTGTTAATGGATGACGCAACAAACACTATGACACTGAGATAAGTAACAAGCGCCTGGGAAAGCAGGAAGGAATGCAAATTTGGAGTTGGAGAATTTGCTGTGTTGTTCGGTTGAAACAATCGTTTACCTAGACCTCAATTCACTTGAGGTGGATGTCGGTCATTCCGATCATAATTACTGTTTGTGAAATGGAAATATATTCTTGTTACTAATGCCAACACTGGCACCCCACAACTGCGGCTTTGTTCTTGTTTCGACTCAGCGTTTGGAGATAGCCGTAGCGGCGGTGGAAATCAGAGCCTAGTGTATAATGGCTGATGCCTTAAACACAGCTTTACTGAGAGCGGTGAGAAACGCTTGGTACAGAAGAAAGGAATACAATGTAACTGAATACGCTGTGTGGTTTAGTGGCTACAAGCAACCTCAATTGACACCTCGGTTCAACTGGGTTGGACCGCGGTCATTCCGATTAAACAAACCTTATATGAAATGGAAATATTTTTGTTTTGCTGTTGTCAAAACTGACACCCCAGGACCGCGGTCTCGTTTTGGTCTGGAGTCATAAGATGGATACAGCACTAGCTGGGTTGGAAACCAGAACCTGGTGGTTCACCGTAGACGGCGTAAACGCTATGCCACCTAGCTCCGTGAGCAACGCTTGGTACAGCAAAAAGTAATTCAAATTGGGATTTCGAGAATCCGCTGTGTGGTTGGGTGTTGCACGCTACCCTGTATTAATAGCTCACTTAACTTTGTGTGTAGGTAAGTCATTCTAATCACCATCCAGTATAAGAAACAGAAATATTTTAGTGTTGCTTATGCCGAAACTGACAACCACCGACAGCGATTTCGCCCTGGTTTAGAGTCATCAGGCGGAGATAGCTTAAACTGCAATGGAAGTAAGAGCATAGTGGATAACGGCTGACCCTAAAAACACTAAGCCACTAACATTTGTGAGCAACGCATAGTAGCGCCGATAAAATTGCAAAGTTGGAGATGGAGAATCCGCTGTGTTTTTGGGTTGCAAGAAGACAAATTTAGAAAAAAGATGTCAGCGAACAAGCTTATTTTCATTGGTTCCTCATCAGGCTAATACACCACAAATGAAGGACACGAACGTAAACGTCAGTTAAGGGTACAGGTTCAAAACACAGATGGTCTGAGTGACCAAGCTAGGCGATTGGCCCCACGGCGATCAACAGTTTGTGTGTGTGTGTGTGTGTGTGTGTGTGTGTGGCGTTTTCCACACTATGTGACCGTGTTACAGGGGACCAGGGTAGACTTAGTGCCTGGACAAATTTCTTCTATGCACATAGGTCAGGGTCATGAAGCCTTATGGCTATCGTCTCGGCCGCTGCCAGCAGACGATATCTAACCGCCATTGTGTGACATCTGGGTACGCGGTAGATGGGCTGGAACGCCTCATGCGCTCTGATTTGATGACTCGAGTCTATCAGGTGAGTAGACACTACGCTTGCTACTGATCTACTCATGCCGCTATACAGCTAACCTGGACAGTGTTCCATGGCTCTCTCGGACAGTCTCCTTGTAGTTCTTCCGATATCTAGCCGATATATATCTTGATCGACACGAGCAAGAGAAAGAGTTTACACAGAATGAAGTACTTGACCTTGGAATTCTGTCCTTAAGTTGTTGACTCAGGGTCGGCACTGAGTAGAAGCTTAGCCGTAGGCTTGCTGTATAGTACTTTTGGATGGTTGCAGCAGTAAGCCTTTTAGACGTTGATTTAGCTATCCCGTCCCCCTTGAAAGGTAAAGATAAGTAGATCGGTTTCTTTCCTACTGAATCTAATTTTACCTTCGTCTCTCTTACCTCCATATTTCTCTGAACGGACCTGTCGAATGCATGCGTCCCTCCGGGACAGTGATTCCACGTCTTTATGGTTTACCACGATTGCATAAAGAAAGACTTTCATTGAGGCGATTATTAGACATGTGTGATTCTCCACATCACTAAACAGCGAAAGGTCTCGCTAAGCTTCTAGAACCGATCAGAAAAGTCCTGTCCAAACACAGCATCAGAGATACATTCAGCTTTGTAGACTCCATAAGCCATATGCTTTTAACAGGAAGGAAAATGTTTTCTCTAGATGTAGTGTTGCTCTTCACTAAGGTTCCGCTGTAGGAGACGATAAACTATCTTTGCGACCTTGTTAGATTGCAACATATGGATATCGGCGTCTCGAAAGAGCGACTTAAACCGTTGCTTCTGATGTGTACCAGGAACGTAAAATTCCTCGTCGAGGGGAGGATCTACAGACAGGAGGACGAAGTTGCAATGGGCTCTCCGTTGTGACCATTGTTAGCAGACGTATTTATGCGTAAATTAGAGCACAACTATCTAAACGGAGTTACCGACAAATGTGTCTACTACGGACGGTATGTGGACGATATATTCTGCACCTCAGATAGTCATCTATGCACGGATGAATTGGTGAGGCAATTTAACTCAGCTCACGCAAACATAAAATGCATCCTTGTATCTGAGTGTAACAACTCAATGTCATACTTAGACGTTTAGATTAGCCGAAGATCTGACGGATCGTTCCAGCGCAGTTTCCATAGAAAGACAAGGCGGAATGAGCAATATACTCACTCTGCCAGCTTCGTCCCGTTCAGCCAGAAACGAAAACTTGTTCGGTGCCTAACCTAGCGAGCAAGAAGGATATGTAGCGAGGACATGCTTTCGGACGAGCTAAATTTATACGAAGCCAATACGATAGAAATGACTATCCTGAGAAGACCGTTCGGAGAAATATGGAGGTAAGAGAGACGAAGGTAAAATTAGATTCAGTAGGAAAGAAACCGATCTACTTATCTTTACCTTTCAAGGGGGACGGGATAGCTAAATCAACGTCTAAAAGGCTTACTGCTGCAACCGTCCAAAAGTACTATACAGCAAGCCTACGGCTAAGCTTCTACTCAGTGCCGACCCTGAGTCAACAACTTAAGGACAGAATTCCAAGGTCAAGTACTTCATTCTGTGTAAACTCTTTCTCTTGCTCGTGTCGATCAAGATATATATCGGCTAGATATCGGAAGAACTACAAGGAGACTGTCCGAGAGAGCCATGGAACACTGTCCAGGTTAGCTGTATAGCGGCATGAGTAGATCAGTAGCAAGCGTAGTGTCTACTCACCTGATAGACTCGAGTCATCAAATCAGACCGCATGAGGCGTTCCAGCCCATCTACCGCGTACCCAGATGTCACACAATGGCGGTTAGATATCGTCTGCTGGCAGCGGCCGAGACGATAGCCATAAGGCTTCATGACCCTGACCTATGTGCATAGAAGAAATTTGTCCAGGCACTAAGTCTACCCTGGTCCCCTGTAACACGGTCACATAGTGTGGGAAACGCCACACACACACACACACACACACACAAACTGTTGATCGCCGTGGGGCCAATCGCCTAGCTTGGTCACTCAGACCATCTGTGTTTTGAACCTGTACCCTTAACTGACGTTTACGTTCGTGTCCTTCATTTGTGGTGTATTAGCCTGATGAGGAACCAATGAAAATGAGCTTGTTCGTTAACAATTTCTCTTATGTCTATTCCCAGTATATTTTATCGGGTAAATAATACATATATACTGGAAACTCGGTTCACTTCATGTGCACCACGGTCATTCCGATCACAAAACCTTATATGAAATGGAAACGTTTTGGTGTTGCGCCAACAATGGCACACTACGACCGAGGTTTCTTCCTGGTGTGGAATCGTCAGTTAGAGATTGCCTGAGCTGACACGGTAAGCACTCTGCCACTGAGATCCGTGAACAGCGCATTTTATGGCCGATAAAATTTCAAAGTTGGATTTGGTGAATGCGCTGTGTGGTTGGATTTCAAGTAGCCATCTTTACTGGGACCTCGGTTCACTTGAGGTTTACCACAGTCATTCGGATTAAAAGGACCGTGTATGACATGGAATTATTATGGTGTTGATGACGTTAACACTGGCCCCCCTGCGACCGCCTTTCGTCCTGGATTGTACTCATCATTTGTAGACTGCCTAAGCAGGGTTTGAATTCAGAGCCTGGAGGTTTACTACAGACAAAAATACAATACCTATTTACTATGACACTGAGATAAGTGAGCAACACTTGGTGCAGCAAAAACGAATTCAAATTTGGTGTTGGAGAAGTGACAGTGTTAGGGTTGCTAAAAGACACATATCTATTAAAACATCGATTAGCTTGTGGTGAAACTCGGTCATCTTAATCACAAGGACAATTGGCGAACTTTAAATATTTTGATGATGCTGATACAAACACCTGCAATCTACGACGGGGTTTACGTCCTGGGGTATATTCATCAGGTGGAGATAAGCTTAGCTGCTGTGAAAATCAGAGAAAATATTGGCTCACGCAGACGCCATAAACACAAGACCACTGAGATCCGTGTGCAACGCTTTGTACAGGAGAAAGGAATTCAAAGTTGGAGTTGGAAGAGCCTCTGTGTGTTTTTGTTGCTACAAGCAATCTCAATTGAGACTTCGGTCCATTTGAGATGGACCACAGTCATTCCGATCACAACGAAAGTATGCGAAATGGAAATATTGTCCTGTTGCTCATCCTAACGCTGGCACCCCACGACCGCGGTTTCGTCCTGGTTTGGACTCATCGGTTGGAGATAGCCTGCGCTGGGCTAAAAATCCGAGACCATTATTTCACTGCTGCTGCCATAAACACTATGTCACTGAGATCCGTGCGCAACGCTTGGTACAGCAGAGGGGAATTTAAGTATGGATTTGGAGAACTCGCTGTGTGGTTGGGTTACTACAAACAATATATGTTAACAATTCGGTTCACTTGATGTGGATCTCGGTCATTCCGATCAGAAGGACCGGATGTTAGATGGAAATATTTTGCTGATGCTGATGCCAATGCTTGACCACCACGACCGCGGTTTCGTTCTGGTTTGGACTGATCAGGTGGAGATAACCTGTGTTGGGGTAAAAATCATAGCCAGTTGTTACACATATGTCGCCATAATCACTATGCCACTGAGATCTGTGATCAAATCATGGAACAGATTATGGTTATTCAAAGTTGGAGTTGGAGAATCCGCTATGTGGTTTGCTTGCTACAAGCTACCTATATTGAGACCTCGCCTCACTTAAGGTGGAACTCGGGCACTACGCTCACAAGGCCCGTATGTGAAATGAACTTATGTTGGTGTTGATGATGCCAACGTTGACACCCTGCGCAAATGGTTTTGACCAGATTTGGAACTATCAGTTAGAGATAACCTGAGCTGGATTAGAAATTTGAGCCTATTCGTTCACGGCTGACGACATAACCACTATGCCACTGAGATCCGTGTGCAACTCTTGTTACGGCAGAAAGGAATTCAAGGTTGGAGTTGGAGAACCCACTGTGTGGTTGGGTTGCTACAATCAACGTCAATTGTGACCTCGGTCCACTAGAAGTGGAACTCGGTCATTACGATCACTACGAGCGTATGTGAAATGGAAATATTTTGGTTTTGTTTATGCCAAGGTTGCACTGCAAGACCGCCTATTTGTCCTGGTTTATACGTGGTTGGAGTCACTCAATATCTGCTACGCTAATATGAAATCGCCGCGCAGCCTTCGGTAGCGTCCGTTGAAAATTCCCAGCAATTTCGGTCTTCGGCGGTAAGAGTGATAGCGTAGGCCCTTTACATTCTTTGTTGTTCTTCGTTGTGCTGCCTTGAACGTCTCTAGGTCGCGCTTCAACCAAGGTTGTAAGCTTGAATAGCGTATACAACCTGCGAGCGCACGTAGGAATCGTGCATCATTGGGAAGGTTGATGAGTCGCATCTCCCGAATGCCCTTCGCAGCATGCCGACGTGGTAATTGCCTCTTTACGCAGCTACCGCAGCCTGTATTGAACAGTTGGGGTCGCTCTGTAAGATCACACCAATGTCACGTTTCTGGGAGCTGGACTGCAATCCGTTTGACCCAAGCAAATAAGTGTAGTTATGTCTATGGCGTAATCGCACAACGCGACATTTGTCTACGCTGAATGGTAGGGCGTTTTGAACTGACCAATTCGACAGTGTGTTAAGATCGCACTGGAGCCGTTCGTGGTTGTCTGGTCCTCTGATCCTTCGCCATACCTTGATATCATCAGCGAAAAATAGGAAATCGGAAGTAATTGCTCTCAGCAAAATCGTTAATGAACACCAAACATAAACGAGGTCCAAGCACCGAGCCTTGTGGTACTCCACACGCCACATCGATTGCATGAGAAAATGATTCTTGGACTCTCACATCTAGCCGTTGCTCGTGTAGTAAATTGCTAATCCAACTCAGGATTGGGTCGACAATATTGTAGTTTCGAAGCTACTAAAGAAGAATTCGATGGTCTAAGCGAAGTGCAATTAATAGGTTAGTATTACATGAATGCTTTTGACGAAAGCCATGTTGCTCTGGGGCAATTAAGTTGTGGTTTTCTAGCTGCTGCATAAAAGCATCTGCGACGATTGATGCTATCACATTGGATAGTAAAGGAAGTAGCCTTATTGAAGGATAGTTAGTAGGGTCAATGCGGTAAATGATGTAAAGCATCGTGGAGTCGTATTTACAAAAATGGATAGCGTAGGCGCTGAAATGACAAAAGTGGAAACTGCGTTCCACAGTTGACAAACTCGAAGGGGAAAGTAATTCCGGCGGCGCTCCAGCCGACTGTATGGAGTGACAAGTTTCAATTTATGCCCCATCAATTCTGTGCTGCAGCCATGATCCAGGAGGTCTCGGCAAGCGTGACCGGGGATTTACAAAATCTGTAACGCCGGGATGAGGTCACCGCGTAGACGGCGATCTCTTCCGCTGTACACTCCCAAGGCTTCCAGTCACCTATGATATTGCAGATGGTACCAGGCCTTCACATTTTCCGTTGCCCGTCTCTGTGCGGTCTCCAGTGCAACCAGGTCGCATTTTAACCAGGGTTGTCAAGTCTGGATCGAATACCCTAAAGGGGGCCCCACATACGCACTGAACATTTGAGGGAAGACAGAGCGATCGAACCTCCCGAACGTCCTCCTTAATAGACCAACATGTTGGTTCGCAGTTTTGCACGCCTTCAAGGACTGCGTCGAACAGCCGAGATCGTCTTGGATTACCGACCCAAGGTTTCACTCTTGTGATGCGGTTTTCAGCAAATCGCCTCCAAGCTTGGATGATTAGCTGGGCTTGTGGCGGACATGCACGGTTTTGCACTTATCCGTGTTAAACGGAGTACTTTTACTTTTGACCAGACAAAAATCTCAGTCTAAACCTCGTTGCAACATATCATGATCTCCCTGACAGTCGATTGCCCTCCATAGCTTGATGCCATCTGCAACAAGCAGGAAAGTTGACTTGATGACGCTCGCAAGGTCGTTAAGGAAGAACCAGAATGACCGCGGCCTCAACACCGACTCATGTAGAACACGCCTATCCACACCAATTGGATCAGAAAATAAACCACGAACTCGAAACTGAAGGCGCTGCTGAAAAAGGGAGTTTCTGCTAAATCCAAAGACAGAGTTTTCAACTCAGTATGCTTACAACTTTTGGAGAAGGATGCAGTGAACTATGCGATAGAATGCTTTGGAAAAGTCTAGGTAGCTAACATCAATGTCGGTCCCACTGTCGGCTATCTCGGTCCAACTGCCATGGGCAGCAGTAGTTTGGTAGTAAAAGACAGTTGCTGACGGAATCCGTGTTGCTCCGGTGCTATGATTGTGAAACGTGGGCGAGAAAGCTGATTGCCAGTGCGCGCGTGTTCGCTACCAATCATGCTTGGGACAGACCCTGTGAGCTTGCTGCCAGGGCCCAGCCGAAGGCTGATGAAATCGCGCCTCAGACATCATGCGACTTGCCAAAGTCTGACCTGAATCTGATGAAATCGCGCGTCAGCCATCACGTACGATGCCATGCCCCGGGTAGGCGGATGAAGACTGGGGTGCCCGAACAAGACGGTGAATTAGCCAGACGGAGCGGACAATCAAGTGTGGAGCGCGGGCGTACAGCCGAATCCACCAGGTGATGTTTAGAGGAGTGGTGAGACCGACATATAAATATGAGTGTTCTCGATCCTACTACAACTGCGGTCGACTGAGCCTTCTTCTGTCTTCCTTCCTGCCGGATTTGCCAATGCATCAAGCAAAACAGGCGTAGGGGCGTAGATTTAGCAGCAGGCGTGAATCAACCGGTCGATGGCGGGTACAGCGTTATAACAGATGTTAGACCTTTCAAAGTAGCCTATTACACCCTCAGTTATGACCGATTCCATCACCCTAGAGAGCCCGGGAGGAGAGTCACTGGGAGATAGTTGGTTGGCTCTGAAGGCCAAAATCAGGCTAAATGAAAATCATGCAAATGCTGCTTTGCTTCCACATGTTAGGGACCTGCTGTTCGCCAAATTTGGAAATCTCGGTAATGGTTTAGCTATCCTCGTAGCTGGCACCCGCAGTGCTTCCGGGGGGAATGTTGTCAACTCCGGGGGAACTATGGGTCTCAAAATTGTCGCTGACCTAAGCGTGACGTTTGTAAATACTAACATCTGGGAGAATGGGGCAGGTATATTACAATGATTGATAACTACCGACCAACCCACCCCACTACGATACTCGCTCGGCTGTTTGAAAAACTGCTCAGCAAGGAGCTGTTGAAGTTTGTTGATTCTATTTGGCCTGATCAATAATTCGCAGCATGGTTTTCTTAACAAGCGATCGTGCATCACCTGTCAGTTAGATTAGTTTAATCACATTTCAGAATCAATCGATTCATGCTATGCTTTAGTAATCTTGTTTCTTGACATACACTAAGCCTTCGACCGAGTACCGCACAAGCGACTGTTACAAAAGTTGAAGAACTTTGGGATCCGGGACCCATTACTAGGTTGCCTATCGTTATACCTGAGTAGTCGTCATCAGGTGGTCACTTTAGGTGATTATATCTCTGATCCAAGCTCAATCACCAGTAGGGTATTTCAAGGGGCGTGCTCGGTCCCTCACTCTTGTTGCTCTACACCAATGACATCTTTACATCTGTAAAACATGGTAGGCCATTTTTATTTGCTGACGATATCAAAATCGTCTATAAGCTTCGGCGTGACGAGCTGCACGGGACATTACTGCTCAATCAAGATGATTTACATTCCCTTGAGTCATGGTGCTGCACATGGGTGATGAATCTCTCATTTAAGGAATCAAACATCATGTCTTACAGCTGCTGCATCCCCGAAGGATCTGTCACCCTAAATAATGAACACGTCCCTACACAGTTGTCCACGCGATCTCATGGAATTAGGTACCCTCCAACCTTCAATATCTCCGAACTGGCTCAATACCAAGTAGCACGTGCCAGACAGTCTAAGTTCAATATATCAAACAACATGCACACAACTCGTGCTAGTGTTGAGCTATTCAAGCTACTCACTCATCCCATCCTCAAATACTGTAGCGTAATATTCGGCAATATGAGAAAGAGTGACAGAATTGCTGTGGAGCACCTGCAGAGGTCATGTACCAAACATCTGACTGGTAAACACGCTGCAATGAACTTCACCTCGAACCACTTTGGATTCGGCGATTGAAGTACAACTTGTTGCTGCTTTTTAACATGTTACACAGAATGACTTATTCCGACCTGTGTACACTCAATTTACAGCATTGCCCAACTCGACCTCTCCGCTACAAATGTTTACACTGATTATACCGAAGGCTAGAACGGACAACCGCTCTAATTTCTTCCTGGTCAGCTACAGCTATCAGTGGAATAAGCTACCAATAAACCGCAGGTCATGTGACAATGTGGCAGCATTTAGAAACAGCCTCGCCAATCACCTTGATTTAACTACCATAATCGCTATATTCACATGGGAAAATCCCTCGATAAGCTATTCCAAAAGGGGCCCAAAAACATATAAACACCAATGTTTGCATAACTAGGCTCTGACCTCAATCATCCACTAGAATGTTATTACATGAAACGTGTATCCCAATAGTCCACCTATGCATGTCACTCATTCAAGAGTATGGATGCTTCTGTACAGATTGACCTATGCCGCTATAGACACAGTTTCTCCCATCAAGAGAAATATACGTATTATTATCTTCGGTAGCAATAAATTCCTGGAGCACATCGGAATATGGTGGCATGTTGTAGCCCTAGAAGGTTGGTTGCATCCTCGGCGGTTTGAGCACATCCATGTGCTGAGTTAATTGGGGGAACACGTTTCACATTCCGGAGGCTGTTCACATGTCTGTACAGAAGCTTTTTGTTAACACACAACTTCTCCACTAGACTCCGCTGGTGTACCAATTTGTCCTCGCGCACAAGTGTGGTACAGTGATTAGGATGCACAACATAGTTACTCCAGCTGTCTGGGCTAGGGTTTGCTCTATACACATGCCATGCTGCGTCTCTTACTGATATGTGTTTTCGGGCTCTAGTCCGAATGAATGATTTTGCCCTTGCAGAACGAAGGGGCTTGTTGACCGACACAGATTTAATCAGAACACTGAACTTGCCAGTAAAATCCAACAAAGCACAATAAATGGAACAGTCATCCGAGAACTACCAGCTGGCATCTCACACAAGTCCTGCCAGTATGTCGTAGTGGGTGATTGTTCAGAACAAGTTACTATCTTCTTGTGGATACTCCGCATAACACACGAAGTCGTAACTTAGGCTTACGTATTCACTACGTCCCAGTGGGCTCTCCAGCCTTGGTTTCTTAACCATGAACTAAAGTGCCATGGTTTAACCACTGATACTTCAGTTCACGTTGGAACATTTTGCTTTTGATATTTTTGCATTTCCATCCTGTGGGTCTTGTAAACTGATGCTCTTTATCCCATCGTACACTATTGAACTATTGAATTTTCTGTTAGTGAGCACTAAATCAAGCACAGATTGTTTATTTCAGGCTCTGAATCGGGTGGGTGAACTGACATGGCTGAAAAGCGGAATGCTTGAAATATACGCTTGCAGATCGGCCTTAAACTGCACGTTGGGGGATGCCAGACCTTTCAAATCATGAAGATTGAAGTAACCTGAGATAAGAACATGACTGATTCGCCCTCGTAAGACGCTCCCCAAGGAGAATGTTAGGCGGGAGTCTATCTCTAGGGTGGACATTGGGGAACGATAAACAACAGCCAAAAGGTAAGTGTCCTTGACTCTCAGTTGCAGACTGCACCGGAATGAGTCTATGATCAGGGTTTCAGGCTAGTCCACCGGTTCGCACTGCAGGTCATTGCTGTAGTCAAACATTACCCCACCGCTTTTGCTAGGCCGATAGTTTTGGAGAAGTGACATACTATTTATCGATACTTTGGCATGGGGAATTGCTGGGTACAACTAGGTTGCTGTAAGGATTATGAGGTCCCAGGCGTGTGACGCTTGACGTAACAGCAGTTTGGTTATCTTGTTCAGGTGACCTTCTATATTGCTGTACATGCAGGGAAGATTCTCTGTTTCTAGCAATGAATCGTGGGATGGGTGTTTTGGAAAAAATTGTGCCGGCCAGTAAAAGATCCGCAACTAATTGTTTATTGTGTAGGGGATGACGAACTCATCTGTGTCCGATTCATGGATCCTACCATTAGCTGTTTACTTCTCTCTTTGTATCTACTGCATGGGGTGTGTTTACCAGTGTCGTTGGTTAGTTGTTTGGAGCTATCTGAACTCTTGTCGGCAGGTTATCTCACTAAGTGAATGCTCTCGTGTGTTTGCTTAGCTCGGAAGGAAGGATGCTGCGGCCCGCATTCCATGCCTACACTACCATTGCTGACATTTGTCTAGATTGAAGGACCAGTTTCACAATCCTCGGGCCACCTCCTTTGTAGTTTGGTGATCGCCGCAGCCTCGAGATTGACTGTGCTATGACATTTTCCAGAAAGACGGTCTCGCGAATGCACCGCCATTGCTCCCGTTCGTGATCGGCCTCTCTGCGCTCATCATGACTTTCAGCGTCGGGGAAGCCCAGCACCAGGATGATCCTGACTACGAATTCCTTCAGGTTTTCGTCCAACTAGTGCCTCGCCTGTCTACGCTCGGTGCCCCGAATAACCTGGAATAGGCGGATGGAACATGACCCATTCCGGAGGCAAGCTGTTAATAACAGGACAGCTTCTGCTTTGTTGGGAGAAGCCAGCAAAACTCGGAGAAGTCTTGGTTCACCATAGTGCTGTGAGTTTGGGTGACAAGTAACGCGCATCAAATTTGCGGGCATAGTTACAACACCTATAGTATCACATGTGGAGTTCCACTGGTTTATGTTATCGAGTTGCTTTTCTTTTAAAATATTAGACGTCGATTCTGCAACATTTGGCCCAGATTACTGCTGGAACACTAAGTGCAACTATGGTTGTGGTCAAGCGACCAGCTGATCTGTATACAGTCGATGGAGGCTGTTTGGGTAAAGCTTCATCCACTTCATTTACCATGGGTCCAATAAGAGTGGCCGAATATCTAGATTTCCGGTTACCTTTGGCAGCAACCAAGTTCAAACCACCTCTATGTCGAAATCATTCTGCGTTTTCGGAACCGTTTGGAGGGTAGACGAGGTGCTGACCGTGCTCATTGCAATCGGACTGGCGGTGGTTGTTTCAGGCATGTGTGAACTATTGGTGGTATTGGCGCTTAATGCCACAGATGATGTACTTTTAGCGCACTGCCTAGCCTACTTCCTCAGTTTTAATGAGGTGCTGGATGGGTATGACCGGGATTTACACTCTGTCACGCTTTCTACAAAGGGATCGATTTTGGTGCTCCTCATTTGTTCAAACATTGCCTCCAGTGGTTCGTATTTCTGCGATAGTTCATGTGCAATCTGTACCACTGGGATGCCTATAAATATTGAATTAAAACAATGAATATGGTTTACTAGTGTGTAGCTTCAACTGGTTCACTGTCAGCTTGGAACATTTACGATGGAACTTGCCATGGCAATCGCTGCGCTGGATTCCAACTTGTACATTGGTATGGCATGAAGGAAGGCGACAAACTAATGTCGATCTGAATGCGGTAACGTGGGCTTTTGATTGGTCGCCACGATCCATTACGACGATCGATGGTAATCCCAGAGAGGCCCGACGGTGTATGGTTTCCTGCTGGGCGCGTGTGCGCTCAATTATGTACATGTTCCAGGTCGTCACGTCCTGTGTGTCTGCCCCAGGCAGGGCAGGTTTAAGCGGCTAGATCGTTCACGCGGCAAACAGAGCGACTGAGCGATACGGACACCACGTGTACGATAGCTACTTTGATGATTGTCCACAGCTGTGGTTGCTGATTCGTCAGATGAATCGTGTAGTCACTTTTCGTTTAAGACCACAAATATTTCTGTGTGGTTCGTGATTGTGTTCTTCGGGAATAGTGCAAAAACCGCAACGGGGAGATAAAGGACGATCCACACAAGCTAGATCCGAAAGATGGAGT
>OX104067.1:19933000-19955177 GCA_944474145.2 Dicrocoelium dendriticum | reverse complement strand
CTTGAACCTGTGCGACAACAGCTTGCTACTTACAGCCTTCGTGACAGTTCCCATTATGTCGAAAGCGTCAAGGATGATAAAAGCAATGAGAAAGTAATGCTCTCTTTCGATGTCCTCTCACATTTTACCTACGTCCCACTGGTTGAGACGATTGATTTCATTTGCGAGTATATAGCCGGGTCAGGAATGAAAGCGTGTATACCTACGCGTCAGCTCAAAACGCATGTTGTTACGCTGCACCTGAAATGTGCAGTTTCTATTCAACAGGAAATACTACCGGCAGAAGGACGACTTGGCCATGGGATCCCATCGGACTGCTATTAGCGTATATCTTCATGGCAAAGCTAGAGAGAACAGAAATGCGGGCGACGATAGATCTTTTTGACCACTATCATCGATACATGGCTGGCTAGTCGAACAACCTCCTGGAGGTGTCAGCTGGGTGGTTCGGGTTTAACTCGTTCCAGCAAATAGTTCGGCGGCAGTGTTCCAGGACGTGTTGGGTTTCGCCTGGCAAGCGTTCTCCCTATAAAAAGCCACAAATGTCTGCTTAACAACACTGTGACGTGGCGGTCATGAATTGCCACAAAACAAAGTCACTGCCTAGTGGATATCCCGATAATTCTATCCAACCCACGAACACCAAACTCCCACTCGCATATTGATGACGATATCAAACATTGAAGCTTGGAGCAGCACAACTACAAGCACGAAATACACAGCTACATACACATACACACACAATGACATACATACATATCCCCTACACAAACACAAACTGCTATGGGAAACATATCGGATTTTTGCACATTCTTGATCATGCATCGTTATGTCAAAAGGATCATGCCTGTAAAGGCGTGCCTCACCTGTTGAGAATAAAAGCTTTATTTGTTTATTTATTTATTTATTTATCGTGGTGGAATAAGGTGTTAGTCTGGATGAAATTCCCGACCACTTTAACCGAGTGCAGTGCAGTTTACTTCCGAGAAAGAAAGCGATAATCGGCTACCATGTCCTAATGTCTTAGTAACTAGGAGACCAGACGGATGCATCCAGCGTCAAGTCTACAGAAAGACAACGTGGATAGATCAGTACACGAACTTTCACAGATTCGTTCCTATGAGATACAAGTGCAACTTGGTTTAATGTCTTACCACAAGAGCACGTCGAATCTGTTCAGAAGAAACCCTAGATGCCGTGTTGATGTTCATACAGAATGCTCTACATGAAAACGATTATCCCGATAAATTTATTTTAAGGAACATTCAAGAAAAACCCAGACCAATGCTAGGGTAAAAAGCAGCAAGGAAAGAGCTATTTATACGTTTACCATTCAAAGGGGATACGGATAACGAACGTCTATCCAGAAGCCTTTCGGTCGCGGTAAAGTCCGCCTTCCCAGCAGCCTCGTTGAGGTGGGTGTTTTCAACGGAACCACTCATTCGTTCACAAGGTGCCGTTGCTCACCAACTCAATGGTAATACATCATTTCGAGTGCGCCTGTGGCGCAACGTATATTGGTCGAACGGCGCGGCAGTTCTCTAAACGAGGGAACGAACAATGACATTGTTGGTTGTGTCAAGGCGCACCGGGACCATTAGTAACGAAATCCTGGCCCCACATTGTGGACAACGGCTGAGGTGGATTAGAAACGCGCCCTCCGAGTGTGAGTTACATGTACACAAATTGCAAGTGTGCAATTTCATCCATCTTTTCCTACTCGTCGGCATATGTGCAAAACTTATTTTACTTTCGTCAGGCCCTTGTTACACAATTACCAGGCTTATAAAGCACGACTGTGACATCTGTTTATTCGCAGCACTGTGCGTAACCGAAACAACGGCCTAGTGGCTCATAATCACACACTTCACTGTTGACGTGCTGGCCGATGCGGTCAGTCTCACCGCTGTCCCCCGTTTACTGCCCATCGGGAGTACAGACTGCTGTGATGGTTTCGGTTCACTGTTTATCAACATTGCGGCTACGTCTACAAACTTAGTCGTAAGTCATGTCTTGTTAGAGAACCACGTTTACGATTTCCACTACGTTGAGTTTTGTTCAATTTGTCTTTTGGGAATCAAGCCGTGCGTGAGACTAGGCTTATAGAGTGCAATATATCATCTACTGTCACTTACAGTTGACTCGTGGACGTACAATGTTCAATCCTGATGATTATCTGCCTACTACTGATGTTGAGTTTGGCTCCAATGTTCCTGTTACTGATCGCTTAGCAGTCGCTGAGATGCGTGTTCGGGATTTAGTATCAATGTTATCGAAGACCAAGCTGAGGGTGACGACAGTCAAATTCTTACCCCACATAAGTTAGACATACAGGCGCGTTGACCTTTGTCGATGATCGGAGCGCAGGCGATAATATCATTGTGGCTTCACCCAGCAAGACTGAGCTAACCGCACACCCACATGATGATTCAGCTTGGCGTCCTAGTTTTCACCGTCCCTTCGTTGGTGCACATGTTCTACCATCCAGTGCGGTGTGTTCGCAACGAACCATTAGCCCACTTCAGCGACACTAGTCAATGCACGTCACGTGATAGGATGCACTAACGCGCTTCCGAAACTGGAGATTGTCCGGTTTGACAGTGACCCAATGAACTACTGGCCTTTCATACGCAGTTTCCAATCTGATGTGATGAGATGTACCGAAGTATCTGAAGTGCTGTTATCGTATTTGATGTACTACTGTGAATGGAATGCCAGAGAAGCGATTGAGAGCTGTTCCAGATTAGAACCAGAGGAGGGTTTCACCGATGCTCTGGATACGCTTAGGACTCGATTTGGTCACCGATACCTTATTGCTCGTGCTCATATCAACCGACTGCTAGAAAGACAGGTTGTAAAATATAATAATGTGGATGCCCTTAACAAGTTAGCTGGTCAGATGAGGGTATGCATACATACCTTAAGACAGCTCAACCAAGAAGCGGATTTGAACGCCGCGGTGACAATTTCTGCTGTTGTCAAGTGGCTAACGTATGCTGCGCAGCAGGAATGGTTTAGTGAGCGACAGCCTTAGTGCACGCCTCCAGAGAAACAAGCTTCACTGATCTACACGAATCTGTGATTGGTTCTGCAGAAATAGTGGCTACCTAGTCGATGAACTCGGGGAAGCATTTACAGAGGCTTTAACACCACTCAAAGGTGGTACGGTCAGGATCACGTGGAACACGCACACATCTGTTTGCAGTACAAGGAGCAGTGGAGCCATGCCAGAGCCACGCGAAATGTTGTGTAATTTCCTCTACCGACCAATATCTGGATCAACGTCCACAGTTTCTATCCTTAAGCGCCATGCAACTGGCCTCTGTAGTGTCCACCGATAACCTGTGTGATTTTTGCCTTAAGACCAACCAAGTCGCTACTGACTGTAGATCAAGCGACATGTGTGGATTTAACAGCTGTCATGCTATTCATCAAACTCTACTGCATTACGCCGTGGTGACTGCTGTCATTTCACAACACGCCGCAGTTAATTAAATGAGCACTTTCGCTAACCGGATAGTCTCGGGGTCATTCCAGTAAGAATAAAAGGCATTGAGAGGACCATAGTTACCAACCCTGTGCTAGAATTGGGCTCCGACTCATCGCTCATTGCTGCACAGTTTCTAAGGGATTTGAAGGAGACACCAAACTTTCACAGTTAAGGGTCTCAACACTTTTCTACGCATGCAGTCTAGGTTCCGCAGTGAGAGAGCTAGAAATTTGGACTATGGATAATGGGGAATCTGTCAAAGTGAGCCAAGTATGGTTGGAGAAGAATATGCCAAAGGCGCGGCGGGTATTCTCGATCCATGAGCAACTTCGACGCTGGAGTCACCTTAAAGAAGTAGGCTTTCTGAATACAGGAGGTTGCAGCATCAGACTTCTGCTGGGCATAAACGCCTCAGAGGCGCACTGGGTTCTGGAACAACGGCACGGAAATCCAACAGAGCCATTCGCTACTCGTGCACCACTTGAGTGAATGCTGGTCGGTCCGGTGGGTATCATGAAGTGTGAAAGAGCGGGTATGAACAATACAACTACCGAGTCGAACGATGGATTTTACCGAACACAGTATTTATTGCCTCGCTATGTCAGTTGGTGCCGAGGAAAATCCCTTAAAGATGGACGCTAGTAACGCTATGGTGACCCAACAGCCGGATCAAGCTGAAAGTAAGCGCGATAATCGGCTTCACATGTACCGTAAGGAGATTGATAACTTGAAAGGATGATTAGAGAACTCTGAACACCAGAGAACTTTGTTGACTCGGAAGTTGGAAATGGTGCCGAGGTATGAAAAGAAGCAGCGTGCCAATCACTTGGCGATGCGCAAAAAGGTTTGAAGGCGATTTGTCCGGTTTCATTAGGCGAATTGAGGGAGTCACTGGCCAAAAGGAAGCAGCGGTGAATCAGTTAAAGACCTTCCTAATTGTTGTTGGCAGTATGTAGTGCGAGATGCAAAATGCTGTACGTCCTTTCGGAAGTTGAAGAAGAGGCGGCATACGAAGAGTCGGAAATTGAACGTGGGTGGTCTACTTTTCTGCGCTGGTATGCGTAACCGAAAGGGTATTTGACCAAAGGGCGTAGTCGAAAGCGTCAAGAAGGGAACAGATGGTCTCGTTCGGGAAAAAAGTATTAGGTCTTCCAAGGGAGTTCTTCACAGGGATGTCAGACAACGTGTTTTCTAGAATAGACTCCGGAGCAGAAACCTGCTGGAGGCGCCAGCGGAAATTATCGGGGGAGTATGAACTACATGCACACAAATCACAAATTTGCAATTTCATCCATCTTTTCCTACTCGTCGGCATATGCGTAAATCTTATTTAACTTTCATCAGACCCTTGTTACACAATTACCAGGCTTATAAAGCACGACTGTGGCATCTGTTTATTCGCAACGCTGCGCGTAACCGAAACAACGGCCTAGTGGCTCATAATCACACACTTCACTGCCGATCAGGAGTACAGACTGCTGTGATGGTTTCGATTCATTGTTTATCAACATTGTGGCTACGTCTACAAACTTAGTCGTAAGTCATGTCTTGTTAGAGAACCACGTTTACGATTTACACTACGTTGAGTTTTGTTCAATTTGTCTTTTGGGAATCAAGCCGTGCGTGATACTAGGCTTATAGAGTGCACTTTTCATCTACTGTCTCTTACATTTGACTAGTGGACTTGCAACGTTTAATTCTGCCACTTACACTCTCCGTGCTCGCTCTTCATTGCTGGGCTTAGCTTACTCTCTTCTCTGTCTCTGTCTGACAACAGATTTGGCATCGGCAATTCACGCAACATGTCCAAGACTGCAGAAGGGTTGCTGGCAATTCTGCACAAACAGCAAGGGATTTCGAGGTGGCTCTAATGGTTATAATGGAAAACTTGATACGGCAATCCTGCATGAAGTCGCCAATTCCTGTCCCGGAAGATAGTGCAGCCGAAAGGATTGCACGTAACATTACGGAGTTATACTATGAACCTTACCTTGAGCTCATTTCTGAATCCTGGTTCAAACGGTATGAGTACATTGTCAAAATTGTACTGAAGCTCAAAGACGATGCATAGCGAGTCCTGCTGTTGCTGAGGAAGTTTGGTACAACTGAACACACACGACATGCAAATTTTATCTCGCCAAGGAACAGCAAGGACCTTGTTTTCGACGAAACTGTACACCTGCCATCGGAAATTTTCAGATGGTGAAGATTTCATCACATATGCTGGTGGACTCAATTTCGAGTGCGAACAGTTCAAACTGTCTACTATGACAGAAGCTAAGTTCACGTGTCTGATTTTAATCTGCCGTCTTCAGTCATACTCCCACAGTGATATCAGGATCAGTTCCGTGAGCAATATTGAGCTGTCTCCAAATATTACTATAAAGCAGATAATGCAAAGTGTCAGCGTTTGGTAAACCTCAAGCAGGATGCAGTCATGTTGGTGCGATCATCATGCAATTCCACTTTCAACGTCACAAGGATATGATTAAAAAAGCCGCTGGAATAGCAGCACATGTCGTAGCGAGAACACAATTCGTGTGCTGGCAGGAGGGCGGATGGCATTTCCTAAAGCTCTGCCCCTATAAGGATAAATGCTCAGAGTGTAACCTATGCGGCCACAAAAAATCAACATTGAAGAAGGAAATGTTTCCGGACACCTGGCCAAAGATGTCAATCAGTCAGTCGCTCACACAATACCGAGCCCAAAATCAACGCCTGGATTGCAACTACTTGTTCCAATTTTCAGCGCCACCGCAAATATGTGACTATGAGAGTAAATGATAAACCGTTCGATTGAAACTCGATAGAGCGTCCGATATAACGCTCGTGTGAAAAACGCACCTGGAAGAAGTGGATTCGCCAGGACGTTTTCCGACTAATGATCCGGCAAGAAAAGCACTCAGGAATAAAATCAAATAGCTTGCTGAATCTGTTCGTGAGCTGGCCATAGCAGGCAAATGAAATAAAGACACAAAGCATATAGCTGATAGTGAATGCACAATATTTGGAATTGACTGGATTGATCGCTTGAAAATTTCCGACGTGAATATCAACTATAGCATTTATATAAACGTTCCATTAGAAGTCCAAAATACTCCAAAGACAGAGCCAATTTTTGCAAAGAATGTTCAAAAATTTGCAAAGAAAGTCCAAAATGTTGCAAAACCCTGTGCAATTGGCCAGCCGCTCAGAGCCAATCCTCTGACCTTAAGTGTCTTCTCATTGGTCGGATGCCAAGATTCGATGCGCTAGTCTGGGGAGGTGAGCGCGCTGCCCGTTGACTGGGTGAGACTTGTGAAGGAACCTTAGAGGAAGGCACTTCGACGATGCAACGGGCTTGTATGCGCCCCCTTCACGTCTGAAACGTTGGATCACAATTGGTCTGAGAGCAATGAACAGCTGGAACATAAGCGCACGACCGAAACCATGTCTATGATTCTAACGTCGTCGGCATGTTTTCTCGCATTCGACAGGGTATCTCATCAGACATTCGTGACCGAATTTTGGGCGCGTTCCTCAACGCTGATGACTGGCAGCTTGTGGCAACTGTGAACAACGTCAACTACTAAACAGCCTACCCCTGGATTCGTCGTTCTCTTGATTAGGGGCCAAGTACTACGCAACCGCGCGGTCGTCAGCGGATTTTGTCGGAGGAAGACGTAGATGACATCCTGGATTGGATCGTAAGGGACTCAACTCTTACGCTACGGGAAATGTGAGTACGAGTACGAGCAGAAATGGACAAGGACATTTCGAAGTCAACGATCGCACGGCACCTAGATGATTGATTGATAACGATGAAGAACATCTATCAGGTTCCCGAGGGAATGAAAATGAGTGAAACAAAGGGATACGCAGGGAATTCGTTCAGCAGTTTGTCTAACTTGAGAGCGATGGCAAGTCCTTCATTTGGATTGACGAAGCGAACTTCAACATTTACTGCAAACGTACTCGTGATTGAGCCCCCAGAGAGTGAGGGCCTGTTGCAAAGTTGCCAACAGCAGAGGGCACCATTTGTATTCATCGGTGCACTCGCGATGGAAAGGAAAGTGTCGATGACCACCCGGAGAGGCTCATTCACAAGTCCCCTATCTCTCGAATGACTGCAGAGCTATTTAGACAACCTGAACCGCGAGACGGCGCTCCGGCAGATTGTCGTGGTATGTGATAATGCACCGTGTCACAAACGACTGGAAGAACTGTCGTCAGTAGATGGATACGATGAGTAACCATACTGAGATTGAGCCCATACTCTCCGTTCCTCAATCCGATCGAGAATGTTTGGCAGGTGGTGAAGGCCAGAGTGAAGAATGAGATGAGAGTGCACTACGAGGAACTTCTGGCCGGGGATCCCCAGAAACTCATGACGCAGATGGAATGGAGGCTGCAGTTCCTTGAACGCATTGCCAAAGCAGCCACCAAGGATATCAGCGTTGTGGGATGTCGTAATGCTATTCGACATATGCGTGTACATTTTACTAATTGTCTAGAAAAATTGACATGTTTTGATCACGTTGCTGGCCTATTTTTACGTATCTGGTTGTATAGCACGTTACTGGCAGCGCGTAGGGACGTGTGAGTATTCACAGTGTTTTCCAAATATGTATGCACGTATGTAAGTCTGTGTGTTCGTACGGGGGTTGAAGTGATATCGGACGTCTAGCTCAAGGGAGTGACACGGGACCGGCTTCCAGTGAGTTATGCCCGAGTGATATGTTCAACTTATGGTCCTTTCCGTGCTGGTATTCGTTGCGCCGTACTCTTTCATGATCAGCCTGAGATAATGTAGATACAGTTTCTTTGTTCGGAAAACTAGGATGTTTGGAAAGCGCATTGTAGGACCAAGTGAGCTTGCCGGGTGAAGCAACCGTCAGATATATCACAGTATGGGATATCAGCGTGGATAGTTGAATAGCAGTGAATAAGAAATTACTACGCACGTCATGTCATGTCTTTCCAAGAGTGAGAGGAACTGATAGATGCGAGTTCGCAAACACGTCCATTGCCAGACAAGATGTCGTCATTGAAGCTGAACGAATGAATCGCGTGTCTAATGGAAACCGTCTCTGTGCGATGTTTGTCTGCTGTATTTGAGTGCACTGGCGCGTTAATTCGTTATCCGATTGGAAGTTGGTCTGTCAAGTTCGGAACCCACATCAGCCGGTTCGGAAGCTGTACTTTAGATTTAAAAGCAACCATTCCTACAGTAAGCCCAATTTAATTTGCGTGCCAGAAAGGCCCGAATAGCTGTCCAGTACGACTTGGATACTGTCTTGATTGTTCGGATGATCCCTCGTTTGACCCAATAGCGTGCGTAAACAAATGGGGGTGTAGTTGGCGTGGAAATGATTCTACGTTGTTAAACGTGGTACTGACAGAACATCAGATACAGACAATTGAAATTTTAAAGTCATTACTACCATCTATCTCAGCTCAGGAAATGTAGCTTGCGAAACCGCAAATTTCTCACAATTAGGGTTTTCAGACTGCAACCATGCGAACATCAGAACGCTATAAACTACCCACTCTGAAGATATCTTCGACGCACAAGGATACGTAAATAATACTACTGCCGTTCACATTCACTATGTGGTGTATTCCCTAGCTCGCACCCTTGATCCTTGGGTTCACTGTGAATATGTTGTTGCATTTACACGAGTACCGACAATTGTCTACACTGCACACAGGACGCAGTGTCTCCATTAGCGACGTGTGCAGTTTTGTCATTATTTCGGTTGCAACATTTGACCGTAGTTTAACCCGGCCAGCGGTGAACAAGTTGACTGAGTGTTACTCTGGACTGGCTCAACGTCGTTCACCTTACTTCGTGTCCGGCCCCAATACGCTGCGTACTTTCAACCCAATTTCATTTACCTAGTCCAACCTTTCCTTGAAAATCTTTCTAACCAGCCTTAGTCCTCGCGATTCGCATGAATGCACTTGTCAACGGACGGGGTGGAGGGGCATACATGGTTGCCGCACACAGAAGGTGCCACATATTACAAACCGGAATGTCCTAGAGGCCAACGGTATGTGAGCGATGTGACTGGCCGGGCTAAGCTGAGTTCAAATGTTGCAACCGCAATAATGATGTTGATCGAATTAACGTTCCAGGTTGCAGTATTGTAGTTAAATCCCCCCACGTTGAACCAGTCCAGAGTAACACTCAGTCAACTTGTTCACCGCTGGCCGGGTTAAACTACGGTCAAATGTTGCAACCGAAATAATGACAAAACTGCACACGTCGCTAATGGAGACACTGCGTCCTGTGTGCAGTGTAGACAATTGTCGGTACTCGTGTAAATGCAACAACATATTCACAGTGAACCCAAGGATCAAGGGTGCGAGCTAGGGAATACACCACATAGTGAATGTGAACGGCAGTATTATTATTTACGTATCCTTGTGCGTCGAAGATATCTTCAGAGTGGGTAGTTTATAGCGTTCTGATGTTCGCATGGTTGCAGTCCGAAAACCCTAATTGTGAGAAATTTGCGGTTTCGCAAGCTACATTTCCTGAGCTGAGATAGATGGTAGTAATGACTTTAAAATTTCAATTGTCTGTATCTGATGTTCTGTCAGTACCACGTTTAACAACGTAGAATCATTTCCACGCCAACTACACCCCCATTTGTTTACGCACGCTATTGGGTCAAACGAGGGATCATCCGAACAATCAAGACAGTATCCAAGTCGTACTGGACAGCTATTCGGGCCTTTCTGGCACGCAAATTAAATTGGGCTTACTGTAGGAATGGTTGCTTTTAAATCTAAAGTACAGCTTCCGAACCGGCTGATGTGGGTTCCGAACTTGACAGACCAACTTCCAATCGGGTAACGAATTAACGCGCCAGTGCACTCAAATACAGCGGACAAACATCGCACAGAGACGGTTTCTATTAAACACGCGATTCATTCGTTCAGCTTCAATGACGACATCTTGTCTGGCAATGGACGTGTTTGCGAACTCGCATCTATCAGTTCCTCTCACTCTTGGAAAAGCCTGACATGACGTGCGCAGTAATTTCTTATTCACTACTATTCAACTATCCACGCTGATATCCCATACTGTGATATATCTGACGGTTGCTTCACCCGGCAAGCTCACTTGGTCCTACAAAGCGCTTTCCAAACATCCTAGTTTTCCGAACAAAGAAACTGTATCTACATTATCTCAGGCTGATCATGAAAGAGTACGGCGTAGCGAATACCAGCACGAAAAGGACCATAAGTTGAACATATCACTCGGGCATGGCTCACTGGAAGCCGGTCCCGTGTCACTCCCTTGCGCTAGACATCAGATATCGCTTCAACCCCCGTACGAACACACAAACTTACGTACGTGCAAACATATTTTGAAAACACTGGGAATACTCACACGTCCCTACGCGCTGCCAGTGACGTGCTATACAACCAGATACGTAAAAATAGGCCAGCAACGTGATCAAAACATGTCATTTTTTCTAGACAATTAGTAAAATGTACACGCATATGTCGAATAGCATTACGACATCCCACAACGCTGATATCCTTGGTGGCTGCTTTGGCAATGCGTTCAAGGAACTGCAGCCTCCATTCCATCTGCGTCATGAGTTTCTGGGGATCCCCGGCCAGAAGTTCCTCGTAGTGCACTCTCATCTCATTCTTCACTCTGGCCTTCACCACCTGCCAAACATTCTCGATCGGATTGAGGAACGGAGAGTATGGGCTCAATCTCAGTATGGTTACTCCATCGGATCCATCTACTGACGACAGTTCTTCCAGTCCTGTGTGACATGGTGCATTATCACATACCACGACAACCTGCCGGAGCTCCATCTCCCGTTTCAGGTTGTCTAAATAGCTTCGCAGCCATTCGAGAGATAGGGGACCTGTGAATGAGCCTCTCCGGGTGGTCATCGACACTTTCCCTTTCATCGTGAGTGCACCGATTAAATGCAAATTGTGCCCTCTGCTGTTGGCAACTTTGCAACAGGCCCTCACTCCTCTGGGCGCCCGACCACGAGTACGTTTGCAGTAAACGTTGAAGTTCGCTTCGTCAATCCAAATGAAGAACTTGCCATCGCTCTCAAGTTGGAGAAACTGCTGAACGAATTCCCTGCGTATCCCTTTGTTTCGCTCATTGTTCATTCCCTCGGGAACCTGATAGATGTTCTTCATAGTTATCAATCGACCATCTAGGTGCCGTGCGATTGTTGACTTCGAAATGTCCTTGTTCATTTCTGCTCGTACTCGTACTCGCATTTCCCGTAGCGTAAGAGTTGAGTCCCTTGCGATCCAATCCAGGATGTCATCTACGTCTTCCTCCGACAAAATCCGCTTACGACCGCGCGCCTGCGTAGTACTCGGCTCCTGATCAAGAGAACGACGAATCCAGGAGTAGGCTGTTTGATATTTGATGTTGTTCACAGTTGCCACAAGCTGCCAGTCATCACCGTTGACGAAAGCGCCCAAAACTCGGTCACGAATGTCTGATGAGATACTCTGTCGAACGCGAGAAGGCATGCCGACGACGTTAGAATCATAGACATGGTTTCGCTCGTGCGCTTATGTTCCAGCTGTTCATTGCACTCAGACCAATTGTGATCCATCGTTTCGGACGTGAGGGGGGCGCATACAAGCCCGTTGTACCGTCGAAATGCATTCCCCTAAGGTTCATTCACAAGTCTCACCCAGTCAACGGGCAGCGCGCGCACCTCCCCAGACTAACGCACCGAACGTTGGCATCCGGCTAATGAAGACACACTTAAGGTCAGAGGATTGGCTCTGAGCGGCTGGCCAATCGCACAGAGTTTTGCAACATTTTGGACTTTCTTTGCAAATTTTTGAACTTTCTTTCAAAATTTGGGATCTTTTATTCAACGCGTTGCACAAATCAACACCTGCCCAGTTCCTGCATGCCGAATTCGCACGAGATATTTGGAGTATTATTGGTCCTTTTTATGAAATCATTGCAGTTTCACAAACCCCTTGGATGCTGCGCAAAATCTTAAGCAATTCTCCCTTTGTACGCGGAGTCCAAATCAATTTTGCGGTCGCGAAAACAGTCCAAAATGCAGCTTTGCCGATTTTTGACGCCGGTCTTTAACGCGCAGAAGAAACCGGGGTCCTGAGTCCGTTGAAGTATTCTTCTTGGGTGGTGACAATCGTTGCTGAAAAAAGCCGGTTGGGATTGTCCGAACGTGTGCCGACTATTCTATACGACTAAATGTTGCCGTCAACGACCATCATTATCCTCTTCCATTGCCGTAGTAGATTTTTGCAAAAATGAACAATGGCAAATTTTTCGATAAATTTGACCCATCGGATGCTTTCTTAAGGTTGAGTTTTCGGAGGAGTCCAGGATTCTCCCCATTATCAACACCCACTGTGTTCTGTTTCAATACACTCGTTTAACTTTGGCGTAAAGATGGCTACAGCTATTCTCAACAGATTATGGATGCCATGCCTAGAGGATTGGAAGGAGTGGCTGCCTACCTTGATGATATCATAATCATTGGGCGAACGAGATTAGAACTGTTCCTCTGGATATATGCTGTCTTGCAACGAATACATGAATATGGATTCCGTCTAAAAAGGAAAAAAAATGCGAGTTCCTCAGGTACTCTATAAAGTATCATTTATTCATCTTTGACAAAGATGACCGACGACCAGACCCGGCAACTATTCAGCCAGTCATAAAAATGCTGCAAACTACAAGTGTTGCTGAAAGTAAGTCATTCCTCATATTGATCAGCTAGCATAGGGCATTTATGCCAGACATGCACCGATTACGTGCACCATTGAATCAACTGCTTACAAAAGCATGAATGGGAGTACTCAATTGAATTCCAAAGTGCTTTAGAGCAGGTAAAATATACTTGAAGTCTAAACTTCTGCTAACGTATTTTGATCCAGAGCTTTCAATCATACTGACAACAAACGCATCAAGTGTTGGAGTGGGAGCAGTCATAGCCCACGATTTTCCTGAGGGACGAAAACAGCGATAGTTTCATATTACTCGATCTCTAATGGAAGCTAGCTAGAAGTTGCACGAAGTTGCTAGAAGTTGACGAACAGCTTCAACTTGCCTAAGGAGCCCTTGGAAAAACCCTGTCAGCAGAAGAATGACATCAGATCCCAGAGCACAGAACGCGAATCAAGAAAGCTAGAGCTAAAGTGATGGACCGATAGGCGTAGATCACCGTCCAGAAGGTATCAGATTAACCCCAGGCTATCATCAAACACCGCGGCAGCCATCTCAGGAGGGGAGGAATCCAAGAAAAGGTAAAAAACATCAAGGAAAAGCCACTTTTTGCAATTAATCAATTACCTTCGATGGTACGTTGGTTTCGAAGATTCCAGAAATTTCCATGCCCTCACGTGATTTCCAGCACATGGAGTTTTGTCAAGGAGGCTATTCATCTTTTCAGCTGACCTTCGTTTGCTAGAAGCCGGAAGCTATTTAGCTACCTATATATTTGGCAAATTTGTACAGCGGTTTGGCTACATTTGGAGGCGTTTTCATTAGAACGTTTTCCTCAGGCAAGGACGTTGGACCTCTGATTTTTCTTCAGCTGGGCTAGAATCCCTGATTTTTGGGAGTTTGATTGGGAAAAACGAGAAAACTGGAAGATCTAACATAATATATACCCGCGAAATTCCAATTCCAGTTCGGGTGTTCTTACTACGAGTTGGGACTAGCATGATTGGAGCCCAGTTCTAGTTCGATTCCGAATGTCCTATAATCCAACGGGGACTTCCGTGTACGAATATTCGTAACAACTCCGTCCAAATTATCAAAAGTGTATAAGATATTGAAACCTTAACAAGAAAACAAGAATTCAATACCCGTTTTATAAAGCTGATGAATCCGCTTGAAAGGAGTGTAAGCTTGTAGTGGTTATTAATATTTCACAATTTATATTTCCTAGCATCAATTTTATAATAACATTTTTGTACAGTTTGTGTGAATTAACAAATACAATAGAGTTCTTCGTTATCCGCACTCCGTCTTCCTGAGTTTTGGCTGTGATGCTTCTGCCTGTGAACGGCGCCGTCCAGTCTGCTTGCGAATCGGATATTAGATGCAGAATTACTATCGAACGTCTATTTCCATCAGGCTCGACGTGTGCCACAGTTATAGCGTAACCTACCATCCGAACTAAACTGTGATTATACTGTGATTTGACTCTTTCCGAAAGTTTGTGCGTTTTCTAAGGGACTGAAACCTTCCTAGTATTTTTTCGACCATTACAGGTTAGATGACGAGCAATAAAGTTTTGAGGAATTTTGCGCAAAATATGGTGAGCTCGAGAATGGCCCTACTGCCAAGTAGAATTTTTGTACTAACGGTCGAATTCCTTGATCGTCTTAATAAAGTTCGCTTTTGTTTCTTGAGGACCCATAATTTTGCGAACACACTTCTCCGGATAAACATTTCTATCGGGTGAGTTTCGTTTGAAGTTTGACTCGCTCAGGAGCGAGTCTTCGCCACTTATCTTTCTTGCTCGATCAGTGAGTCATCAAACAAGTTTTGGAGGCTGATTAAGTGGAACGAAGCTGGCCAAATGAATATACTCCGCGTTCCATACTAAGTTGGGCCGACACACTCGATTTTCGGCTCATCTTGGCTTCTAAGCATGAGACCGTCTTGTTACACGCAGAATCTAAGGTGAACTTTGTGCTATCGTACGCCAAACTGAGTTGTGTCTACAGTACTTGCTTTTAACGGTGGCAAGCTGCGACGCAAAATACATTGTCAACGTAAGGTCCGCGCTACGGATATCGTATCTAAAAACAATTTGTCAATCTTTCCATCCGAAATCGTCGTCGCTGAGGTAAATTGAATTACAAAAGATCCCTGTGCCCACTGTTTGGAACATTTGGGAGAACAGTGTCTCGCTCTATTGGGAAACGTAGCACTGTCATTGTTGTCACTGGAACTGTACCCCCACTACGAGAGCGATGTGTAAGGCGGTGAAGTGTGAAAGACATTAGACCATAACTGGTTCCTTAGACCTCACGAAGTCTGGTATTTGTTTAGAAAACGAGGCGGACCTTTCTGCTAACGACTCACATTGTCACGATTTCAAGCACCATCACACTGTTGGGAAATGTGCCATACGAACAAATGTTGAGAGGAAGAAACGGCCATCAGCTGATCGCTTCGGTGCGCAAATGGTCATTTGACTGCTTCTAGTTGTGAGGAACTCAATTCAAATGATTTGTATCCGACCACTGCGTCTTCAAAAACAGTACTGAACACAAGCTAAATCGTGGTAGCACAAGTTAATCACTTTCTAAGTGTGGAGAGTAGCTACCCGGTTGGCTAATGCACTCAGCTACCGGTTTCGACCTAATTGTTCCCGGCGTTTTGGGTATGTTAGCTTAACATCTGCTCCAAAGCCAAAGCTTGTCACAACAGTTAACAACTGAGTGGAGAGGCATTTCGAAGCACTGCAGATAGTTTCGATGGAGCCAACCAATTATGCTCCGCGTAATTATTCGTATTTCACCTGTGTTTCGGTGATGATTCAAGCAGCAGAACTGATGCGTAACATCCTACCGTACATTACAGGTATATAAACAACCGACTCCATCCGTCTATTGTCCCCCAACCTTCCTCGCTCAGTGAGCAGCAGGTTTGAATTGACACTATACTCCGAATCAGCTGTCAAGTTCCACATTGAAACCTTAGCAATAAAGCTCTCATTCTGGCTCCATACTTGCATACAGCAAGTCCATTTGAGATGACAAAACGAACTAATCAGTAGTCGCCTTGGCAGCTTACATGCAACCTCGACAGGTGGCGGCTTGCAAAGGAAGTCGTTGCTCTGGGGGCCAGCCCTATCCTCTACACATTCATAACATGCAAGACAGCGGAGGATGAGCCGCGCTATATCGCAGTTAGGTAGCAGTCATGGCGGTCCGCTGCCGTCGCCTATGGCTCAGTGAAATAAGTCGCCGACTCGCAAGAGCATAGTCATGAGTTTGAATCCGGCAGGATTCGGCGGGTTGCGCGTTACTGACGAGTCCCAATAGGACGAAATGGCCGTCTAGCGCTTTGCTGGATGTGTGGATACTGTCTGGCTGTGTCCGATTGTGACGAATCTATCCAAAAACGAAATTAAGTTGCTGGAGAAGATCTTCCTGTCAATCATACAGAATAAGTTTAGACGAAAGATAAATCACCAGTGAAACTTCGGGGAAAAACAGTAAATCACAGGGGCACATTCAAAACTCACTGGGTATAGACTTCAGCAAGTATTACAGAGGGGAAAGACGGCTTGGCAGAAAACTTGGAATTGGGAGCAAAACTACAGGCGTGTTTAAGCAACAGTGGAACAAAGTGCAGTGTTGGAAGCTGCCTCGACAGCACGCCAAAGAGATGTGATGTTTCGTACGCCGAAACCAAAAGTGCCACCCTCCCTAGCTATGATTTCCAAGAAAAAACCATCTGATTCAAACAGAGGTTTAGTGAAAATCTGTAGGAGGTAGCTGTCAAAAGAATAGCAAAAGTATGGATTAAAAGGGAGCTGAATGAGCACATAATTCATTTATCAAATTGGTGGACGTGCTATGGAAAAGGAAATCGAATATGATATGTTTACCGGATTAGGGCACACCAATAGGAATGTAGAAATCAATGAGCACACGGAAAACCAAGTAATTAAACTAAATAAGAGTCAGTCTAATGCCATGAATGCCAAGTATTGGGATATGATTGAGGATGGAAGTGCGATGGATCAGTTTGTCGTGAACCAGATGGATGAAATGCGACAGCTACTGCATTGATAACGAAAATTGGCGGCGCAAAATGGTGAGATGAAACAACCCGATGAAAGGGAGTGTGAACATTGTGGGAGAGGTGAGTTAGCGCAGCAATTTCCACCCGCGTCATTTGGCTTTACAAAGACCGCTACTTCAATTTATCTCTCTATTGTCTTACTGTGTCCAACGCGCACCTTAAGGTGTCCTAATTTGCCGTGCATTTCTAAACTTTACTCCGCGCTTCAGTCTTGTGTTCTCTGGGTTTTCGGGTCTTGGAGTGGAGCGGAAAATAACGTCCAGCAGAGACGGTCTGCGTAGGGGGCCATGGTTATTGAACAAAAGCCCGCCATTATACTTTCATCAGGGTGAAAGTAAAGCACCGCGGTAATTTAAAATCCCTATCGGAGTGAGATGATCATTAGTCGCGAGTTAGCAGCTTGAGAGGAGTGAACGGATGGAAGAATGCCATCGGTATCGCGGCCACGTCATCGCTTACGGAGATCCTAATGAAGACTGATGTGGGCTATCTTGATGACTCCATCCAAGAAGAAGGCATGCCATAGCCAGACCAGGAGTATAGCTCATATTTTCACATGCGGTCTCGTACAACTAAGCGTTGTCTAGGCAGACAGTACGCGTCGAAGCAGGTGGTTGGGTACCAAGAAAAGTGTGTGAGCAGACCTGTGCAGAAGGCGCAAGCTCAAAGAGTGATTCCACATAGTGCTAGAGGGTATTTTTGGGAAACAACAGATGGTAGATCTCAGCATTGTTTTACTCAGTGATCACATTAAGCACAGACGAGTTTGTGAAGACATCGCGGGCCAGAGACAACCCGAAACTTCAAAGCAGTCATATCTCCGATTCAAGTAGTAATAGAGGTTGCACTCAAGCGCTGTATATAAAATAAACCCTACAGTAGTTCTTACATTGGAAGGTTTGTTAGACTTTGCGGACTGTAACCGTTTGTAGCAGTGTTTTTTTCGAATGATGGGCTAGGAAATACTATTGTCACGCAGGAGTTCCTCTATTGTTACTTCCATGGTCGGTTAATGGATTGTAAGACACCAGCCTCCAGGTGTCACACCACAGCACGGGTGCTCCAGCGTTGCCAAACCTATCCTTCCCCTTTCGAATGCACCCGTTCTCTAGGACTATTCCAAATTTAAAGTTTGCTAAGTAACCTGTCGCCAAACCTTGTGTATGTGGATGATTTCCTTCTCCATGGATCGGACCCGGAGGCTATGCAGGCGCTAATGAATAGTCACACCAATCGCGGTGCACGCGTCTGCAAGTGCCTTGTACCTGCAATTTGCAGATTTATGTTACAATGCTGGATCGACAAACCGCCGGTTTTACCTACCATTAAGGCATAGCGAAGACCCTGAACCAATAGTAGTAATAACGTGAGTCTCATATAGATCTATCAGTTACTCTCAACGACGGGTCTCACAATCTAGCGTGAGTAAACTCCAAATACCTGGAACAGCATTTTCTTTGGTAACAAAGCAATTTGTAGCTCAAAGAAGAAACTCAATATTATGTTATGAATATGGGAATCGCCGAGATAGTTGCTTGACTATTAGCTGAATTTGAGCGATTAGCGGAACCAGCAGGGCCACAGTAGCAAACAACAATGCATTAAGATTAAACTTTTAATTAAATAAGTGAATGCTAAAGTAAAGAGATGATTTAAGGTCAGCTGCACTGCTCTATTTGGTTCAACATAAGGAAGTATGGTCAAAGGGGTCTCGAAATGACAGAATTTTATATATCTCAACTTTGTATATCTAAATAAATAGCTTCTCCTAGTTTCAAATGCTATGGATATAGCAGCTAGTGAGTGGACGCCTTCACTTCACAGGCTAGCCACTGCCATTGACAGTAGAAGATAGGTAGTGCCATATCCCAGGTAGCCTGCAAATTATGTAGCCCGGCCAACGTCCCCCATGGCCCATTGTCCTAAGCTGCTACCTAGTTGGCATATGCCTCTAGTGGTCATGAGTTCGATTCCCATTAGGGGACCGATGGAATGCATACCAATGACGAGCCTCAATAGCGCGAAACGCGTCTGGTGCTTTTACGGACTAATCTGTGCTATGTAGCTTGTGAACTACTTGGATGAATACCTTAAGAAGTATTGCAACTAAAATCCCGCTACTTACAAATAATATCTCAACTAGTTGTAAGTCTAAACGTTTCTATTTGCCTACTGCGGTACTACAACTCCAACATCTTCAAGTATTTTTTGTTGTACCTCGCTAACTGTACCGATTCCACTCATTTCCATACCGGTTGATCGGAATGATTGTACTTACGACTATCTGCTCTCTTGAGCAGTATCAGCTATCCAGGAAGTCACAGTAATCATCTGGTTTTAAGACTGTGCAATCACGATCTAATCAGAGTTGGTTACCCTCTGGTGTTCCTAAATTTCTGCTACCGAGACCATGCGTTGGCTTGATGATTCGCTTAGCCAAATGTGCGCTTTGTTTGTCATAGTGGGCATTACAATGATACTCCAAAGAAAATCACTTGCGCCAATCGCTTTGTGGCATTTTTAATCGAAGACAAGACCTCGGTAGCCAACAGTACTCCCGATTCGCACAGCTCGTTCAGATCCAAAAAAGTCTTCTTGAAAACACTGTTTTCAGAGAGCTGAGTGGAGAACGAATGCATAGCAGTGAATGACGGACGAAGTAAACTCAAAATCTGTCCAGAAGCCCTTGTTGGGGAACACGCCAATGAGCTTTATAAGTCACTAAAAGTAATGATCGTCTGATGATTATACAGTAGCGAACTCAACGGAGTAAAATGTGCACTGGGACCAATCAGAAACCAAGCATGCATAAGATATGCATCAGTAATCCAAATGGCAAACGACTGGCCATATCTCCAAACGACCGCGTAAGAGGCGCGAGTGTGCTTCGGCCGCAGGGAAAGCTCATTCGTTTAAGTGATAATGCACATGCGCGCAAGCTCAGCGGTTAACCACATCATCGGTGCTCCTCTGCAGAGCACTTCAGCTTTCCCAAATGAACACCAAGTATTGAATAATGAGTTAACAAAAATAAAAAGGTATGCGCTTGATATGTCTTGTAGAATTGTTTACACGAAAACTAGAAAATCCAAAGAGATATGAGTCGTTCGTTTAAGTGTCTGTCGAGTTGAATGTGTTGTTGAATAATGACGATTCAAAATAGGAGTCGAATGCAAGCATACAGAACAACAGTCGGCTTACCGAACTATCTCCGCTTAGTGCGAACTTGTTGGCTTGCGCCCACTCCGTTCCAGTGTAGTGCTCGGCGGTGGTGTACTAAGAAGTGGTGGATCTTTCCCAGTAAGCGTTCTTCCTATAAAAAACCACAAAAGTCTCTTTGACAACACCGCGACATGACGGATGTGACTAACCCCTTAATGAAGTCGCTGCCTCTTGCTTCACATCAGTGGGGCAGTTTACTGCAGCTAGTGTGCTGATATTCACGATTCCGTGAATTCGACCCACTACCTTGAGCGCACACTATTTAGTCAAAGGCTCGGGGTAGTGTCCCTTAAGACGATCTATTTCGGCCTAGGCGACCGGGTAGTATCATGTCCAATAACAAAATCATGGATCGTTCATTTGATACATCACTCTCAGCTGCTTCTGCTTCCGCTATCCACACGCCTTCATACGTTAACTGTCCGTTAGTTACCAATCACATTTACGCTATATCAGCTGATTCCGGTTCTCATGACACTACTCCATTTGGTTGCGTTGAAGACCACAGAGCTCGTCCAGAGGCTCTTCTTTGGTCACGATCCTCGTTTCGTCTGACATGTTTTAATGTAAATACACCCATGCAAATAGGAGCAAAAGGCTAGCCTTGCGCGAACCTTGGAATTCCTCGTCACAGATGTTTGGTGTCTATCCGAAATGCACTTGCAAGATGCTGGTACTGTGGTTGAGTTGAGATCTCCAACCAACCACCGAGCCCTATAATAATAATACTAAAAATAATACGTATGTTTGTCAGTTGTGCGAACTGTCCCTGAATTGCGGACGGATCACGAGTACACTAACGATCATGCACATTCATGAGTGATATGTATTTTGGGCTTCTGACATCAAATCATTCTGAGGCACATAGCTAATTTTGTTGTCGAGTTTTTCGTGCAACATCTATTCTCAATTGTTATATATTACCTGACCGAGCCTGGAAGAACTCATTTAGTGAGTTACCTGATGGAAACATGGTCATTATCGAGGTTTAGGCCAGGAAATTTCCAAGTTTAATACGGTATGTTATTGCATTTGTGCACTAGCTGATTGCGGTTAGTAGGCTGTTCCACACGACAGCGTATCTAATGAGGGAGTAGTTGAAGCGAATAGCTATCCTGGTTCCAGGCACAGTTGATTTATAAATCCTGTTGTGTAGATTCCGAATGAAGTGAGTTTGTAAGTTTGGTGTGCATAGATTAAAGTATGGCTTTTGGTTTATGGATTGTGTATCAACAGCACATTCTGTTTCAGTTGTCAAAAACAAATGGGTTGGAGCGAAGTTTCTGGCGGCGTTTCTGATAACGCAAGGTGGACGATTTACTGACCAAGCGTTTTGTAAATGATCTTAGCAGGATTTCCAAAGCTTCCATATCACTCATTCGCATGTTCTCATAAGTGATGCAGCAATCTTCAAGGACAGAAAGTGAGAGTGGTTTGAAAAGCAAGATTCTAGCAGGGACTGTATGAATTTTATGTCATAATTCAAATATAGATCGTTTGACACATGCTATTTGATAACCAAGCTGGCTCTGAGAAGTTAAAAGTTGAAGAGTATCGTTTGCCTAGATCACAGTTGGATAGTTGCACCCACTTTCATTGTTCAGTTTAACTGATTCTTCAGGGATCAAACATCCATATGATATGATGCACGAGTTATTAGTTGAGAACTTTAT
>OX104067.1:19869788-19932608 GCA_944474145.2 Dicrocoelium dendriticum | reverse complement strand
TAAACAGTTATAAGCCCCACAATTCCCGCCTGACAGACTGATGGCATCTTCACTCGCGTAACACCGTGAATCTACTGACTCGATGTCTAAACGGGACTCGGCTAAAGTACAAAAACGCGCTAACAATCTGTTCGTGTCTCGATACATTCCCACTTGACAGATGGATCTTATTACATTTCTTCTCGTGTGACACCGTGACTTATTAGGGGTTGCAAAAATGAGGTCCACTGTATCCCATCTCAAGTGTCTCTATACGCTCCATTGTACTGTGGCCGCCTTCAGGTAAACGCACTGAGATTCAGACAAGTCATCAAGGTTGATTCCCGGAACAGCGGTAATACGTTGTGATATCCGAATCGAAATGCATGGGCATAGGTAGTATTCTAGACACTGATGGATTGGTCAAGATATGCTAGCGGTCCGAACGAATGACCAAGGGGAAATAAATAGTAACACATGACAGACTGCCTGGTGGTTCTACCTCCCTGTTGATTCTCGCTCATCTCGGACAACAGAAGAGTATAACGGGTTCTGGTTTTACCTTGCGACACGGATAGGCTGCAGTGGACATAATCGCACCATTTCCTGCTAACTTGGAAACTTGCTTACGCCATCTCCGTCATTTTTTGGATGGCATCCTTATTCTATATGCCGCATGTAAGTCGCGCTTGGGTACAGTTTCATTCTAGAATGAGTAACTATTGACTTGGTGCAATGTGGTATCTTTATTGCACCTGCCTAGAACGGTTGTATTTCGCGATGACTTCACATGCGTTGCGCATTACGATATTGTTCTCATCATGACCTCTGCTATCCTATATTTGCTACCTTCTCAAGCGGAGTCTAGTATGGTTAAATACCGAGACAGTGAGCTACGGCATCTTCCTCTTCATAGTATTATTCGGCCGCGATTCACATCACTATGTGAAACCCATGGTATTACTCACCATAACCGTAGCTTGACCAACTGCTCAATGCTAACTAGCATGACGCTTAGAGAGCCGGTGCATCGCAGAATAATGGTTCAGTCCATCCATGAGCTCATTCGTACTGTACATGTAGAGGGTAACACCTAAGTGCACACTATTTCACTGTACCAATAGTTTAGTCATCATTCTACCTAGCAGTTGCTTCACTATTGCTACATCGGGTTCCTTCAAATATGGATGTCCAAGATTTAAGGCTATCACGTCTAAATGTTGAAGAAAATATCAACAGTTCGTATTGGGTAGTTATTCTCATGCCTGCGAAAGTGGTTGTTAGCCTGACCTCCAAACGAAACCCATAAACCTTTGTCGTACCATTGATGACGATGTCTAATGTGTCTCTGTCCAATTTGTGACAGCTGCTCACACTTAAGTTTGGATAAATGCATGTGCATATGTTGTATTCGAACTGCCATTGGGCAGGGGTGACGCCAATCTATGTACATATGTGTACCGATTGAATTCGACGAGGATACTCATACCGCTTTTGTACGGCGAAATTAGTGCAGTAAAAGGATATTCGAGCAAACCGAAAATAACATTGCCAGAACATGAAGAAGGTGAGTTTATGACAAACTCATGTTGATTTCAGGTATTGCGAATCCAAGGCAAATTTGATTGATGCGAATTCCGTGGAATGCTCAAAAGGGCGGTTTCTCAGGTGCCGGAGAAGGCACTATTGTATGCGGAATAGAAGCACCATGAGTATGTTCCCATTCAATTTACTAATCCAGGCCAATAAGGCGGCGTATGTGGTACGTTTGCCTGCGTGATGAGTAATCTTGCATTTCAGAAGTAGATGTTGTTTGAGCTCCCCGGTGTGGATGCGCTTGATGTGAATGTTGACAAGGTGCCTACCTTTCTATTACCCACTACCTCTTCCATACTGGCTCCAGGAGACAGTTGGTCGTTGCTCTTGGGGACGGGGTGCACCGTCCTCGTGACGGTGTTAGGCTTAAAAAGTGGTTCCATGCAATCTGTGTGGAACGGGCTACGGTCCAGCCACCGCCTCGTGTACGTCTGGTGTGTATGAGTTCCCAATTAGGCCGGAATGCTTCCGATCTGCTTGTGGAAGGAGTGTGGGCCGGCTCCGTTGATGAAACGTGGCTCCCATCCGCATGCCTCCCGGTCTTATTCCTTCGGGTTTGCACCGGATATGGGGTGTGTGGGTGGAACAGTGGGTGGTGCAGCGCAATCCACCCATGGTCCCTCTGTAGGCGCAGGCGTCCTGTGACTGTCCCCATGGACGTCACAGTGACAGGCAAATCCGGATACGGACGCCGCCAAATCATAATACACTAACACAATCCACCATTTTTCTTGACAGTATGATTAAACATTGCAATAAACATTATAATTCAACATAAACCCCACCGGTTATTATTTCCAATTTATTTTTTCAATGAAATAGTACGCCTAATTACCACCTGTAGCGGATAGAATGGCTGTGGCTGTGTGGAACATTTTCATCACATTTAGCCATACATTCAATATTTGAGTATAAATTTAGGTACTCACTTCCGTGTTGTGACGCCTTGGGATTCTATTTGCACTGACGGTGGAAGGCATTAGGGTTCAGCAAAATACCTTCTACGCGTATTCTAAATCTACAACGCAAACGTTTTCCTAGTATCCAAAGCTACCGAAATTTGCCTGTTTGGAGGGGCACAGTTACAAAGATTAGCCAATCAGGGCGTTTCAATGGTCACTCCAGCTTAGTCCGATCAGTCACTTGTGCTAAGTAGGAGAAGGTCGCAATCGCAAAATATAAAATATTTGCAAGAATCTTTGTGAGAACAACATTTATTTAATAAGGGTTTAGCGTGTCTATAATAATCATTTCTATTTCCGCCACATAATTGTGCAAGGCGGTGAATGATGTGCGAATATCTAACGCACCAAGGGGCATGAAGGATGAATCGCAGGACATGTCACCCGTTTCGGTTGCTTCACAACGCAGTACTCCGTGCTGCAGACTAGGGGGCCATTGCAAATTTCCACTTCCTCACAAACACCTGGAGCTATGAGAGTCTAGGAAAGAGTGATGGTGTTAGGTTTAGTTCGAAAGTTCAACTTACGATGATCTTGTAAGTCAACACTTTGCTGACATTGAAATCCTTGAGGACAGATAATATTTGCATATCTTTCTCATTCATGAACTTGTATTCGGTTTGCGAGTTAATGGCAATCTCGAGCTACACGAAAGAAAATGGATTGTGGGTAAACGGTAAAACAATGTTTAACGTATGCAAACTCACGTAAATTCTGATCTCGCTGACTGTGGAAAGTGCTTTCCTACATTCATCCGGTGCGCTAGTCCCGGCCCTAGGCCCGGCGCTAGTCCCGGCGCCAGACCCGGCGCCAGTCCCGGCGCTAGTCCAGGCGCTAGTCCCGGCGCTAGGCCCGGCGCTAATCCCGGCGCCAGTCCCGGCGCTAATCCCGGCGTCAGTCCCGGCGCTAGTCCCGGCTCTAGTCCAGGCGCTAGTCCCGGCAGTGGTTCGACGCGTTGTTGTGCGTGTGGTGGATTCAGTGGTTGCGATTCTTGTAGGGATGGTTTCAGTGGGTTCAGTCTCAGTGGGAGCTGGTGTGGTGGTGGTGGTGGTTGTCGATGTGGTGGTTGTAGTTGGGGCTGGAGTGGTTGTTGTAGTGGTGGTCGTGGTCGTGGTAGTCGGAGCTGGTGTGGTGGTGGTCGTTGTGGTGGTGGTGGTGGTGCTAGTGGTTGGAGCAGGGGTGGTGGTTGTCGTGGTTGTAGAAGCCAGAGTGGTTGTAGTCCTCGTGGGGATTTGGCTTGTTGGCGCAATTGGCTTCGGCGTCGCATCAGGGCATACACAGCAACAATTACAGCGACACTCTTTCCCGTCTTGTAGCATGTTCCATTGTGTGTGTACAATGGCACCATTCGGTTCACGGCTCACATCCGAATGAGCCACGTGAAGCGCATTCGTAAACACAGTGCACAGCACCGTCAGAACGATAGTCAACTGAACCCACATATCTGTAAATAATTTGAAGTGACAGAATTTTTAGTTTTAGTGAATGGGGATAGGGGGAGAACGGTGGATGGAAAATATGCACTGTTAATAACTCTAGATTTGTTTGCCTTTGAGACAAGCAAACATTTCACGTTGTTACCCGAACGCTATGTGCAACCTTTGGTTTCACTTGATGAAATATTATGCTGTGATCACATAATACTGCACAATAGTGCCTTTACAAATGAAACAACACGGTTGTAGAAAGCGTGGGTTAGATGTGTTTGGCTTGTGCATGAAACTCATGGTCATATACTTCATGCTCCAAAGAAAACCATGTGGAACATACCGTTGGAATCGTCAAAAAACCGCTGACGAACAAGTTGCTGAAGAATTGCGTACTACATCCGTGGTATTTATACGGTCTGTTAAGCATTTCAGGGTCATGCAATGTTGCGAAAATCCAGGCAATCTCAGTGTGGACAGACCACCATCATACGACTCATGTGACCACGAATCAAAGAAAGTTTACTGGGATGGTTCTCAAGCATTCGTAGTATGATTTGAACTGCCCCTATATGTCATTTGGCACAGGAAGCCACTTTACATTTGAATACAACCGGAGAGGTATGAATCCAAGGAAACCCTTAGTTACTTAGTTGTCCGCATAGATTTAGTAACATTTTCTTCTCTCATATGTCGCTCCGTCTTTCAGGGAACATAAGGACCACTGCTGATTCTGGCACAAGGCCAAACATTTCGACGGAGCGCTTTTTGAACTTGCATATTTAGATCATTAATTTGAATGTGAATTAGAGTAGTTGTTTTGGTTAATCCAAATAGTATTTGTCGGTAAATGGATGACTGTACTTTTGTGGCTTCTCTCATACGCATATCACATATTCGTTTACACTGTTCAGAAATGGACAGTCAAAGTGGGAATCGAACACGGAACACAGTGTACAGTGGTTGATGCATTTTAGCCTAGGCGACAGAAAATCCTTAGTAGTGATAGTACCAAAGATTTGAGATGCATTTCGGTTAGGTTTGATTAATCGATTGTGTGAATGGATTATCCCTGGTAACGTTGGTTGGGATTGCAGTTCGCTTTGAAGTATACCTTAATACACCCGATCGCTCGAACCATAAATTTAGCTAGGCATTATATAAGTACCTACAGCAATCGGCAATCTGCATCATCTGGGTCCACACCAGAGTTAAGCTACATTTAACAGAACACTAAAGGGGAATAAAATATTGATTAGAGTATATAAAACTGTAATGTTCAATTTGGATTAGAATTTTAGATTTGTTCCTCAGCTATTCGCGGTGTATTGGTCACATTAAGAGCAGGGATATTGGCGTTTTCTGGCTTCGACCCAAAGCAAGCTTGTATAAACATGATCAATAAATTGCGTGCACTGAAAACAGACTGCTCATAGTTCGATGGAGAATGGTTGCGAATAAACGGTCGGTAAAGACGTTTCAACACATTTGCATTAAACGTATCAACGCCGACCGAAGTATTACAACAAAATACCGATTTGCGTCTGGAGTGAGAAACCAATTATTCATATTGCTTATTCTTTTCAGAGATCGGGGACCAGCTTTCTTATTCCATGCACCGAACTAATTGGTTTCTAGGATAAATCCAGTCCTGTTACACTTTATCACTACATTTCGCTAACAAGAATTGCATGCAGTTGGAATGTGCATGCATGTTTAGGAACAATATTTCGTTGATAATTGCTCTGGCGTTAATAAAAGGTACTGAAAATATACTATGAATGGTGGGGTTAGTATTCGCGTACCTATTGTATGAGTCACCGTGCTCACGGATAATTGGAGCGGCAAATATATGTGGGAGCAATCGTGTGGGTAGGGGTACCTAGTCTTCTGCGAACGCCGGTATAGTTGAGGGAAAGGAGCGGTTATGGTATCAAGTCTACATTGAGGTTGACTTAGTGCTATGGTTATCTTGCATGTGTAGAATTTGCATAAATCATGGGAACATGTAGTTGGCTTCTGCCGGGTATATATGAAATGGGAACGGCCGCGGTTCCATTTCCAAATCCACTAAGAAGGATTGTGGCGAGTGGTGGTGAGCGAGGGTGCACATAGCTGACATGAAGTAGGAACTGGCTTTACCCGCTTGGCAAAATTCTCTTTATTGTCATTACCTTGTCCTTGACTACAAAGTGGAACGGATTAGCCAGTAAATAATCACTTTAGTTTTAATCCGTTCAGCATATAAATGGATGAATAAATCAATGTGTATATTTGCCGACAAACGGTACACGGCCACGTAGGCGGAAGCGATCATTTGTACAGTGAATAGTTCTCATGGATTATGCGGCGTAAATCATAATATTAAAGCAAAGTTAAATAATAAAATTTCGGATCGTGTTTTATCTTCGGGTCATAGCTCCGAGTACCTAATACGTAAAACGTTCTGCTATTTTTGTATCCTCATTTTGTAGTTTTCGGGGCTCAGGAGTAGATAATAAATGAGAGGGGATACTAGGCTGCACAGACACAGGATTGGGTACTGTAGGTAAAGACATGTAGTCGGTGAGCTAGTTGTAAGTGAATATCTACTCATATGCTTTTTATACCAACTTCTGTCAATGTTTCTAGAGTTTGCTGGGAGTCAAAGATCTTCAACACATTTGATATAGTGAGGAACGTCTGTAGAGAATTTCGATATGTGACATTGCTTGCACTCATGCGTATCTGTAGGAGTAGTTTGTTCCACAGATCAGTGTGTTTCACTAAGAAGGAATTCGATGAAATTTTATGACCTGAAAAGTTTGTGTCTATTAACTAGCCGCCATTACGTATGGGGTAGACTGCAGTCTTTCGTAGTTCAAGTGCGGTGCTGTCTGCGTAAATTCGTTGGTTTATAATGTTGTAGAAGAGCACAAGGTTGTTCTTTAAGCGTCTCAGCCAAAGAGGATCCAGTTGGAGTTTTCGACAGCGATCATAATAACTCCGCAGCGCACCATGACCAGCTTTGTAAATGATCGTTGGACATTTTCCAGAGCCGTTCTGTCTTTCTTTCTCAATTGGCTGTGAACGATAATACAGTATTCCAGAGTCAGTCGTACTATTGTCTTGAATGACTCAAGTCGTGCTTCGAGTAGGGAGAAAGTTCTGGTGATATATCTGCATAGCTGCCTTGCTTTCGCAATCTGATAGAGCACATGTTCGGAGAAATGGAAAGAGTTTAAGTACCTGATTCCTAAGTTCCGAACTGGATCAGACGTTTGGATCACGTTTCCGGCAAGTGTGATAGAGTCTTCTAGGATGCGGCGTCTGTACCCAAGTACTTGGGAATTCGCTGTGGAGAACTTCACTAATAAACGCTCACTAGCTATATTTAGTGCGGATAGGTCTTCACAGATTTTTCCCAAGCACCTTGTACTTGGTCTGGATAAAATGAGTAAACCAGTTTGACGTCATCTGAAAACAGAAACGGGCGTGCATTTAGGATCGGGTCGCATATGTGGTTTACGTAGATTAGGAAAAGTAGTGGTCCGAACAAACTTCCCTGGAAGACGCCGCTGGTTATTTGTTTCGGTGTAGAATATTGCTTGACCGATATTAAATACTTGAGTTCGACCGTTTAGGTATGAGCCAAACAAGTTAAACAGAGGATTTCCAATTCCATATGACTCTAGAGCAGAGAGCAGTGGCTTGTGCGGCAAGCGGTCGAACGCCTTTTGCATGTCCATCAGAATTATACTAATTGCCATTCCTCTGTCAATCATTGTCGTGACATGACCGAGAAATTGTAGCTGGCAGGTAACGCAGGAGTGTTTTGAGAAAAGCCATGCTGTGAGGGGTTTATCAGATTCAGTCTTGTAAGATATTGAACGATGTTCTTCTTGACTATTCTCGCTAGGGCTTTGGGAGCAGCAGATTTGTGAGTTAATGGTCTCATGATAGTTTCTCTACAGCAGTAGTGATTGGTCCACACCTAAAACTGCCAATCAAGCTGAAAATATGACGACGCAGACATCTGTTGACCACACACCTAACTGCGGTTCCTTTTCCAAGCCTCGAGCCTTTACAATATTTGAAAGTAACTGTACCTGAGACCTATCAAGAGCGAGATAAGAATTCAGATCGTCACGTTGGCATCACGCAAAGCAAATCTAAATCCGACCCGATTGAAATCAGCTATGGCTTATCTCCGACAACCGAGGAGTAGGCAAAACTAGGGGAAAGCTCCCTGTCAAAATTCGTTACATAAACACTCAAAGCTCAGAAGATGTGAAACGACCACTAGAAGAACGTAGAGATACGCAGCTAGGCCAACTGAGCAAAAGTGTACGCCCTCATGCTTCCACATGCAACGCCGACACTGTTGTCGGGATAAGTCGCAGAGAGCTGGCCCAATACTTACCCACAATGTCTCTGATTACGATTCCAAATCCCGCAACGGCAAACTGACAAAACCCTTAATTGTACGACACCGAAATAGCAAACAAAATGATGGGAGGCCACAAGGAGGTAGTAAGATGTAAACCCTATCTACCTCAAATCAAAATTTGCCCACCACAACCACCACCACCACCACCACCTGTATCACTCAATTGGCAACAATACAATCCGAAGAAAACGAGTTTGTAGACTTCAGCATTTTACGGATGTAAGTCTTTTTTTAGACTATCGTATGCCGCCACATTCTCCCCCACTAATCCAGCCACCATCACATGCGATTATGAAGCAGCGAATAATCAAAATACTGGAATATGTACTTCATTACCTCCAGTACTATCTAGAGCTCAGTGTGCCTCAGCTACCTCACAACAAACAGTTCTTCGATACAATGACAAAGAAACAAGCATTACCCACAAATTTCATTTCAATTTAATAATGTTTTTCAAATCTCTCTTCATTAACATTCGTTCTCTTTTACCTAAATTAGATCTACTTTCAACACTTATGTTTATGGGTTCCCCCGATATTGCTTTTATCACTGAAACTTGGTTCACGTTAGATATTAGTGATTCTCGGCTTAACATCTTAGGCTATAAACTTTTCAGCAAGGATCGCTCACACAAACGTGTTGGTGGCTGTGCCACATATCTTCGAAATAATCTGACTGCAATTCCCACAGATCAATCTGTGCTCAATGACTTAGAAGATACATTATGACTAGTGATCCCATCTACTGATTTTCTAGTGGGTTATATCTATCAGCCACCCCGAACCACTTAATGTGAAACTCAAAAGCTGATCGATATGATCGATGCTGCTTCTAAAACCACATACAAACCCAAAACTATGTGTGGGGAGTTCAACCTACCACATGTTAACTGGATGTTGCCTACACTCAGAAACCCTGCGGAGATTGAGGAAATCATCTCATGTATACAACACAAACACTGGACCCAGCATGTTAGAGAGCCAGCCAGAAGTGCCACTACCTTAGACCTCTTATTCAAGATGGGAATTTCTTACGCTTGTGTATTCATTGATAATCCCCTACCTGGTTGTGACCACAGCACGGTGCTTTGTGATTTGACTATTGATCCACCTAAGTGATCAGATATAATGCTAAAACCCATTCGCAACCTTTATCGTGCAAACTGGAACTCATTTCATGAACTTCTCAGGACCAAGAAGCGGAATACGTCATTCCTAACTCACAACCCTACTGTGGCTACGAACGCGTTTAGTAACAATATTGCCCTTGGTGTTGATTTACTGATACCAATTGTATGCAGAACTGCCCATGAACATAGTAATGAGCTCAAACTACTGTACAAGGCCAAAAGCAAACTAAAGAAACTTAAATCGCCAACTAGCAGGAACAAGAGCTTCGCAACCTTGCTACCAATACACGAGAATCTGCTACCTATACAGCATTTAACCCAAACGGCCAAAACCAGCGAAGAAAGTCAGTTGCTCAGAACTCCTGAGAAAGTACGTACATCGATGCAACTACTCAAAAGGAGGAACCCCAAACCCCATCAGGAAATTGTAACGTTGGCTCTAGACGATATCTCCCTCATACGCGAGGCAATCGAGTCTAGTTTTGCCTCCTATTTCATCCCCAACACTCAGCCATTGCTTCCTCAACTTCTAAAAAGAATGACCGTGCTATACTGCAATATCCCTGTGACCTTGAGAGAGGTGTGAAGTGACATCGCATCCGTAAAACCGTCAATCGTTCCAGGACTAGATGGCGTCTCCTCAAATGTTACAAAACGCGCTCAGAACTCTCTACTGTTATTAAAAATCCTCACATATTCTCTCGCAACCGGCTGATGCACATTGCAATGGAAGCAGCCCATTATAATGTGTAAGCACAACGGTGATACGAGAAATAACATGTCAAGCTACCACCCAATAAATCACAAATCTGCTGCTCCCAAAGCCCTAGCGAGAATAGTCAAGAAGAACATCGTTCAATATCTTACAAGACTGAATCTGATAAACCCCTCACAGCATGGCTTTTCTCAAAACACTCCTGCGTTACCTGCCAGCTACAATTTCTCGGTCATGTCACGACAATGATTGACAGAGGAATGGCAATTAGTATAATTCTGATGGACATGCAAAAGGCGTTCGACCGCTTGCCGCACAAGCCACTGCTCTCTGCTCTAGAGTCATATGGAATTGGAAATCCTCTGTTTAACTTGTTTGGCTCATACCTAAACGGTCGAACTCAGGTATTTAAATTGGTCAAGCAATATTCTACACCGAAACGAATAACCAGCGGCGTCTTCCAGGGAAGTTTGTTCGGACCACTACTTTTCCTAATCTACGTAAACCACATATGCGACCCGATCCTAAATGCACGCCCGTTTCTGTTTTCAGATGACGTCAAACTGGTTTACTCATTTTATCCAGACCAAGTACAAGGTGCTTGGGAAAAATCTGTGAAGACCTATCCGCACTAAATATAGCTAGTGAGCGTTTATTAGTGAAGTTCTCCACAGCGAATTCCCAAGTACTTGGGTACAGACGCCGCATCCTAGAAGACTCTATCACACTTGCCGGAAACGTGATCCAAACGTCTGATCCAGTTCGGAACTTAGGAATCAGGTACTTAAACTCTTTCCATTTCTCCGAACATGTGCTCTATCAGATTGCGAAAGCAAGGCAGCTATGCAGATATATCACCAGAACTTTCTCCCTACTCGAAGCACGACTTGAGTCATTCAAGACAATAGTACGACTGACTCTGGAATACTGTATTATCGTTCACAGCCAATTGAGAAAGAAAGACAGAACGGCTCTGGAAAATGTCCAACGATCATTTACAAAGCTGGTCATGGTGCGCTGCGGAGTTATTATGATCGCTGTCGAAAACTCCAACTGGATTCTCTTTGGCTGAGACGCTTAAAGAACAACCTTGTGCTCTTCTACAACATTATAAATCAACGAATTTACTCAGACAGCACCGCACTTGAACTACGAAAGACTGCAGTCTACCCCATACGTAATGGCGGCTAGTTAATAGACACAAACTTTTCAGGTCATAAAATTTCATCGAATTCCTTCTTAGTGAAACACACTGATCTGTGGAACAAACTACTCCTACAGATACGCATGAGTGCAAGCAATGTCACATATCGAAATTCTCTACAGACGTTCCTCACTATATCAAATGTGTTGAAGATCTTTGACTCCCAGCAAACTCTAGAAACATTGACAGAAGTTGGTATAAAAAGCATATGAGTAGATATTCACTTACAACTAGCTCACGGACTACATGTCTTTACCTACAGTACCCAATCCTCTGTTTGTGCAGCCTAGTATCCCCTCTCATTTATTATCTACTCCTGAGCCCCGAAAACTACAAAATGAGGATACAAAAATAGCAGAACGTTTTACGTATTAGGTACTCGGAGCTATGACCCGAAGATAAAACATGATCCGAAATTTTATTATTTAACTGCTTTAATATTATGACTTACGCCGCATAATCCATGAGAACTATTCACTGTACAAATGATCGCTTCCGCCTACGTGGCCGTGTACCGTTTGTCGGCAAATATACACATTGATTTATTCATCCATTTATATGCTGAACGGATTAAAACTAAAGTGATTATTTACTGGCTAATCCGTTCCACTTTGTAGTCAAGGACAAGGTAATGACAATAAAGAGAATTTTGCCAAGCGGGTAAAGCCAGTTCCTACTTCATGTCAGCTATGTGCACCCTCGCTCACCACCACTCGCCACAATCCTTCTTAGTGGATTTGGAAATGGAACCGCGGCCGTTCCCATTTCATATATACCCGGCAGAAGCCAACTACATGTTCCCATGATTTATGCAAATTCTACACATGCAAGATAACCATAGCACTAAGTCAACCTCAATGTAGACTTGATACCATAACCGCTCCTTTCCCTCAACTATACCGGCGTTCGCAGAAGACTAGGTACCCCTACCCACACGATTGCTCCCACATATATTTGCCGTTCCAATTATCCGCGAGTACGGTGAGTCATACAATAGGTACGCGAATACTAACCACACCATTCATAGTATATTTTCAGTACCTTTTATTAACGCCGGAGCAATTATCAACGAAATATTGTTCCTAAACATGCATGCACATTCCAACTGCATGCAATTCTTGTTAGCGAAATGTGGTGATAAAGTGTAACAGGACTGGATTTATCCTAGAAACCAATTAGTTCGGTGCATGGAATAAGAAAGCTGGTCCCCGATCTCTGAAAAGAATAAGCACTATGAATAATTGGTTTCTCACTCCAGACGCAAATCGGTATTTTGTTGTAATACTTCGATCGGCGTTGACACGTTTAATGCAAATGTGTTGAAACGTCTTTACCGACCGTTTATTCGCAACCATTCTCCATCGAACTATGAGCAGTCTGTTTTCAGTGCACGCAATTTATTGATCATGTTTATACAAGCTTGCTTTGGGTCGAAGCCAGAAAACGCCAATATCCCTGCTCTTAATGTGACCAATACACCGCGAATAGCTGAGGAACAAATCTAAAATTCTAATCCAAATTGAACATTACAGTTTTATATACTCTAATCAATATTTTATTCCCCTTTAGTGTTCTGTTAAATGTAGCTTAACTCTGGTGTGGACCCAGATGATGCAGATTGCCGATTGCTGTAGGTACTTATATAATGCCTAGCTAAATTTATGGTTCGAGCGATCGGGTGTATTAAGGTATACTTCAAAGCGAACTGCAATCCCAACCAACGTTACCAGGGATAATCCATTCACACAATCGATTATTCAAAACTAACCGAAATGCATCTCAAATCTTTGGTACTATCACTACTAAGGATTTTCTGTCGCCTAGGCTAAAATGCATCAACCACTGTACACTGTGTTCCGTGTTCGATTCCCACTTTGACTGTCCATTTCTGAACAGTGTAAACGAATATGTGATATGCGTATGAGAGCAGCCACAAAAGTACAGTCATCCATTTACCGACAAATACTATTTGGATTAACCAAAACAACTACTCTAATTCACATTCAAATTAATGATCTAAATATGCAAGTTCAAAAAGCGCTCCGTCGAAATGTTTGGCCTTGTGCCAGAATCAGCAGTGGTCCTTATGTTCCCTGAAAGACGGAGCGACACATGAGAGAAGAAAATGTTACTAAATCTATGCGGACAACTAAGTAACTAAGGGTTTCCTTGGATTCATACCTCTCCGGTTGTATTCAAATGTAAAGTGGCTTCCTGTGCCAAATGACATATAGGGGCAGTTCAAATCATACTACGAATGCTTGAGAACCATCCCAGTAAACTTTCTTTGATTCGTGGTCACATGAGTCGTATGATGGTGGTCTGTCCACACTGAGATTGCCTGGATTTTCGCAACATTGCATGACCCTGAAATGCTTAACAGACCGTATAAATACCACGGATGTAGTACGCAATTCTTCAGCAACTAGTTCGTCAGCGGTTTTTTGACGATTCCAAAGGTATGTTCCACATGGTTTTCTTGGGAGCATGAAGTAGATGACCATGAATTTCATGCACAAGCCAAACACATCTAACCCACGCTTTCTACAACCGTGTTGTTTCATTTGTAAAGGCACTATTGTGCAGTATTATGTGATCACAGCATAATATTTCATCAAGTAAAACCAAAGGTTGCACATAGCGTTCGGGTAACAACGTGAAATGTTTGCTTGTCTCAAAGGCAACCAAATCTAGAGTTATTAACAGTGCATTTTTTTCCATCCATCGTTCTCCCCCTATCCCCATTCACTAAGACTAAAAATTCTGTCACTTCAAATTATTTACAGATATGTGGGTTCAGTTGACTATCGTTCTGACGGTGCTGTGCACTGTGTTTACGAATGCGCTTCACGTGGCTCATTCGGATGTGAGCCGTGAACCGAATGGTGCCATTGTACACACACAATGGAACATGCTACAAGACGGGAAAGAGTGTCGCTGTAATTGTTGCTGTGTATGCCCTGATGCGACGCCGAAGCCAATTGCGCCAACAAGCCAAATCCCCACGAGGACTACAACCACTCTGGCTTCTACAACCACGACAACCACCACCCCTGCTCCAACCACTAGCACCACCACCACCACCACAACGACCACCACCACACCAGCTCCGACTACCACGACCACGACCACCACTACAACAACCACTCCAGCCCCAACTACAACCACCACATCGACAATCACCACCACCACACCAGCTCCCACTGAGACTGAACCCACTGAAACCATCCCTACAAGAATCGCAACCACTGAATCCACCACACGCACAACAACGCGTCGAACCACTGCCGGGACTAGCGCCTGGACTAGACGCCGGGACTAGCGCCGGGACTGACGCCGGGATTAGCGCCGGGCCTAGCGCCGGGACTAGCGCCTGGACTAGCGCCGGGACTGGCGCCGGGTCTGGCGCCGGGACTAGCGCCGGGCCTAGGGCCGGGACTAGCGCACCGGATGAATGTAGGAAAGCACTTTCCACAGTCAGCGAGATCAGAATTTACGTGAGTTTGCATACGTTAAACATTGTTTTACCGTTTACCCACAATCCATTTCTTTCGTGTAGCTCGAGATTGCCATTAACTCGCAAACCGAATACAAGTTCATGAATGAGAAAGATATGCAAATATTATCTGTCCTCAAGGATTTCAATGTCAGCAAAGTGTTGACTTACAAGATCATCGTAAGTTGAACTTTCCAACTAAACCTAACACCATCACTCTTTCCTAGACTCTCATAGCGCCAGGTGTTTGTGAGGAAGTGGAAATTTGCAATGGCCCCCTAGTCTGCAGCACGGAGTACTGCGTTGTGAAGCAACCGAAACGGGTGACATGTCCTGCGATTCATCCTTCATGCCCCTTGGTGCGCTAGATATTCGCACATCATTCACCGCCTTGCACAATTATGTGGCGGAAATAGAAATGATTATTATAGACACGCTAAACCCTTATTAAATAAATGTTGCTCTCACAAAGATTCTTGCAAATTTTTTATATTTTGCGATTGCGACCTTCTCCTACTTAGCACAAGTGACTGATCGGACTAAGCTGGAATGACCATTGAAACGCCCTGATTGGCTAATCTTTGTAACTGTGCCCCTCCAAACAAGCAAATTTCGGTAGCTTTGGATACTAGGAAAACGTTTACGTTGTAGATTTAGAATACGCGTAGAAGGTATTTTGCTGAACCCTAATGCCTTCCACCGTCAGTGCAAATGGAATCCCAAGGCGTCACAACACGGAAGTGAGTACCTAAATTTATACTCAAATATTGAATGTATGGCTAAAATGTGATGAAAATGTTCCACACAGCCACAGCCATTCTATCCGCTACAGGTGGTAATTAGGCGTATTATTTCATTGAGAAAGTAAATTGGAAATAATAACCGGTGGTGTTTATGTTGAATTATAATGTTTATTGCAATGTTTAATCATACTGTCAAGAAAAATGGTGGATTGTGTTAGTGTATTATGATTTGGCGGCGTCCGTATCCGGATTTGCCTGTCACTGTGACGTCCATGGGGACAGTCACAGGACGCCTGCGCCTACAGAGGGACCATGGGTGGATTGCGCTGCACCACCCACTGTTCCACCCACACACCCCATATCCGGTGCAAACCCGAAGGAATAAGACCGGGAGGCATGCGGATGGGAGCCACGTTTCATCAACGGAGCCGGCCCACACTCCTTCCACAAGCAGATCGGAAGCATTCCGGCCTAAATGGGAACTCATACACACCAGACGTACACGAGGCGGTGGCTGGACCGTAGCCCGTTCCACACAGATTGCATGGAACCACTTTTTAAGCCTAACACCGTCACGAGGACGGTGCACCCCGTCCCCAAGAGCAACGACCAACTGTCTCCTGGAGCCAGTATGGAAGAGGTAGTGGGTAATAGAAAGGTAGGCACCTTGTCAACATTCACATCAAGCGCATCCACACCGGGGAGCTCAAACAACATCTACTTCTGAAATGCAAGATTACTCATCACGCAGGCAAACGTACCACATACGCCGCCTTATTGGCCTGGATTAGTAAATTGAATGGGAACATACTCATGGTGCTTCTATTCCGCATACAATAGTGCCTTCTAGTGTACCGGAAAACACATTCTTGCAGTATTTTGCAACATTAGCTTTTCCTGTTGTTTTAACCGTCAAAACGTCCACTTGTCTTACTGACGGCATTTCCGTTGACACAAATGGTTTTGGTGAGTACCTTGTTGCACCGCTTCACGCTCTGATTAATTCGCTTCATATTTTTGTAGCTTGCACAATATACATTGGGTTCAGTCGTCTCTAACTTCTAGACTGTCCATCATTTGACACGGCTCTTACGTGTCATTGCTTACTGAGTAGTATCTTAGGCGACACCCGACAAACAGCACAATTCATCCTCTCCACCAGTTTAGCTGCATTGCGCCGTTGAGACTTAGGATTCTGAATGATTGTGGCATGCACATTTGACCCATTTGTATATTTTACAATAGTTGCGCCAACATCGGAATCCTATAGGGATCATTGGCTACGCGTTACTCAACAGTTAATGGGACAGCACCACATGGGATTGCTAACCTTTTTACACTTTTCCCAAAAAGAGACTCTACACTGACCGCTTTCTGTGTCCGACTTATGTCTGTGGTGCAGAACAGTAAAACAATGCAAAAGTAATGCACTCAGATGCTATCCCATTAAAGTTGAGTGAACGGTAGTGGTCGGGATTCGGCATGTGCAAAGGAATAGTTCCCTATCGAATTGGGCAGTTTCACTAAGCATGGCTCAGACCGTAGTTGCGTAGGAGTCATGATCAAGTTTTAGACAACGATAAACGATCATCTTCCAATTTCAGCAAACCGCACGCGCAATGGTCAGCCATGTAGGTAACTTGGGAGAACCGCTACATTTTCTAGCGTACCCTCCTAACCTAGCTTATTCCCACGGAACAATGTCACTCTTTGCCAAGCCATTCTTTATTTTGGTCAGCCTCCACCCCCCACCAATAGGACCTCCAAGTACGACCATACAGCACTAAGTAATGACCCATTGGCTCTAGCAAATCCTTCTCTGGACTCAGTGCAACTTAACACAAAACAGAGCCCAGTTGTTCCATTGTGGCACACCACACACGTCCATGATGGCAGAGGGTGTGATATAACTGAATCTCTCCATCCTATCACATTATTTTCTCTTAAATCCGTCCTTATAAATATCCGCTCCCAATTACCTAAACCGGATTTCTTTACCAACTTTAGGTTCCTTAAAATCCCTCACATTGTTTGTATCACTGATATAATGTGCTCTTAGCTTAAGGTGACTTACAGTTGAATGTAATGGCTTAGCACTTGTTTCGGGAGCATCGTCTGCGCTAGAATGGAGCTGCCAACCTCACAGGTCATGGCATAACAGCGATCTTAGCTGACTAGTTAGCCCTCAAGGACTTGGCAGACATCTTATGGTTTATAATTCCGTCTTATGATATTCTACTGTGCCATACTTATAGACATCCTGATGACAACGTCCAAGAATCTGAACAGCAAATTTCTACCACAAATGCTGCATCCAGCACTCTACACAAGTAAAAATTTGTGTGTGGAAATTTTAATCTGCCAGGTATAAACTGGCTGTTGCATATGTCTACAATAACTGGAAGAATTGCGGAAATAATCCGATGTGTCTGCATCAAGTATTGAACTCAACATGTTAGGCAGCCTACCAGGTTAGATAACATCTTACGTTTGATTTTCGGTAGCAACGAGACTGGACCTTATCGTGGTTCGACGATTTGCGTGCCTCTTTGACCGATTGAGCTATAGTAGGTGGTGCTCCGGGCTCCTTGCGAGCTACTCCTACCAGGTTGGTCAATGGTTAAAGGTCAGATAAACTCAGTCTCCTGGCCCTCCTGGTTGGGTTTCAAATGAGATGGCGTCCATTTCTGTAAAACTAATTAATTGCAACCTCCCCATTCTTTTGTGGACAAGCTTCAGAGACAAAGGCTTCGGATGCAGACTCTAATCGTCCTCTTGTCTAGGTCTGGGCTCCTTGGTAGTATCTCAGCCCCGCCACCCCCAAACAACTATGACAAATTCCCCAAACTCTAGCCACATCCTGCATTGGTCGCCGCGTAAATTACCAAGGACCGCCTTGTCTGCTGCATACAGCAAGGTGGACAAGCAAAAACAAGATTTTGTTGGCTCGTCCCTTCTTCTTTTTCCACCCGTTCCTTGCTCTCATTCCGACCACGTTACTAACCTTCCTTCTATAATTCCCTAGTTAACTGACAACAGCTTGGGTTCCGGTGAAAAGCCGTTTGTGTGAAGACCCTTCGAGGACAACAACTAAAGTTGCTTCATGAGGTAGTACAAAAGGCTGCTGGTTTGTGATGCCCGTTTATGCTCCCACTGACTGCAGTTATGATGCTGCCGAGAACAAATTCTATCACAAAGTAAACGCTTCACCAGGTAGTGCTACTAGTTCCGATGTCATGATACTTGCAGGGATAGGAACACACAAGTAGGGCGTATAAGCTCTTTTGAAGCTCAACTAGGCTGTAATTATGGGCTCAACTCCGAAAGGACTGATAACGGTGAGCGTCTGTTGCAACTGTGTGCGGAACACCATCTGTTTCTTAGTAGCACCGTTTTAGACACAGTGGGCTCCGAAGTGCCACTTGGCTTCCTTCCGTAGCTGGCCAGAGATGGACCAAAGTAGATCATGTTGCCATGAGTTACAGATTTGCGTGCTTCCATCCTAGATCGCCGCTCTTTCTGGAATACCTGCGTCCACTCAGACCATGCTTTGGTACGCTGTCGTTTCTCCATGAAATTTACCGTGAGGCGCACCATGCGTCTTCCCCGATCGGCAACAGAGAAATTGTCTCAGCCCTTGGTCAAGTGAGGCTATCAAAACGCGATGAGTACCGAACTTACTCTGTATTGTCCTGATGACACTGAACTTCCACAGAATAGGATCTCGGCCGCCATGCACGAAGCAGGAACATGTGCTTGTGGTAATATTAATCGTAACCGTACCAGGCTCTGGATATCCGAGAGGTCGATGAACCCGTTGGAATCCAGAAGAAAACTTTCAGCTGGCTCTTAGCACTACGTGACCAGACGGACTATTTGGTGCGGACTAAAGTGGAGTCTGGGTGCTGACAAGAAAGCCTGGTGGACCAGTCGTGTTCAAGAAATGAAGGAGGCAGGAGAACTAGGCAATTATCGCAAGCACTTCCAGCTGATCCGCACCACGGCTCCCAGGAAACCAGGCGTCAGTGAGACAGAGACACAGCGCGGGTGAACTGATACAGAATAAGGAGCTTTGTATTGCTCGCTGGGAGGAACAATTTCGATATCAGTTCACTTGTCCACCTGCTTCCGGATCTTTTCCTATCCAGGTGATGCAAGACGAGCCATAGTGGGTTAGTTAGAAGCTCCATCGGAGGCTGATGTCCGTAACGTGATTACAGTCCGCAACCGTTATCGTGCTGCTGGCCCGGATTCCCATCCACCTGCACTATGTAAGAAACTAGGTGAGGTCATCTATAGAGTGCAATTACCTTCCTATTCGAACATATCTGGAAAGAAGAGAATGTCCCGGCTAACTGAACTAAATCCATTATAGTGGCAATATACAAGAGGGGCGATTGCTTTGCAAACCACAAGCGTATGACCTTAATGCCAGTTGTAACGAAGTTATTGATCTGTATTCTCGTTCGCCACCTCACCGTGGAACGGCACTCTTGAATTAAGGAAGAGCAGGCAGGTTTCCGCCGAGGACGTGGATTTATTGACCATATATTCACTCTGCGGCAGGTGCTAGAGCAGCAAAACTCATACCGCAATCCAGCAATAGCTGTGTTCCTCGATTACAATAGTACCTTCGATTCAGTCGATCGATCGATTATGTTCGAAATACTTGCGCGGAAATGTGTTCCCACCAAATATGTGAAAATCCTACATGCTCTATACTTGAAAACTACAGGCCGCGTTAGGGTCTACGGTGGCCTATCGGATGGCTTTCTGATCACAAGTGGCCTTTGTCAGGGTTTTCCGAAATTCCCGTTTTTGTTCAATTTCATCTCGGACTTTATCATAGAGTGTTCCCTTACGGAATCTCACGATGTATTCGTTAAGGTTTTGCCTGGCGAAAGGTTACTTGATCTTAAACAATGAACAATGAATTTATACGGGTTAAGAAGCGTTGCTTTACAAGCACCGTTGGATAGTTGGTGGGGATATCAACATAACAATTATGATGAAAAGGATAGTAAAATAGTTAATACTTTAAATACGAAAATAAGGACTTATCGTTTGCTTCGCTGCAGTCCTGCGATCCACTTAGATTCACAACACCCACAGTTAACAACAAATAATTCCAGGGTAAACTCCAGGTGTAGGATGGAGACATAGTGTTAAGTAACAAAGTGTAAGTGGATGAGTGCATCGTCCAACCGTCTTTTAAATATTGTTAGTGTCGGTGCAGAGACGACCGATTCTGGGAGAGCATTCCACGGGTGACAGACACGGATGGAAAAGAAATTCCCGCGGCACTCCAGACGACAGTATTGTTCTGCGAGTTTTAATGAGTGGCCCCTCAGGTTTGTATTGCTGCTGAGTTGCAGTAAAGGGCGGCACACAAGATGTGGGTCTCGCAGAATCAAGTGTGCCGTAATCAGGTCTCCTCGTAGTCTGCGATAGCTTCCACTGAACAATCCCAGTCGTCGCAGCCTCTCCTGGTAGGAAAGATTGCGCATTCCAATTACTTTCTTAAATGCCCGGCTTTGTGGCTGCTCCAGTGCATTAAGGTCGTGTTTCAGCCATGGATGCCAGGCCTGAGTTGCATATTCGACATGGGGAGAACATACGCACTGAGCATTTGTCGAAATATGGAGCTGTTTATTTGTCCAAACGCCCGCCTCAACAGCCCAACGTGTTGGTTCCCGGTCTTCGAGGCCTTTTCGGATTGTCTGGAGCAGCCCAAGTCGTCTTGAACAAGGACAGTCAAGTCACATTCGAGAGTTGATTGTTGCAGTACATCCGTTCCGAGTCGGTATGAGTAGCTGCTTTGATGTCGGCTGGAAAGCATCTTGCATTTACTGACGTTAAAAAGCAATAAGTTTTGGATCGACCATTGATACACTGTATCTAAGTCACTTTGGAGCGCATGTTGGTCGGCGTTCGCCTGGATGCTGCGCCAGATCTTGATATCGTCGGCAAACATTAGGAAGTTTGAAGCGATTCCCTGTGCAAGGTCATTAATAAACACCAAAAACAAACGTGGACCTAGAACCGAGCCTTGCGGCACACCACACTCGACTTGTATGGGGTCCGATAAAGAGCTCCGAACTCTGACCACTAATTGCCGTTGAAGTAGAAAGTTGGCGATCCAGCTTAGAAGAGGGTCGCCGATCCCGTAATGCTGCAGCTTGCATAGTAGTATCCGATGGTCTAGACGATCGAAAGCCTTGGAAAAATCCAGGTAGATCACATCAACACCTTCTCCAGCGTCGGCTGCCTCGGTCCAACTACTGCGTGCAATTAGTAAATTCGTTGTACATGACCGCTGTCGAGGGAAACCGTGCTGTTCAGGAGTGATGAGGTTGCAGTTTTCCAGATAGAACAACTGTGCATCGGCAACTATGGATTCCATGACCTTGGAGAGTATAGGAAGAAGGGTTACTGGGCGGTAGTTGGAGGGATCAGATCTGCTTCCACCTTTGTGAATCGGGATTAATATTCCAAGCTTCCACATGGCGGGAACTTGGTTCTGGTCTAAGCAGTGCTGAAAAACTGAGCTAAATGTCCTGCCAGTTGGTTTGCTGCTGCTCCCAATGCCTCAGGACGAATGGCGTCGACACCCGGCGAGCTGTGTTTGCGTAGAGAAGTCAGCTTTTGCAATACAGCCTCTGCGGTAAAATTGATGTGGGTTAGTCCTGGTGAGCAGAATACAAAGCTTGGTAGATCGCTTGGTGGCAAGACCCTTTGAAACGTGAGGGCGTATTGCATCTGCAGCGCGTTTGCAGCTTCCATAGACGTTCTTGTTGGGCCATCAGCCGTCTTGAGTGGAGGAAATCCTTGCCTCACATTTCGTAGGCTATTAACGTGCTTGTACAGCAGCTTGTGGTTAGCACTGAAGGTTTTTGCGATGTTCTGCTGATAGGCGGCTTTGTCTTCTCTTAACAGTTGAGTGCAGTGGTTACGTTGGGCTACGTAGTTGTCCCAATTTTCTGGTGCTGGAGCTTCTCTGTACACTCGCCATGCTGCGTTGCGTACCGTCATCCATTTTCGGGTTCTGCTCCTAACGAAAGAAACGGATTTGCACTTATTGCAAGCTTTTATCTCTAAAGCCTGTGCAATCAGCTGACTGAATGTGTTGACGAACTCGAGCCAGGCGACTTCCGGGGGTTCTTCTTCGAGGAAAGACCATGTTGTGGCGCTGACTAGCTGGGCGAGTTGGTGCTACCTTGTGATGTTTCGCACAGTCTCAGCGTTATCATTCAGATATTCTACATAGCAGACGAAGTTGAAACTGATGACTACGTGATCACTGCGACCCAACGGGCAGTATAAAACCGACGCATCAATCATATGCTCCACGTTGGTAAGCACGAGATCCAGCCCAGAGGGCCTGTTACCAGTTCTGAACCGAGTGGGTGAAGTGATGTGGTTGTAAAGAGGAACAATAGTTACTTGATCTTGTAAATCGGTTTTGAGTTGTTCTCCGATCGTGGCAGGGGCTTCTAAACAATGTACGTTGAAATCACCCATGATAAGAATGTGAGTGTACTTTTGTTGTAAACTGCACCTTAAAGCAGCCATTAGGTGGTAGTCGGTTTCGGGTGTTGAGTTAGGGGCGCGGTACACCAAGATACTAAGGCAAGCGTCCCTGCCTTTTAACTGCAACCGGCACCAAAGAGAGTCGGGGAACTGCGAATCTGAATCCTCCACAGCTTCGCACTGTAAGTCGTTTCGGTAGTACAGGATTACCCCTCCTCCTTTTGTGAGCCTATCGTTCCGGATCAGCGACATGCCGGGTAGCGACACTTCAGCGTCCGTCATTCCCGTGTGCAACCATGTCTCGGTGATACCAATGACATCAAATGAGCCAGAAGCTTGGCGATCTTTCAGTTCAGCCAGTTTGTTAGAAAGTCCCTGAGCATTTGTATACAAGCAGGCCAGTTTCTCGGTCTCTAGGAGCCCGCGAAGAAGTGAAGCTGTCAAGTGTGGGAGAATGCCGACCGATGGGAGGTCGGCAGCTATTCGTTTTTTTGATGGGTCAATGATACCTCGTTTGCAACTTGATTCGGCCAAGGTGCGTCCCAGCCTTCGTTTAGACCTAGGTCAGAGTCAATTAAAGCAGCAGTCAAGTTACACTTCTGTACATTCGTCAGTATGCTTGCTGCTTCAGTTGCTTTAATATTTGAGCTGTGCAAAGTGTTTGCGAACTTTAACCGAATTTCTGAAGGAAGATGTTTCCGATTTCTCCGCCATCGATCTAAAACATCCTTTGCTTGTTGCTCTGACTGAACCACAAGTTTTAGGATTCTAGGGCCGCATCCTCTATAATTCGATGAGAGAGGTATCCTGGTGAGCGATAGTGCCACAACATCATCCAAAGAAAGTGTTTCACGAATGAACCGCCACTGTTCTAAATCGTGCTTTCCGGTATCTTGAACATGGTTAGAAGGATGTTCTGGCACTCCATGTATGAAGACTGTGTTTAGGCGGTCTTGCTTGCTGTGCCCCTCTTCGTTGTTTCGTTTTGGTTGTCGCGCTCTCCAAGGGACATCAGGATAGATACGTATCACACAGGATTCCTGTTTTAGCGCGCTTGCGGAGAGCAAAGCATTTTCCACGTCGGTGGAGGATTCTAGAGTTACTCGAATAAGTCTGGGTTCACCATAGTGTGGCGAGTTCGGATGACGAGTAATCCGTAACAAGTTTATGGGCTTGGCTTTGATACTCATCTGCATACACAATGACTTCCATTGGTGTTGATCGTCTGATAACTTATCCCGCAATGTGATGGCGGTAGATTCAGGGACATTTGAGCATACAACAGTCCGGGCACTGTTGTTGGATCCCTTTTTAATCGATCTACAAGGTATGGTACTCATTTGTCCTGACTTGTTGACAAGTGATTGTTTGCTGTTTTTCTCTCCATTTGCGTCAACGGTGTTTACAATGGAAGAGGACGCAACGGCGGCCTCTCGGTGGACCCTTGCAACAATCTCTGCATATGTAACCGATGTTCTGGGAGGCTTAGTCTCGACAAGAGATATTTGAGCTACAGGTACCAAGGGTTGGTGTTTGGCTGCTCCATCCTTGTTAATACTAGATGTCAGGTCTAGTGGAATTCGCTTAACCAGACGTTTTGAATGGTGCCTGATTTTCGTTGCTGTGAGTACTGCTTGATTCACGTAGGTACAGTCTGTTTTCGCCCGGCGTTCTACCAAAGTTGGAGAAGACAACGGAGATGGAGACATGGCTGATTGCGGTGCAGGGGACGCGATTTGTTCAGCATTCCGTTGCTTAGCAGCCGCTACGCTTCTGTGGTCCATACTCGCTTCCATTGAAGTAATCTTATTGTTTATCCTCTGCTCTGCTTCTGCGATTAACCGGTCGCATTTCTCAGCTAGGATAAGCAAGCACTTAACGATGGGGATGGTGGAACACGCAGTACAGAACCAAAATGCATCTTGGGAGCTATTTCGCTCCCGTACCTGTTGTTGGGACACATTTGCACATTTCGTATGGTACCATTCCAAACAGTGCGAACAAGCTAGACCGATTTTTACTACCCGATGACATTCTCCTAACCCGCAAATGCCTTTCGATGGGAGTCTCTTCGGTTTCGCCTTTCTGCCATTCAATTTGGTGTCGTTACCTGACCCAGTGGGTTGGTTAGCGTTCTGTACTTTTACAGCTTTGAGAGCGGCGCACATCGGTCAGGCGAGCGTGGTGGTTGCAAGGTCAAATGAGCGGTCGGCGTGGTCGCGCGGTCCGTGTGATGGGTAATGCAGCCGCACTGGCTGACAAGGTCACAAGGAATGGCGAGTGACTGCAACCTGAACAGAGCGCTGAAAACGGATTGATAGATCACAGATTATTGCACAGCTGTGTTGAGAAACACTGGATCGGAGTAAGCTTAGGCTTTTCGGCTTGCCTCGAGAATTCTGTATCGAATGGTGTCACACAGAATGGCAATCGGCTCAATACGATTGAATTAAACGCTTGCGCTTAATCACAGATGCCAGTGAAAACGGTTGGCGATGGTGCAGCCTCTAATCGAAGAAGATATTTCCACGTATGATGGATCACTGTGTAGAGCTGGTAAATCCGGTTCGAATGAGCGTACAGTGACAACGCTGATGGAGAGAGGATAGAGGGAAATAATCCAAATGAACCAGTAGCACGCACGTCACGCGTGTGTGAGGATGACCTTTACCAATCCACAAATGACCTTTACCAATCCACGTCTTGATTATTCTGACAATATGGTCTTGCTTTTTGACGATGTTGGGGCGGCGCATGCAACCCTGAATAGCCTGTTTAGATTTGTCCCATCATTTGTTATGCATTTCGCCCCTTCGAAGTGCAAAGTGTTGCTGCCGGACCACCAGCCACTTGATGATCCCTTAACCCTTGATAACGGGAAACTCGAGCTCGTTGACCGATTCACTTATAGTAGCAGCTGCATCAGCAATGATGCGCACATGGAAACGGAAGTCAGTCCACGCATTGGAAAGGCCAGAGCTGCCTTCTTGTACCTGCGGCATCTTTGACGACAGAAAGGAGTTTCTCTCCGTTTGTAAGGTTGTGTGTACAAGGCAACAGGGAGGGCCGTCCTGCTATATGGTAGTGAGACTTAACTCGTTTGGTCTAAAGATCTGAGGCGTCTTCAAGTCTTTGACCATCGCTGTCTGCGAAACATTGCTGGTGTCAGATGGAGCCAGCGTGTCCGCAATTATTAGGTGCGTAGGCGAGTACTAGGCAGTGATAACCAAGCTTGTTCCTTAGAACAACAGATAGCAGTGAATAAGTAACATTGGCTTGGGCATGTACTACCTATACCTGGTCACTGCTAACCTAGGAGGGCCCTGTTTAGTCTACCATAGGTAGGGTGGCGCAAGGATCGAGGTGGACAAAAGTTGACTTGGCAGCGTGAAATGAAGTCGCTGACGACCAAACTGGGTGTTGTCGGTCCGTCTCGCCTCCCGGGTTGGAGCCCGGGAAACCCACGTTTTGGTAGAATTCAGACTATAGAAGAAATGGCCTGCAGTGGACACCAGCGACAATCTGCTGCCGTCCCTAAACGAAGTGCCTGTTTATATTGTGCTCGGTGCAGAGTTATCTGTGGGGTAATGGCTGATTATGATGCGGGAAATTGAAAGCAGCAAGGAAGTTGTCTCGCTGACGCGTCATTGCATTTGCACGACAGCTAGCTGTTTGTGAAGGTATGTTGTTAACACAAGGTGTAGACGTCTTGACCCCGAATGTTTGCGTAGGACATTAAGGTTTTCCGGTAAATCCCCCTTCGCTCCCTCTTATAATTCTTTATTCCATAGGTCATCATAGTTGTATGGCAGCGCGAAACCAACTCAGTTGGCTAATGTCATGCTGTTGTTTTTTGATTGATTCCAGCTATTTTCACATTATTCGATGACTGGCGTATTCCGATGATGCATTCTGACAAAAGAATCCTGTACAACCACTGACGTGGAGCGATCATTAAAATGCAAGGAATAACCTGAAAGGTAAGTATTTGCAGCGGAGAGCTGCGAAATCTGAGTCGATTGAAGGTACGTTCAATGATGTGCAGCAAATGGGTTAGGAATGGTATCCAAAAGGGAAGTGCGTCTATTCAGAGCGACCAAACTCGTCTAGACTAAGCACTTGGCCGTACGGCAACCTAACAAAACTATTCGTGCACATGATGTTTGGACCAATTCCACCGTACGTACAATTTCTTTCTTGATGAATTTGCTTTTGTTTCAACCAATATCTACGGAACTTGTAATCCGTTTACTTTTGTCCGTGATAAAGCCACTGTTGTTGTGATTGGCTACTACATATACAGAAGCACATGAGCCGTCCTCATCCTTAGTGATTGGGGATCTAACTTTACATATGTTATTCAGGTCGTACGCTCGGCTTCTTCCCGGTCATGGCGGCGTTGAGGCTTAGTTCTCTAAAATGACTAATGAAATCGGGGCAACGCAAGTTGTCGTCCAACCGATGCTCATACCTCCCCACTCGGCATCTTGTCTGGACCTAATGTTTACGAGCTGCAAGCAGAATCTGAAAGAGGTCAGAGTCCTCGAGACTCTAGCGAACAGTGAGCACCGTTACATTGTATCAAGCATAGAACTGCCGTTACTGCATTACAACCAACGAAAGCTGACATTCAACTATTGGAAGATGGATTTCAACAGGCTCGTCCAAACTGCAAGTCAGACTGATTGAACATTACTACATGGTGAGTCGCTTGAGGCCTGCTGGTCATTAATGAAGGGGAAGCTTAAGTCCCGGTTACTCTGTTCGTTCCCATGGAGTATTTGAAATTCAGACTTGTCAAACCGTGTTGGTTTGAGAAGGAATATAAACAGTTAGCGTGACGGCGTCTCAAACTTTGTGACAGATACATCATCGCGGGTTGTGATTAAGTTATACGGTGTACAAGCAACAGCGTAACGTTGGTATCGCAACAAAGATCAAGAAACCCCGGCAGTCCAAAGAGGGGCTAGAAGCCTCCTGTAAGCGATAGATTCGCTTGGGTCTCGTGTGACTCGAAAAATAATTCCGAGTCCAGCCAAGAAAGAAAGCCGAGACGTTAACTACGGTACTATTAAACAAAACAGAACTCAATTACATATTTACATACCTCAACAGTGCCCGTTCACTTCTGCGACAACCTGGTCTTCGTTTCTGTTATACAATGACGTAGCGTCAACGCACTAGCTACTCTAGAGCAAGGCCACACAGCACAGATACAAAAAGAAGAATTCGAGGATACTTTTTGAAGTGTTCAAAATCTTATCCCATTGGTTCGCGGCAAAACGCACAGGGAGACTCAAGGCGTCATTACATTCAAATGGAATGAGACTAACACCCCTCGGTGCGGATATGGGATCAAGGACCAACAAGGGTTTGGGTGCCCTCGGGGTTAATAACACTGGGTGTGAGTGCACAAGCATCACAGTGGGTTTGGGATGAGAGCACGTCCATGTCGACTGGGAAATTACAAGGAGCAAGACAAACCTAACAAGTGCTTGTGTGCTTTTGGGACTAGTAGCACGAGGTGGGAGTGCACATTCGTCACATCGGGTCTGGGATAAAACCACGTAGAGATGTCCAGGAAAACAATGAATAGCACACTAGCCCGTAAGAACAGGTATCAGATAAAGTATCGGGAACAAGTCTCGATACCATGGTGTGAGTTGCAAGGAAAATATGAAACTTTGCATAGTTACTCGCCTAGAGTAGACAAATAATCTGTTATCCGGGACCTCGGCATACGTCGCAGATGATGTGGTCATCTGACTACGATCTTAACATGCAGGCTGCGGTTTTTCTGGTAATTCTTCCCCCAGCACTAGGACCCAAATCCAAAGGATTTTCCTCGCATTGATCCATCGTCGCTTGCTCGCTAGGGTTCGATAAAACTCAACTCTATCCACCGGCTGTACCAATCTAGAACACATAACTTCCCCATTTTTCCTGAGTGAAGTTTCTTATCTGCAACACCCTAAACAATTTAAGTCCCTCAATGCACCTGTGCCAAGCTTTCTTAATTTTATCAAACACATCAAACAAATCTTCGTATGAAAAAAATCTTGGTATCGCAAATTTTCGGGTGGTTTCCAACAATCCGCGAATCAGGATAAACAGGCTGCTCACATTCAAGCACGCCCAGCGGCTCCTGCTGCGGCCTGCGGGTAACCTTCACAAACGTTTGCAGTATTATGAATAAGCGTGATGAGCTTTGTTGTTTTGTTGCGTCTGAGCAGCTAAACCTAGTGGGATTCTCAGAGACATGGCTGCATGCAGAGTTAAATATCTAAGAACTTGAACACAACGGTTACTCGTGTTTCCGATGCGATAGACTAGAGAATGCCCACGGTGGTGTCTTACTTTACATCAGGTCTTCCCTGCGTGGGAGAATTGTGAGCACCTACCGAAGTGACGATGATTTTTGTGAGCTACTGTGGTGCTCCATACGCCTCAGGCGCGGAGAACTGCTTGTGGGAGCAGTTTATCGCAGCCTCCTGAGTCGTTGTTTGGACTGGCTGCCTATTCTCCGGACCCATATGAGTGGTCCACACTTTCTACTTATGGGAGATTTTAACTGTCCTCGAATACGATGGCATTATGTGCATGTGATGTCTGGACATAGTGAGGTTGAAGCAAAGTTCATGGATTTGATACTTGAAACTGGTGCATCGCATCACATATGCCAGCCAACACGCATATCAACACGTCCAACCCCGTCCTGTCTCGACCTGATGTTAACGAGCTACGAACAACGAGTGCGTGACGTTAGAATCCTGGAGCCCCTGGCTACGAGCAACCACTCAGTACTGATAGCTGATATGGAATTATCTTTGCCGGATTCATATCCGCTGCAACCAGCTCTCAACTACCGGAAAACGGACTTCCATGATCTAGCTCGAGCCGCGAGCCAACTGGATTGGTCTCTGTCACAAGCTGCATCTGTGGAAGATTGTTGGATATTTATAAAAGAGAGATTGATATCATTGTGTTTCCAATATGTGCCATTGAAATGTCGGAAGGTTGGACCGATCAAGCCTCATTGATTTGACAAGGAGTATGGAAACCTGGCTCGGAGGCGGCGCAGACTGTGGGATAAATTCCTCCTCTCTGGCTCTGCCAATGATTACGAAGTGTATAAATGTCAGCGGAACCTCTGCAACAGTGCAAAAAAGAATAAATGCCGACATTGCGAAGAGCAGCTCGCATTAGCCGCGTAGACAGCCCCAAAGATAATCTTTGCATACGTGAAGCGACGCCTGAAGCCTTCAGGTGATATGCCAGTGCTGGATGGCACGGATGGACAGCCCCTAACCTCCAGCACTGAGCGTGCGTCCGCGTTGGCGGCGCACTTCGCTTCTGTATTTGCCAATAACCAGGTGTCTGTTAGGAGTTCGACGTGTACCGCTTTTACCGAACTCGATAGTCTGCATTGCGACGTTGAAGAGGTAGGTCAACTACTCGCCAATCTTGACGGCACCAAGCCTGCCGGACCTAATGGGTTCACCCACTGGTTCTCAAGCCACTTTCAACCATCCTCTATCCTGTCGTTACTGACCTTTTCAACAGGTTGCTGTCCGAAGGTTCGTTGACGGTTGACTGGAAATGGTTGGTGGTGAAGCCTATTCCGAAAGGCGGCGACCCTAGCAAAGTAGACAATTACAGGCCAGGTTGTCTGACCCTTATTTTGGCAAAGGTTGCTGAGAAAATCGTGAAGAAGGGATTGCTCCAGTTGCTACAGACAAACGAGGTCATGACGCCCGCACAGCACGGTTTTATACAAAGTCGCTCATGCATTATCAACCGGCTTGTGACGAGGCGTCAGTGGTTGAAGGCAATAAACAAGGGAAGTCCGTCGACGTGATATTCATCGATTTCAGTAAAGCTTTCGAAAAGGTCAGTCATGAGGTTCTCCTTCACACACTCAGAATGTGTCGTGTCGGTGGCTCGCTGCACCGGTGGATTCGCGACTTTCTTGTTGGACGAAAGTGGAGGGTACAGGTCGACGACCATCTAACTGACTGGTACCCCTCTACAAGTGGCGTGCCTCAAGGCACTGTGCTGGTGCCCACTCTGTTCCTGATCCACATCAACGATCTACTGCAGCTTCTCCGGTCGCCGTGTGCCTTGTTTGCGGACGACATGAATACTTGGAGTGAAATCGACGCTCCCGATGACTGTATTTATGAGCGTGGGGAAGGGTGCTAACGGTCGAACCTACACCCTTGACGATCAAACGCTATGTCTCACACCCTCCGTGAAAGACCTAGGTGTACCCTCACGCTACGATTTGAAGTCTGTGGACAACACGAACAGGCTATATCGTAACGGACTGCGCATGCTTTGGGCGCTCAAACGTAGCTTCGGCACATGGTCTGATGAGGTTACCACTCGCCTCTTCTCTTCTATCATTAGACCAATGTTAGAGTACAGTTCGCCCGCCTACTTTCCGATTATCCGAGGCGAAGCACAAAAGTTCGAACGGGTCCAACAAGTTGCTACCGTGCTCATCCGGAGTTTACCTGGCTTTGGTTATGAAGACTGGTGCGAGAAACGTGGACTACACCCTGTCCTACCGTCGGGTGCGAGTCGACCTCATTATGACCTACCGTATTCTACATCTCGTTGACTTCCCAATGCTAAGGCCAATGCTGCACTTATGAGGGCTATGCAGCACACGCGGACACAGATACCAACTTGTCGTGCCGGATGTGATATGTGTTCCCCACCAATTGTGCTTCGAAAAGAGAGTGGTAAACATTTAGAACAGTTTGCCTGAACACGTGATTGAGGTAACATCTGTGCAACAGTTCAAAACGTTGTTAGATTTGTATTTTGCTAATATTCGATTCAGAGAACGGCTGCACACTTACGATGACATATCACCTTTGTGAATCCTGAAATATCGTAAGTCAGCTATTTTAAATGTTACCTTAGAACGACAACGATATTCACGGCTGACAACTTTTATAAGGTTTTTCACCATATTTCGAAAGTGTTGTACAGAATTCGTTTCTACTTGCTCTATAATACAGTATTCAGTATTCACATCAGTTACAGGTTTGATAGATGTTAATGCAGTTTTTACTGTGTTACCCGAAACCAGCACTCTGGGCGTTTGCTTTGTGTCATTAAAGCAAACACTCAATCTGTTGTCTGAGCCAAAACTGTGTTTTGCAAAACCGTCGGTGTCCACCGAAGCAACTAATAGCCTCAAGATAACACAAGTCATCAAAGCAATCCAAGGTTTCTTCTTCACATATCCTGATGTTATCGAGCTATCCCAGCTGTGCTCCGGATTGGGTCGTCGCACAGCGGTTAGGGAATCTTCGGATGGTTTCAGAACCCCCAAGCCAATAGATTAATTTTGGACCTTCTGATCCGTATAAAGGAAGATATCCTGTGGCGCGACATGCTCATTGGAGTTGTTTGCTACGTCGGTAACAACTAAATGATTGGACAAACTTCTAAGGTAACCTAAACGCATAACCTCATTTCCGCTAATGTTCGAAGTCGGGGTAATGAGTGTTTCGATTTGTCTTCAGCGGAGTTACCGCTGTATGGTTTAAAGACCTCCAAACTGATGCGCAATAATGGGTTGGTAACGGAAGAATGTTGTTCCACATCGCTGAATGATGCTCTGTGACAATGGGTGGTGTCCGATGCCGCTACCTTTGTCACCCCTCAAGGTTACTTATCGCATTAAGTTCTGACTCCTGATGGTCACAGTTAGCTTCTAAGGCAGGAGCAATGTAAGACGATTCAACATGAGCCACCGATTCCAATTGATATGGATTTGTGGTGGACGCATACTTTATATCTAGCTCCAAGCGTACTTTAGCCATTTTAACATCGCGTTCCACCTCAATTTCCGACTGAAGTCCTGCCATCCTTAAGTCAAAAACAGCACATGGTAAACCCCAGCAAATCCTACTCCTTGTATTAGCACGCGAAGCAGAGCAAGAAAATTAGTCACTGACAGAAGAAAGACGATTGACTTGTCGGGGTTCTTCCTTTGCTCCGGCAATATTCTCGGATGATTTCTCACCCGCTGACGTGGTTCAATTAAGCAGGGGATGGTGTTCGGTTGGTGCGAAAATCTGAAGCCAGCCTGCCGATTACTTGATACTTACCTCCAAAGCAAGTTTTCACTGCAATCAATCGCTCAGCGACTTAGGGGTGCTCTTGCGACATGATATGAGCTCACTAGCAAATCCAATGCAATTGGGCTGTGCGGATCTTCGTTTGCTCTGAGCATTAGGATATAGTTTCTCCACATGGTCCGAAGAAACCTTCCCTGGCCTATTCATTAGATAATCCTTAAATACTGCACCCCAGCGTACCATCAGTTAAGCGACTTGGAAACGGAAAACCTAAAGAAAAAACAACATATCGCAACTAGAATGATTCACAGTCTACGAAAGCTTCTGTATAAAAGCGTTGTGAACTGCTCGGACTCTACACACTATACTACTGCCGAGTATGAATTGCCCTTATAATGACCCATCGAATACTACACTTGAACCCCTTTCCTTTCATGTAGCTAATATTTCACCTGCGGGAACCCTGTAACACTCAAGGACACCGTTACAAACTCTGCGTCCCATTCACGGAGAGCGTATGACATCAGCTTTCTATAGAAAGAAGAAGCCTAAATCTTAGTAAGACAATAACAGAATGATTAATATTTGCCGATCCTGTGAAGTGTTTCAAAACACGTATCGACGATGATTTGGAAACCTGTGCTTTTGTGAAACGGTGCACATAATGGGTAAAATATGCATCCTGTGTCCTGAAATAATAACAACAATAAGAATTCTTAACCGAACAAAGGATAAACGAGACCCACCAAACGTGGGTAGTAACACGAACCACGTATTTCACAGGATTTGCAAGACCACATCCAGAAGTGGTCTTAAGGAAGTGAGTAGATGACGCTAAATGGCACCACCATGTCACATCTCTTGGACCCCAGTAACGCTGGTACTAAAGTGATTTCCAAAATATCGGTAATTTTGGGAATTTCACGCTCTGCTACCAAGCACATCTCCCGACTAGCACTGAAGCTTTGAACGTCCACCACCTCAAATCGGAGCTGTGCCTTCAAAAACAATATGAACACATACTACATCTACTTTGGCCTGAAAATATTTCAGCGTTATCATTTATTGGCGCCCGAGTTAACTCCTGGTTTCTGGCGAAAATGATTTACCTCGATTATCTTTCTCTTTACCTAATCTATTATCTTCAGTAGGGCGTCATTTAGTGAGTCAACTGTTGCAGAATTTATGCTTACCAAAATCCTACTCCATATCGCTAATCATCAGTAATATTCACCCAGCATCTAACTCCTATCATGTAAGCATCTGACCTTGATGAATGTGTAAAACGAATTGATCTCATTTGGAACAGGTTTTGTATCTCTCTCACATTTGTGTTTCTCCTAGTAAGTTGTCAATTGACCAATCACCTAAAATTAACCTAAATTGTTCTATTACCCAGCTGGATCTACTTACAGACTTCGAATTCTGGGCATGTCAACGTAGTGATCGCTCTCTAGAAGCACAGTCTGTTTACCGTTCCATCGTGATTTCATACCTACATTATATTTACCTGAGCAATTTAAGCTACACATAGCGTTTGTGAGGTTGGATGTTACCTCAATGGGAGTCGATGGAAATTAGAAGTGTGCAATGCTTACCATTGAACAGTGTCCCTTCCTCATCATGTTACTGTACCCATCCAGTTAGTGCAATTGTGATTTGGCAAAAGAACGGTTTCTACGTGCTCACACGGTGCCGTATTCCTTTCATGTAAGTGCTAGCGCTGGGTCGCGGTTGGGTCTATCAGATTCACACTAGTTCGATATCGATGGATCCCTATTGTTACGTATTCATACAGAAGCATAAATTTTGCCTAGAAGCCGAAGTAACTGTTCCTACCAACTATGTAAACAACAAAAAAATTGTGAAATTTTACAAACTACCATGTTAAAATTGCCAAACAAAATATGATTTGAGCAAGTTAATAATTACTGACGAAACCCCTATTGTCCTGTGCGGATGGCTAGACATGCATTTCCGCGCATTTTTGGTCCGTCACACAAAAGTGATGAATGTTAGACGAACATAACCTGATATACCTATATAAAGGTATTAAAATGATCGAAATAGATGTGATATGCTCACGAACAGGACCCCCGGATGACAGATGGCGAAGATAAATCCAAAGCTTTGATGAACTGTTTAGAAAGGAAATCCTTGCATAGGTTGAGGCGATCGTGATTCGTCTCGACAAACCTCCGCTGTGTATAGACAGTTCGTCATTGTCTTGATTTTTACTGTAGTCAGCTATCAACCGGACTGTTAGCGCTTAAACAAATCACACACTAATTTTGGTCATTCGCACAACCTTGTAGTGCAGTCATAAAATATCCTATATTCTTAACCATCTGCTTAAATAGTATGATAATTGAATAGTCCAACATAATCATCACCGGTTCTTATTTCAACCTGTTACTTTACAATAAAATAATAAGCCTAATCACCACCGGAACAGATAGTCTGGCTGTTCTTGTGTGAAACATTTTCATCACATTTGTTCCATACAGTCAACCTTTTCAGAACAGATTTACGTACTCATTTCCGTGTTAGGACGCCTTCGAAGACTATTTCCACTGAGGGTGGAAGGCATTCGTGTTCAGCGAAATACCTTCTACACGTATTCTAAATCTACAATGATAACGTATTCTTAGTATGCAAATTTGCCGAAATTTGCCCGTTAGGAGGGGCGTAGTTACAAAGACTAGCCATTCAGGGCGCTCCAATGGTCACTACAGCTTAGTTCAAGTAGTCACTTGTGATAAGTAGGAGAAGGTCGTAATCGCAAAATATCAAAAATTGCACGAATATTTGTGAGAGCAACATTTATTTAATAAGGGTTTAGCGTATCTATAATAATCATTTCTATTTCCGCCACATAATTGTGCAAGGCGGTGAATGATGTGCGAATATCTAGCGCACCAAGGGGCACGAAGGATGAATCGCAGGACATGTCACCCGTTTCGGTTGCTTCACAACGCAGTACTCCGTGCTGCAGACTAGGGGGCCATTGCAAATTTCCACTTCCTCACAAACACCTGGCGCTATGAGAGTCTAGGAAAGAGTGATGGTGTTAGGTTTAGTTCGAAAGTTCAACTTACGATGATCTTGTAAGTCAACACTTTGCTGACATTGAAATCCTTGAGGACAGATAATATTTGCATATCTTTCTCATTCATGAACTTGTATTCCGTTTGCGAGTTAATGGCAATCTCGAGCTACACGAAAGAAAATGGATTGTAGGTAAATGGTAAAACAATGTTTGACGCATGCAAACTCACGTAAATTCTGATCTCGCTGACTGTGGAAAGTGCTTTCCTACATTCATCCGGTGCGCTAGGCCCGGCGCTAGTCCAGGAGCTAGGCCCGGCGCTAGGCCCGGCGCTAATCCCGGCGCCAGTCCCGGCGCCAGTCCCGGCACTAGACCCGGCTCTAGTCCAGGCGCTAGTCCCGGCAGTGGTTCGACGCGTTGTTGTGCGTGTGGTGGATTCAGTGGTTGCGATTGTTGTAGGGGTGGTTTCAGTGGGTTCAGTCTCAGTGGGAGCTGGTGTGGTGGTGGTGGTGGTGGTTGTCGATGTGGTGGTTGTAGTTGGGGCTGGAGTGGTTGTTGTAGTGGTAGTCGTGGTCGTAGTAGTCGGAGCTGGTGTGGTGGTGGTCGTTGTGGTGGTGGTGGTGGTGCTAGTGGTTGGAGCTGGGGTGGTGGTTGTAGTGGTTGTCGTGGTTGTAGAAGCCAGAGTGGTTGTGGTCCTCGCGGGGATTTGGCTTGTTGGCGCAATTGACTTCTGCGTCGCATCAGGGCATACACAGTTACAATTACAGCGACACTCCTTCCCGTCTTGTAGCATGTTCCATTGTGCGTGTACAATGTCATCATTCTGTTCATGGTTTACATCCGAATGAGCAACATGAAACGCATTCGTAAACACAGTGCACAGCACCGTCAGGACGATAGTCAACTGAACCCACATATCTGTAAGTAATTTGAAATGACAGAATTTTTAAAGTCTTGGTGGATGGGAATAGGGGAGAACGGTGGATGGAAAAAATACACTGTTAATAACTCCAGATTTGTTTGCTTTTGAGACCAGCAAACATTTCACGTTGTTACCCGAACGCTATGTGCAAACTTTGGTTTTACTTGATGAAATATTCTGCTGTGATCACATAATACAACAGTAAGTTTTTACAAATGAGGCAGCACTGTTGTTAGATAGCGTGGGTTAGATGTGTTTGGGTTGTGCATGAAACTTATGGTCATAACTACAATCTCCCAAGCAAAAGCTGTGGAACGTACCGTTGAAATCGTTGAATAACTGCTGTCGAACAACTTATTGAAGAATTCCGTACTACAACCGTGGTATTTATACGGTCTGTTAAGCATTTCAGGGTCATGAAATGTTGAGTAGATCCAGGCAATCTCAGTGTGGACAGACCACCATCACGCGACAAATGTGAGCACAAGGCAAAGAGGTATACTGGGATAGTTCGCAAGCAATCGTAGTATGATTTGACTGGTCCATAGACCATGTGGTTCATTAAGCTACTTTACATTTGAATAGAAGCAGCTGAGTATGAATCGCACAGAAACTTTCAGTTACTTCAATGCCCGGGTAGATTTATTAACATTATCTGCTACTACGTCTCTGAGATCCAAGGGACCACTGCTAATTCTGGCACGAGGCCAAACGGTTTAACGGACCGCTTTTGAACTGACATATTCAGATCACTGATATGAACGAGAGTTCGAATAAGTGTTACATTATACCTAATGATATTTGTCGAAAATCGGATTACTGTACATTGATGACTGGTCTCATACGCGAAGTTCGTGTCTGTTTACACTGGTCAGGAATGGGCAGTCACAGTGCGGATCGAACCCGGAACACAGGGTGCATTTCTTGATGCCCTTTAGCCCAGGCGACAGAACTTCCTTGGCAATGATGGTCTTACAGATTTGATACCCATTTCGGTTAGTTTTAAATAATCGATTATGTAAATGGGTTATCCTTGGTAACCTCGCTTGTGATTGCAGTTCGCGCTGAAGTATACCTTACTACACTCGAACGCTCGAACCATAAATTTAGCTAGGCATTATATGAGTACATACTGCAATCGGCAATTTGCATCACTTGGATCTACACCATAGTTAAGCTATATGTAGCAGAACACTAAATGGGAATAAAATATTGATTATAGTACATAAAACTATGATGGGCAATTTCTATTGGAATTTTATGTTTGTGCTTCATCTGTTCTCGGTGTATTAGTTACATTAGGAGCAGGGATAGTGGCGTTTTCTGGCTTTGACACAAAGCACGCTTGTAGAGGCATAATCAATACTGGGTAATCAATACTGGGTGACTTCTACCTCCCTGAAGTCTGCTGGGCTGATCCATCTTGCAGTTTGGCGGTGGGCACTCTCGGTTCGGATCTCATCGAGCTAACGTTGCAACTGCATTTGCAGCAGTTCGTGGACCTCCAGACTAGATATATGAGCAACCAACTTCCGTCTACTTTGGATCTCATTTTTGAGAAGTCACACGATTTCGTAAGTGATATTATATACGCTGTCCTCTAAGAGCCAGCGACCATAAATGCATATCCTTTCGATGTTCTCTAACTAAGTGTCATCACGCCACCGCTGAGGTATGTCCAAATATTTGGTGGACAGACTTTAACGCAATGCAAGACAAAGATTCAGTTCTGCGTTGCGTGATCACCGTGACTGACAGTGCTGAGATAGCTTAGGAGAAATTTAAGGCGTGTCTCACCTAGATTTCTGCTCCCCACATCCCACTCATTAAGAGGCGGGTGACAAGGACTCCTTGGATAGGTCATACAGGTAAATACCTGCTCAAGAAGCGCTCTACTCGTTGGCGAACTTACCAAGCGGCTTCATCAACCAGCACCTACGTAAGGTATCAAGTGGTTAGCAATAAATGTAAGCAACATCATAGGACTCTTCGTCTTCAATACGAGAAGGATTTGGCTGACTCAGCCGCAACAAACCCATAGAAGTACTTTGCTTAGGTCAACAGCCGAAGCGGTACAAAATGTCAGTACTGAATCCCGCGAAGCATTCTGTCCTCAAACAATGACAAGAATATATCGATAGTTCAACTATCCCTAGTCTGCGCCCCATCGAGTGAAGCGCTGTGCAGGTTGCGGTATGCAGACGCCGCAGTGTCTGCGTAGCGCATCCTGTGAGATCCGATTGCATCTCTGGACTGCCGTTAGAATTCCTCGGGGTTTTCTCAGGGCGCGCAATGTGCGGCAATTTACCGTGCTTCCATGGAAATCGGTAGACACATTCCAGCCAGACACTTGATAACTCACACGATTTGTACTACATATGGCGTGCAATTTCCTCCAAATAATGATCTATCATTTGTTGATTGACTTAAGTTAGACCCTTCTGCGTTAGTTATCCTTAATGTGGTGCATGGATGCGAAACAGTAACCAGCCAACTGCAGGCTGTAATTGCTCTTCCAAAGGAAAGAATCAAATTGGAACCGCAGTTGTATGCGCACGAAGAATGGGCACATAAGCAGTGTAGTTTTACTTAAATTCCGTTTACCTATAAGTGACGTGTAATATAAATAAATCTGATGAACTTGTCGAAAAACATTTCGCTTTACGCTTGCCAGCTATGCATCGTGCGGCAGATGCAGGACGGAGACATACTTGCCATTCTGTACCTCGTCTTTAACAATGAGAACCCACTAACTGACATAGTAAGAGGGAGTAGCCCCTTTGCGGCGCAGTGATCACGCAACAGTGCTTTTCCGCTACGTCCGTTACGCTGAGCAGTTCAACGAGGACAACAAGGGGGTCCGCATAGTAACACCTGACAACATCCGACCTCACCAACATCACTGCTTGGTCATTTCCAGCAGAAAATGCCCCGATATCGCTTGGGTACATTATGTCAATAGGTTTAGCACTCTAGTAACAAACGCATCAGCGATAAAAGTCCTTCGCTCAAAAAGATAAGGTTCTTCCTGACCTTGGGAGGTAGAGTTTAGTAAGCATACAAATCGCCGAAAATTAGAATGATTACATAACCGAGTGAAATCGTTGTGTCAAATTTGTCCGCAGACAAATTGTAGCAACAACAGGATTTGAGGGAACTCTTCTACTGTAATTCTAAGTTACTTTACGCGAGTGTTAACAAGCGCCGCAAACTACTGGGAGGTATCCCACCTCTAAACCTCGCTTGTGTGCAAGCAATGAGTGATATTTTAAACTATCAACTTGCTTTTACTTCCTAGGACGCACAGTCATCTTAGAACACACTCACACCACTCTATTCACTGCTAGCATTTACCCAGCTGTGGATATTCCTCAAAGTTTCTATCGTACACGCTCAAACCTGTCCTGCCTAAGCCAGGAGCAAAGGACCGGACGACCTTGTACATGCAGACAATTCAGCGCACACGCGACCGGCACGAAACCAGTAGAGTTTGGCCTCTCTGTGAATACCATCCATCGATGCAATGGATTGTGGCGAGCAAGCAAAACCTTACATTACCGCATCTAGCTCGACAGTAGTTTGTGGTCTTCCTTCATGCTATAAAAATGTACAGATCGGAATCCAGTGTAGCAGTGGCCAAGGTAGGTTCCATTGCAAATATGCCAAGCTCACAGTGAACCAGTTGAAGCCACGAAATAGTAAACCAGATTCACGGTGGTGTTGTTCTGTGTGTACGTCATCCCACTGATAAAGAGTGCAGATGAACTATCGCAGAAGTACGAAAGACTAGTGGCAATGTTTGAACAAATGAAGAGTACTAAAAACGATTCACTTATAGAATGCGTGACAGGGAGTAAATCCCAGTCATTCCCACCAGACCCTGCATTAAAAATGAAGAATAAGGCTGGGCAGCACGCAAAAAATGCATCGTATTTGGCTTTAAACTTCAGTGCTACCAGCTGCTCAAATATGCTTGAAACAACCAGCGCCAGTCCGATTGCAATGAATACGGTCAGGGCCTCGTTCACCCTGCAAACTGTTAGGAAAATGCAGAAGGATTTCGACACCAGTAGTGGTTGCAACTTGGTTGCTACCAAAAATGATCAAAAACCTGGACCATCGGTAAATCCCACTGGACCCATAGTAAATGGAGAAGACGAAGATGTACCAAAGCAGCCTCCATCGTCTGTATACAGACCAGCTGGTTGCTTGACTTCAACCAGTATTACACGTAGTATACCAGAGGTAATCTGCTCCAACGTTCCAGAATGGACGTCAAATTCCTTAAAAGAAATACAACTTGATGATGTGAACCAGTGGAAATTCCTATGTGATATTATAGGTGTGGTAACTAAGACTTTAAATTTGGCACCCGTTACCTGTCATCCAAACTCACAGCACTACGGTGAACCAAGCTTTCTCCGAGTTGTGCTGACTTTTGCCAAAGAAGCAGCAGCTTTTCTGTTATCGACAGCTAGTCTCCGAAATGGATCATGTTCCAAGCGCCTATTCCCGGATATTCCGTGGAGCAAGCGCAGACAGGCGAAGCGCTGTTGGGAGGAAAACCGGAAGGAATTCGTAGCCAGGGACATCGTGGTACACGTTGTTCCTGAGGCAGGAAGTCATGATGAGCGCGAAACGATTACTCACGACCAGGAGCAATGAAGGTACATTTGTGGGACCCTCTCTCTGGGAAACGTCATAGCATAATCAGTCTTAAGGATGCGCCAATCGACAAACTCCGAAGGATGTAGCCCGAGGATTGTGAAAGTGTTCCTTCCATCTAGACAAATGTCAGCAATCCTGCCGGTATGTGGGTCGCAGCAGACTTCCTTCCGAGCTCCGGATCAAAGCAGCATCTGCAAAGCAAACACACCAGCGCAGCCATTTAGTCAGATCACTTACCGACAAGAGTTCGAATAACTTCAATAAACTAACCAACGAAACTGGCAAACACAGTCCATACGTTACATACAAAGAGAAGTAAGGAGCTAAAAGTGTGATCCATGAATCGGACACAGATGAGTTCGTCACCTCTTACATAAAAAATGATTAGTTGCCGACCTGTCACCGGCCGGTGAAACATTGTACCAAAAACAGGCATTCCGCAGTTCATTGCTAAGAACAGAGAAACTTCCATACATCTACACCAATGCACAAGGTCTCCTGAACAAGCTTGCCGAACTGCTGCTACGTCAAACTTCACATACTCAAGACTTCATACTCGTTACGGAAACCTGGTTGCACTCAGCAATTACCGATGCCGAAGTCGCGATAACTGGTATGTCCCTTCACGAAAATGACCGCGTTAGCATTGACAGGTTAATGTTATAATGCAGCAACGTCCTGCAGTGCCAACGAGTGGCCAATCCGGAAACGTCGATTATCGAATCACTCTGACGCAGTCTGCGACTGAAAAGCAGCGACATTTGTTATTTGGCCACTGTTTATCGTCCCCAAATGTTCACCCCAGGAATAGACTCTTGTCTGACATTATCCATTAGAAGGGTCCCATGAGGACGACACAGCCATATTCGCATCTCATGTGAGTTCAGCATTCACGATTTGGAAGTTCTGGCATCACCAAATAGCAATTTAAGGCCGACCTGCAAGGGTATATTGCAAGCATCCAGCTCTTCAGCCTCATCACTTCGCTCACCCTATACAGAACTGGAAATAAATCATCTGTGTTTGATACAGTGCTCACGATGGCAGAGCTGACTGTTAAGAAACCGAGGAGGGAGAGCGCTCGGGGGCAGAGTGACCACGTAGCTATAAGCTACGACTTCATGTCTTATGCGGAGTATCCACAAGAACTTACTCATTTGTTTCGAACAATCACCCAACATGATATACTGACAGAATTTGTGGGAGCTGCCATCTGGGAGCTGCCGGAAGAATGTTCCATTGAGAGTGTTTGGATGGAATTTACTGCCAAGTTCGGTGATCTAACTAAATCTGCATCCGTCAACAATCTCATCTGTCCTGCATGGGCGCAATCATTCATTCGGAGCAGAACCCGTAAACACATGACATCAGGAGAGGTGGCGTGGCATGTTTACACAGCGAACCTTAACCCTGACAATTGGAGTAACTATGTTGTGCATCCTAAGCACTATAGCACACTTGTGCGCTAGGACAATTTAGTACACCAGCAGAGTCTAGCGGAAAAGTTTAGTGTTAACAAAGCCCTTCAGTACAGACATGGAAACAGGTTCCGGAATGTGAAACGTTCTGTTCCCTTACTAATATCAGCGGATGGATGTTATCAAACCGCCGAGGATGCAGCCAACATTCTACGGCTCCAATATGCTCCAATTTTCTGACGTATTACCAGCATTTTTAACATGCCCGTAACATTTTCACAGGCGCCAGCATTTAAACACATTACGTGTAGTTCAGCGAGCATTTTGAGGAGGCTGCTTTCTTTATGCATCCATAGTTCCCTCGGAGTTGACATGCTTCCCCGAAAGCACTGTATGTGGCAGTTAAGAGAATAGCTAAGAGATTAGCTCGATTTTTTATAATACGCCTGGATAAGCGGCAGGTCCCTAGCATGTAGAAACAAGACATGATTATCCCGATTTCCAAAAGTGGTAGCCGCTCAGAGACAGCCAACTTTTGCCCAGTGATTTTCCTCCCGGTGCTATCTTAGGTTGTGGGATCGATCATAGCTGAGGTTGTAATGAGCTAGTTCGAAAGGGCTAATATCACAGCACCGGAGAATCCCAGGTTTCGTCAGCATCGGTCATCTATGACCAATGTACTTATTACCGGTGTCAATTGGACGAAGATAGCCGACAGTGGGACCGGCATTAATGTCATCTACGTAGATTTTCTAAAGCATTTGACGGCATAGATCACTACATACTTCTCCAAAGGTTGCAAGCATACGGATTTGGAAACACTGTGCTTGGATGGATCGGAAGCTTCCTCTTTCAGCGGCGCCTTTATTTTGGAGTTCGAGTATGATTTTCTGATCCAACTAGTGTGGACTGCAGCGTTCCACACTGCTCGGTGTTAGGGTCGCGGTTAGTTTTGTTCGTCAGTAACAACCTTGTGAGTACCATCAAGGCGAATTTCTTGCTTTTTGCCTGGTGACATCAAAATATGGAGGGCAATCGACTGTTAGAAAGATCACGATATATTGCAACGAGACTTAGACTGCACTTCTGAATGGTCAAAGTTAAATTTACTTCCGTTTAACACGGACAAGTGTAAAACCGTGCATGTCCGTTACAGGCCCACGTACACATGCAATCTTGGTGAATACAAACTGAAAACCGCCTCACGAGAGCGAGACCTTGGGGTGGTGATGCAGGACGAACTCGGCTGTTTGGCGCAGTCCTTGAAGACGTCAAAAACCGCGGAGCAATATGTTGGTCTGATACGGAGGGCGTTCGGGCGGTTCGATACCTCCATCTTCTCCCAAATGCTCAGTACGTCTGTGAGGCTCCATGTGGAGTTCGCGCTCCAGGCTTGGCAACTCTGGTTAAAACGCGATCTGGTTTCACTGGAGAACGCACAGCGACGCGCGATGAAAAGTGTGAACGGTTCGTTCCACCTGCAATACCACAGGCGACTGAAAGCCCTAAGAGTGTACAGAATAAGTTGTCGCCGTCTGCGGGGTGACCTCATCTTAGTGTGCCAGAGCTTAAAAAATCCCGGTATCACTTGCTGCCACCTTCTGTATTTTAGCTGCAACACAGAATTGCGAGTCATCAAGTGAAACTTGCTACGTAATACAGCCGGCTTGGGTGTCACCAGAATGGTTTTTCAGAAAGGTAAAACATTTGGTCCCCTTCGGATACTTGATCAAAGCAGAAAGAAGACATAGATTGCGATATGTCAACGTTTCGACTGTTCTTCTCAGTCACATACATTTGTATGCGGCTGAAGAGAACAATCGAAATGTTGACATCTCGTAATCTGTATCGTCTTTCTACTTTAATCAGGAATGGTTTTTTCCTTCCAGATTTTCAACGGTAGAACGCTCTGTCGACCTTTGCCATTTCCGCGCCCACGCCACCCCTTTTTAATAAAGCGACTCGACGATGCTCTACATTATTTACATTACTTGATCTGCTTGCTATTCATTGAGTGACGAGAAGACGTAGACAAACATTGTGCTCACCAAACTCATGAAATCGGGGTGGACGGATATACCCGTGTTAAATAAATAAATAAATAAATTTGTATATTTACCGACAGAAGGTACACAGCCCCATAAGTGGGAGCGATTATGGATATGGTGAGTCTACAGGTGTGTTTTACACCTTTGTGTAACTTCATTGAATTAACCTTATTCCCACTGGATATGTCAAGCCTTGGCTATTTATCCGTAATAGATATTTGTTCCATTTTTGTTCTGTTATCTCCGCATTTCCAGCTCTCATTTGACTAGAAGCAGGTCCCAACAATGTGGAAGTGTGGAATAATCACCTCGATTTATAAGGGAGCAATCGCTTAATACCTGAAAAGTACCGCCTTCTTACTGTGTTTGCCAAAGTCATGGAATATTTCGTATCAGAAACACCCGTGGGATATGTTTGAGTATATTTACATGTATATTTAACACTTGACTAATATACACTTGGCAGTGTCACAAGACATGAGTAAAAGCAATAAAAAGGAGGGAGCGAGTCAGGAGAAAAGACGCGAAGATTCACGTGTTGTGTGGGCAGAGAGCTTTTGTTGTTCAGGCCGAAGTATAGTATTTACTTAAGGGAACTCACACCGAGCCTTTGGTCTTAAAGCCCTGATCCGCAAGGCAGCGGGGCGCTTCATGTCGGTTGCTTTTATAGGAAGACTGTTGACAGCCAGATGGATCATTCGCCTTCTTTGTGTTCGGTTTCAGTCCACAAAGAAGCCGGTGGCCAGCATGGATGTTCATCCAACCAGAGGACCAGCCAAGAACTCCCTACGCTCTGAGACGCTGACGCTGATTGTGCGCGAGTGCTTATTCATCTCGCCTGCAAAGCAGACAAGACTTATACGCAGTTATCTCCGTAAGGAAGGCATTTCTCAATACGCAACCTAGAGACGCGCCCGATAACGTACAGCTCAGCCAATGCATAGTATATACAGTCAACTGTAATGTCATCGTGCAAGCGCAGCGCAGATTCCGCCAAAAGCTGCCATGTAGGAAGATCCTCTAGTTAGCCCGTTTCAGCTGGATGGATTTCATCGATGATCGGGAATGAGTTAACGCAATTTACCTCGATTTCTCTAAGAATTTTAATCGTCTAAACCACGGCATTCTTCTTTATAGGCTTCGGAAAGATGGGATCCGTGAATCCATCATGAGTTAGATTCATTCAAGTATACACCAACGCCGCTTGAATGTGTGGGTTTGAAGTGCCCAGTGCAGCCGATGGAGGTTTATTGTGACGAAGCTCAAGGCTCCGTCGTAAGACCACGTCTATGCTTGTTGTCTGTAAACGATTTCTGTGGAGTGTCCTCAGCATATTTTCCATTCTTTGTGAATGATTTCAAGGTTTGGCGAATAACCAACAACGTTGACGGCCATGCGGCACTGCAGGGTGATCTCAACCGAGCTAATGTGTGCAGAGCTCCGAACAGGTTTGCGTTTAACCACCACAAGTGGAAAATAATTAGCTTATGCTACAAGAGCACATACGAATGTTTACTAGGAGAACTAGCCTTACAGTGCGATTCACTTCAAAGTGATCTTAGGGTATTCGTGTAGTGCGATAACGAGCGCAAACCATAGTCCGAGAATACAATGAGAAAATCCAGCCAACACTAATGCCTACTGCGGAGGACGTTGGGCCGGTATCGTGCCACGATTTGTTCGCAAATCCTCAACGCTTACGTGAGATTACATGTGAAATAAGCCGTATGGTTTGGCAACCTGAAAACAACATAACCTCACTGGTTTTGTAAAGCCACAACGAAGAGCGACAAAAACGTCAATCGATTGCTCAAATCTTAACAGTTGAGACTAAAGACCAAAGAGTTTTCCGATAACAATATGGTCATATGCGAGGTGAACTCATATCGTTGTATTAGATTCGCAAGTATCCTATCCACGCATGCCGAAGCTTATACAAACTCAGTCACACCACCTCACCGAGTGGCCACCGCCTGGAGGTTATCCACGTCGTGCGGCCGATTGAGATGCCACCTGGACATTTCATCTCTTGTGTATCTTAGCCTTATAGCATACTTCCGCATTTTTTCGAATACGGTCTTGCGTTAAGCTGAATTCAATACTCAACTTGATGATATATTACATCATTTGCATAACATGGCGTAACCAAAGTAACCGGGACATGTGAACAATAACTTTATAGGGGCTGAGCAGCACTGTTTTAGGAGCAGAGTAGGGCGGCGTGGTCGGTTGTCGAATGACGTTAATGAAAATATGCAGTTAACGATCTTACTGTTAAAAAGTGAACTCACCTTTCTTAATGTAGTTGTTCTGCGTTCCGGTAGTTTCGCAGCATCCAGCACAACATTTCAGTCCAAGGTGTTTCTCAGGAGAAGGGTGGAGAGATTATGCTAAGTAATAACATATACATGGCTTCTGAAGGTGCAGAAACGACTGCACCTGGGAGATCGTTCCACGGATGAGACACGCGAATGGAAAAGAAATATCTGCGACATTCCAGACTGAGTGACCACCATAGTTTTGCTACCGATAATTCGCCCTAAACGACAGCACACATGATTTGAATGATGTACAAGCAAATACGTCCCCATCAGGTCGCCTCCTAATCGAAGTTATCATCCAGCGATTACTCCCAAAAGTTGCAGCCTTGCTGATGTGGAATGTTACGTATTCAAAGGATGTATTTAGACGCCCGGTGCTGAGATTGGTCCAGTGCTGTGTAGCTGTGCATTAGTCCTAAACTGCACGATTGTATAGCGTACATGATATGGATGTGACAATACGTACTGCGCACTTGTAGGAAAATAGCGATATCTATTTGCCCGGAAACCAGACGCAATAGACCGACGTGTCGGTTACGAGTTTTCGATGCATTTTCGGATGATCGTAACAACATAAGTCAACTTGAACCAGCACGCTTACTTCGCGGTTGACGGAACGTCGCTGCAGCACTGGTGTTCCCAGCGTAGTTACTCTGGAGTCGTATGGAGAGTACGTTGCAACTGGTCACGTTTAACACCTGCAGGTTTTGGGTTGATCACTGAAGTCCCATGTCTAGGTCACATGTAGGCAACTTCTGATCGGCATCCTCCTGAATCCTGCGCCATTTCTTGAAATCGTCAGCAAACGTTAGGAAACGATGTGATTACCTGTGCAAGGTTATTACTAACTCTGCAAAACAACCGTGACCCTAGAACTGAGGTTAAATGAGGATCTTCGGACTTTGACCAATCCATGTCGTTGAGGTAGAAGGTTGACGATTCAGCTGAAGAAGAGGTATCGCTACTGTAGTGACGGAGCAGTGAAAGAGGAATCTGATGTTCTAAGCTCCCAACTGCCTTCAGTAAATCCAAGTAGACTATGTCAGCGTCCACTCCGGTGTCAGTTGATCCTATAAAACTACTCCGTGCGATTAATACTTTCGTTGTGCATGATCGCTGTTTACATACGCCGTGTTGCTCTTGACCAGTAACATTGCAATCTTCCAGATAACACATCATCGCATCGGCAACGATGGATTGTATGAACATGGAAAAGGCAGGAAAAGGAGCTAGTGGACAGCATTTTATGGACTTAGTTCAACTTCGCCTTTGTCAATTGGAGTTATTATTCCCAGCTTCCACATCAAAGGAACCAGTTTTCGGCATATTCTTTTCCGAATTCCACTTGTGTAACTACATCTAACCGGTCTTTCGGAAAAGATTTTGGTCTCATTCGGAAGAAGAAGTTGTGGACTCCACAACTATGCGGCAACCATCTCTGTAAGTTGCAGCATAACAAACTTACAGCCTTTTTGCTCCGCTCGTCAACTGAGCAGCTCTATGGACGCTTATGAGCGCTCCACCTGCATCGTCGCTTAAGGCAGGCCGATTAACACACGCTGCCGCTTTGTGTGGGTGTGTGTGTACCACTGCGAGTCGATTGATCGCTGAATCCGACAGTCTGCACGTTACGATCTCCATCTGCCTCCTCCTGACCTTGGTTCGGTTGAACAACTATCTATTCGTGTGCGTGTTCTGACCTGTTCCTGCGTCACCCCTAGCGCAGAGTACACTTATCAAGGTGAGCGCTTAGCTAGGCTTTGCTGTAAACAATAAGAGGACGAGTAGCATACCAATGGTTCATCGTCGCCTATGTTACGCAGACAACTGCAGTAAACTGCATAAGATCAGTATTACCTGTTCTAGCTGCATTAGATCATACTGTCCGCAATGTGTAGGCAAATCTGTCCAAGAAGTGAGACAGACAAACCAAGTTGCTGACACAATTCGGTTTTGCCCAACATGTCAAGTCATTCCAGTGGTCAACTGCTTATCTTTGCCCATGAAAAAATGCGATAGAATGACTGAAATAATCGCGCAATTTGTAACTACTAAGATCCATCCCCCGGAGGTAAATGCGGCCAAGATAATATCTCACCCGGCCAAAGTAAGCTCTGAGTCTAAACCGAAGAAAAGAGCTAGACGCTCCAACCACACTGCAGCGTCTGTGACTCTAAATCCACTGGGTAACCTCACTCCCATAATTGGGCAAGCCTCAAACATGCCTGCTTCCACTTCTCCAACCATAGAGGCTTCACTTGGAGATTCATCCATGACGCCGACAGCTCAGAGCCGTAGGAAATCCGGTGCAGATAACAAGCAGGTAACGTACGCATCGATTGCCTCGACAAACACACCGGGAGGGACACACATAAGTCCATTTTCAGTACCGAGCACGCGTGGCGCAAAGCAGCTTTCACCGTCAACTCCAATGGTGTCCTCTAAACAACGCGAATTGCCGGCAAAAAGTATAAAGCCAACACTCGCTAGACAAAACCACGCTGCTTTAACTCTTGTGTGCACCAATGTTCCCGAATCCAAATCTGGAACAATGAAAGGCAAGTTGCAAGACGATCGCAACCAGTGGAGTTCCATCTGCGAGGCAATTAACATTCGGGTTGAGCCTGCAATGCTGCAACGCGTAGCGTGTCACCCGATCTCAGTGCACTCTGATGAACCTAGAATTCTTCGAGTAACACTAAACTCAGCAGATGAGACAGAGGCTGTCCTGCTCTCAGCAGTTCGTCTTCGCAACTCATCGAGCGGAGTACGCATATCGCCTGATCTACCTGGGAAAGATCGCCCAAAAGAAGCAGTTGACCAACGCGACATTGCTAATAGCAAGAAAACAATATTTGTTCATGGTGTTCCTGAGCTTCTGCATTCTTCTGATCACGATGCACAAACTCATGAGAGAGCAGTGATGCTACATCCGCGAAGCACTCTCTGTAGACAATGTTATTGCCAAAGCCCTGACAAGACTTCCGACATCACCTAACTATAAGGGCTGCGGTCCAAGGCTAATTAAAGTAATACTACACTCCGAGGGAATGACGCAAGTTCTGTTGGATAGCTGGTTAAAGTTTCGAGCTAGGCTGCCTACAGAGATCCGGCTAAAAGCAGCAGGCGAACGACCAAAAGTCGGAAGCAATTCAACGGAACTTGCAAACGCAGCAAATTCCTTATCTGCACAGTCTTGCGGAGAGACCAACACAACCGCGTTCACGGCACACAGGAGGACCGAGCACAGCACCAATAAAACTTCTGTTCAGGAACGCTTAATAATGCCGTGCAACACGACTGAAATACATAAACCAAAGAACGATTAATTGCCGGCCACCTAACGGCCGGCTTAAAAGCGAACACAAACTTGACATCTATCAATGAACTCCTAACAACAAAAGCCCTATCTTGCATGTATACAAACGCCCAAGGCCTTCTAAGCAAGTTGGCAGCACTTAGAGTACTCCATGCCTCACAACCGCGGGACCTCGTCATGATTACAGAGACATGGTTAAACCCTGAGATAACCGATTCTGAGATCAATTTACCCGGTATGTTACTGCTTCGGACCGATAGAACCGGAAGGGGGGCGGTGTGATTCTTTACTATAATACAAAGCTCCGATGTGAAGTTATCGACCACCCGGAAATCCGAGCTCTCGATTCGCTTTGGTGCCGCCTATGGTTGCGAAACAAGGACACATGCCTACTAGCCGTGATTTATCGCCCACCAAACTCAACTTCGGAAATGGACTCCAAACTGAACCACGTTTTCCAGTTTGCTTTGAATAAGTCCTACACCCACATTCTTATCGCGGGAGACTTTAACGTGCATGACATAGAAACGTCGGCAACCGACGGTACGCAGTTTAAAGCCTGTTTGCAAGAGCTTATTGTTAGCCACCCTCTTTACAACCACGTAACCTCTCCCACCAGATTTCGAACTTCTAACAAGCCGTCGATACTGGATCTTGTGCTCACTAACGAAGAACTCATGGTTAGCGGGATAGTTACAAGCACACCACTGGGTCGTAGTGATCATGTTACTCTACTCTTTGACTATATTTGCTATGCGGAGTACCCTGAAAAGGAGGAGGATAAAGTGCATACTGTCACACACTACAATGTGTTGTCCAAGCTTGTTAAGGATACATCTTGGACTTTCTTAACCGAATGCCCTCCAGATGTTGCCTGGGAAACATTTACAAGGACGTTTAGTACACTGGTAGCGCACGCATCAGAGCAGAAGTCCTTCCAACCCAAAAACAAGCGTAATTCATTTCTGAGGAGCAGGACACGTAAAGGTATGTCCCGGAGGGATTTGGCATGGCGAGATCACCAGGACTGCCCGAATGCCGAAACCTGGACTGCATACGTGACCCATCGTAACTTCTGTGTGAAACTGATCCGCGAAGACAAGGTCACTCATCAGCAGAAGTTAATGAAGCGTTTCTGCACGAATCGCAAACTTCCGTACAGGCACGTTCACGGCCTTCGAAAGGTAAAGCGAGGGGTTCCAGGACTAGTCACGGCTGATGGGTGCACGCGATCAGCAATGGAAGCAGCTGATCTCCTACGGCTTCATTACTCCCAAACTTTCCAGGAGGTAACGAGCACAAACATTCTCCTCATTTCTACTACTCCACCATCTGGTTTAGAAAACATCACCTTCACTGCGGAAGCTGTGTTGAAGAAGTTGTTATGCTTGCGTATCCACAGTTCTCCCGGAGCTGACAACATCCGACCAAAGGCTCTACAGGCAGTAGCTAGTGATCTAGCAGCACCACTGGCTATTTTCTATCAGCGATGTCTAGAGGAGAACCGTATTCCACCAGTATGGAAGCGAGGGGTCATCACCCCTATCCATAAAGGAGATAGCCGCACTGATCCTGCCAACTACCGTCCAATAACACTACTTCCAGTACTATCCAAAGTGATGGAATCAATCATCGCAGATGCGCTGATGGAATACCTGGAAAGCCACAATTTAATAGCCCCAGAGCAACATGGCTTTCGTCAAAAGCATTCGTGTAATACTAACCTATTAATTGCACGTAATAGCTGGACTGAAGCTGTTGATGATGGAGTAGGGGTCGATGTCATCTACCTGGACTTTTCAAAAGCATTTGATCGCTTAAACCATCGCATTCTCCTTCACAAGCTTCGGAATTACGGCATTGGCGACCCAATGCTGAGTTGGATTGGCAACTTTCTAAAAGAACGACGGCTAGTGGTGAGAGTCCGAGAATCATTATCTGATGCAATCGATGTGGCGTGCGGAGTACCACAAGGCTCGGTTCTTGGACCTCGTCTATTCTTGGTGTTCATTAACGATTTGGCGAGATCAATTACTTCCGATTTCTTATTTTTCGCTGATGATATCAAGATATGGCGAAGGATCAGAGGACCGGAAGACCATGAACGGCTCCAGTGCGATCTTAACACGGTGTGGAACTGGTCACTTCAAAACGCCCTACCGTTCAACGTAGACAAATGTCGCGTCGTACAATTACGCCATAGTCATAACTAAACCTATTCACTTGGGACCAATGGACTGCAGAATAGCTCCCAGGAACGTGACCTGGGTGTGATCGTACAGAGCGAACTCAACTGTTCAAAACAGGCTGAGGTAGCTGCGAAAAGAGGCAACCAGCATGTCGGCATGCTGCGAAGAGCATTCGGAAGATTTGACCCATCAATCTTCCCAATGATGCACAATTCCTACGTGCGCCCACATGCTGAATACGCTATCCAAGCTTGGCAACCTTGGTTGAAGCGTGACCTAGAAGCGATAGAGACACCACAACGGAGAGCAACAAAGAATGTGCAGGGTCTGCGCTATCACTCTTACCACCGAAGGCTGAAGTTGCTGGGAATTTTCAGCGGGCGCTATCGAAGGCTGCGCGGCGATCTCATATTAGCTTAGCAGATATTGAGTGACCCCAACCACGTATGCCGCCATTTGCTGAAATTTATCCACAACACTCAGCTCAGGGGTAACTGCTTAAAATTGAAGGAACAATATAGCCGTCTAGAGTGTCGACGGAATTACTTTTCCCTTCGGGTTTGCAAACCTTGGAACGCACTCCCAGACTCAGTTGTATCCTCTCCTACCTTGGATGTTTTCAAAAAACGATTAGATGTTGCTCTTAGCTCCCAACACTTTGTTACCTAAACTCCCCTACTGTGGATTACGCCAAGGATGCATTTCAACAGGATTTATGTATCAAATGGACCTAAGTGAGCGACCATATTTTACTTTTCTCCCTCCTTACCTCAACGATCACTGCACCCCAGTGTCTTTCTGAACGTTTATGCTCGATAATTTATTTTACTTTTACACTGATGTTACTTATCAAACTATTCATCTCGGCAGACGTTCGATAGATGACCCAGACATATTTTGATTTCATCATATTCACCTCAACCATCCTACGGGACGTGTCAAGCACTTGCTTTTATCCCGTGATAAATCATTGTTCATTGTTCATTGATTCTGGTCTGAACAGTGATAAAATAACTGAGCCGAAGGTTCTGCCAGCAATCTTGCTGCTGGTCCAATGCTTATGGTTATATGGTACCTGCCTCCACGAAGCTGTTGTTGCGCATAGACGTAAGCTACTGCAACACAGCTACAGCAGTAAAAGAGACGTGGGTGTATCTTGGCGATAGAGCAACAAACGCTGGAAGATAGCCAGTTCGTAAAACCCTCTGAACTGTAGATGCATATTGGGTCCGCAACGCGTTTGTTATTTATGCTGCCGTTATTGTTTGCCCACTAGCCGTCCGGAGTGGAGGAATTCCCTGCCTCACTTTGGGAAGGTCGTTGACGTGCTTGTACAGCAGTTTGTATTTAGAACTGAAAACTTTTGCCATGTTCTACTGATATGCGACTTCGTCTTCTCTGGGCAGTTGAGTGCAGTGATTATGTTGGGCTACATATTTGTCCTAAATAGATCGCTTTGGAGATACTCTAAACTCTCGCCACGCTGGGTTGTGTACCAACATCCGATTTGTGGTCCGACTCCTTACGTGTGAAATCCTTCGGTCCCATGTCAAAAATTAGCTCAGTAGCATTTGTAAGTACTAATTGAATACGTTGGCTAATTCGAGTCAGGCGACTACCGCTAATCATCGGTGCGGAAGGAACGAGGTGTGGCCCTGATAGGCTGGACTAAGCGGTCCTAGAGTGTAATGGTGCGCAACAGCTCCGGTTCCCGTCACGATATTACGCATCGCAACTTAATTGGAAACCTATGACCGCATGATCACTACGACCCAAAGGGAAGTCTACAAGTAGTGCATCGATCATATTTTTCTTGAAAGTGAACACAAGGTCTAGAAAATGCGATCTATTACTTCTTCTGATGCAGTGGATAAAATGACGTTTTAGTAAAGTGAAACATTGATAACGAGCTCTAGCTAATCGGCTTTGAATTGCATCAAAACTACGAGTCTGAATCCTCACGGTCTCGTATTGCAGGTCGCATCAGTCATACAGAGTGAGCCCACCTCCTTTTGGCAATCTGTTATTCCGAATAAGTGATATGCCCGGTAGCGCGACTTCAGCGTCCCTAATTCCATCTCTTGGTGACACCCATGATATCGCAAGGCTTAGCTAGTTGATGGTCATTCAATTTTGCCAGCTTATTGTGAAGGTTTTGAGATTTAGTCTATAGCCAAGAAATGACCAATTCCTTGCGAGGACAAATTTCACTTCGCGTAAGCGAGTGGTGAATTTAAGCTTCTGTCTAATCGCCAGTATGTTGGCCTTTCAGATAACCTCATATCCGACCTTTGTAAGGCTTATGCAGCTTTTACGCAAATTTCAGGTGCAAGTTTATTCCGATTTCTCCATCAACATTCCAACACATCCGTTGCTGTTTGTTTTGACTGAACAACAAGTTTTATGATTTTCGTGACGCATACTCTTTTTCTAAAGTATTAAGAGAGAAAGCCGTTTGAGTGATCACAAGAAGACCTTGTCCAAGTAAAGTGCATGTGGAATAAATTGTCACTGTTCCAACACGGGATCCTTTTTCTGTTGTCTACAGTGAAAAGGAAGCTGTGACACACCATGGACGAAGATTGTGTTTAGATGATCTTGCTTGCTATGTCCTTCCGGGTGTTTTCTTGTCCACTGTCACCTGCTCCAATGGAAATCAGAACGGAGACATATCCTTCAGGATCGCTGCTGTAGTGCATTTGCATAGAGTAAAACGTTTCCTACCTCGGCCGCAGATTCTGTCATCACGGTTCACCATAGTGTGCAGTGTTCAAATGACGAGTAACTCGTACCAAGGTTGGGCGTTTGCCTTCCACGTTCTTCAGAATGCACAATATGTTATACTGTTCACGGTCGTCAAACAACTTGCTCCGCAATGTTAGGGTGATAGATTCGGGGACATTTATGTACACGAGATTCACGACGTTATTGTCGGATCCTCCACTTGTTGAGCTGCAAGATCGGATGATGGTTGGTCCTAGATTTATGCCAAATGATGATGGCCTAGTGCTTGTCTTTCACGCGTGTCTACCGAGTGGTCGCACAACGTGTCCTGCGTTATTCCCCTATGAAGCTTTGGATCCATTCTCACAGAGACCTACGTACTACCATTTGATTTGGCTCCGCGAGCTCATTCTACCACTGTGCATCTTTTAGAGCTGTCATTCGCGGAACACCAGGCGAACTTTGCTTTTGTAATTTCGAATTCAACCGTGCCTGAATCTTATCGGAGAATTTATTTCTTCCTCTAGTCGCACAAGAACATTTGTGGTCGTGTTTAAAAAATATTTTCGATAGTCACCCGAACATCTTACTACCATTCCTTCTAGTCGCTGTACAAAGTAATATTTAAGATAGAAATTCGTCACATATAGACATACTCAGACAGCCATCGCACGCCTGGAAAAACACCGTACGCGCGTTACCACTTTTCCGGAGTCGTCAGCAGTGCGCATTCCTTTGGACCATGGTGGGGCTCGAACCCACAACTGGACTGCTTCCCGTCCTTGGTTGAGACCACTGAGCTACGGCGGACGGTAATGGCCATCGTAAATAAGTTACTAGATGTATTTAGTGCCATGCCATTTGAGCAACTGGTAAGCGTTAGCAACGCACCTGTGAAAGTGGACAGTGCCAAACTTGCATCTGAACGAACACCTACAAACTCCCCGATTAGGCCGAAGAAGAGGACCACGCGTCCCAATCTCATCACAGCTTCTCAGTCTCCAAAAGCCCCTAGCCACATGACTCCACTAAGTAAAAATATAGTTTACAACCCACCGGCTTCTATGTTTTCCAAGGGTAAAAAACTAGCAATTCCATTGACATACTCGAAACACAAAACTCCAGCAAACCCACCGTAAAGAATAACTGGACATCCTACGCAGAGGTTGCTTCTAGGAAATTGCCGTCAAAGACTATTTGACTCCACTTACCGAGGAGGGGAAAACCGTGCTTCAACATGGATCGCTATCGCCAGTGCGGTTCACAAATCCACAAAAAGCAAAAGAACCTAGTGTTCTGAAGTCGCGAACCTCAAGGCGGAATCATGGTGCCCTAAGTCTTGCGTGCAGTAACGTTCCTGAATCCAAATCCAACAAAATAAGGGATAAAATGGTAGACGATCGTAGTCGGTAGGATCCCGTCTATATTGCCATCACCGTGCGCACTGAACCCACTACGCTGAGATGCATCGCACGAAACCAAAACTCCTTACATTATGGTAAGCCTCGACTACTTCGACTAACGCTACATTCCGCGCATAAAACGGAATCCATTCTGCTCGCTGGAAACCGACACCACAGAGCATCAAACGGAGTACGTATCTTATCGGATATGCAGTGGAAAGCACCTTCAAAGGTTATGAACAGCCAACTGGGAAGTAGCAAACGCGAGTTGCAAAACGTCATTATTCATGGCGTCCCCGACCCTTAAGCTTTATCTCCTAAATAGCTCCGGCACATGACCTGGAGCAATGGGGATATATTCGTGATGCGCTGTCTTTAGCAAATGCCGTCGCCAGCTCCCTGACAAGGATTCCTGTGTCACCAAATTAGAAGGTATTGTCCTAATTTGCTGAAGTTGGTCTTACCGTCTGACCTAACTTTACAGACTGTTTTAGAGAACTGGGAAAACGTTCAGAGCATGAGGCCAATGGAAATTCGACTAAAACCAACGGAGGCTACTAGTAACTCTATGATTAGCACCAACTAGGCAGGAACACCCGTTTTCGCAGAGTCCACCACAGATACTGATATGACACACGTCATAGCATCCAGCGAGACACCGCAGGGGGGCAGTGACAATTCCGGTCATCATAAAACTTATTGCATGGTGCAGAGAGTTACTCCAGGTCATTCTCGCGAGCCGAAGACTATGCAAAAAGACGAGTAGCAGCTGACCTCACGAGGGTCGGCCAAGTCTCAAACCTGTCGTCTACATCCACAAACAACCTTCTATCATATGAAGCACTCTCCTGTATTTCTAAAAACAGACAAGGTATTTTAAGCAAAATCTCGGAGCTTCGCTTGCGTCAGACTATCAAGAGACCTTGATATGAGTAGAGAAAAACAATCACTGATGCAGTACTCCCTCTACCTGGAATGTCTATTTCACGCAACAATCGAGTAATCAAAGGAGGTGGAATACTACTTTATTATCACAGCGAACTGCACCTTATTCTCATCGATGATGCAGAGTTTCAGATTGTCGATACGCTGTGCTGCCGTCTTCACCTAAGCCGTGGGGATGCATGTTTATTGAGTATCGTGTATCGCCCACCGTCGGCGAGTTTGGAAATGAAAAACCGCCTAGCCTCTACAATGAAGACCATTCTCTCACAGTCGTACAGCCAAATTCTCCTGGTTGGTGACTTAAATATTTGTACCATAGAAAAGCCAGCCTGTGTTAACGAAGATTTAAAAATGAAAGTGCAGGAGATAATTAATGAACTACCACTGTACAATCAAATCACTTCTACCACAAAATTCAGGACGGGAAACAAACCGAGTGTCCTGGATCTCGTATTCACCAACGAAGAGCTTATGATCGAAACGGTATCGATAGGGAGTTCTTTAGGCCGTAGCGACCATGGTCAATTGTATCTGTTATGCAGAGTATTCCTCAGAAAACACAGAGGAGTGTCAGCTCATTACAGATTACGGCGCTCTAATCAAATTTATAAATGCAGCAAAACGGGGCATTTCTAGCAGAACGATACCCCGATGACGCCTGGTCTGATTTTGCGCATCAGTTCAACACGTTAGTAACTAGAGCTTCTAGAAAAAGGCGTTCGCGAGTGGAGGCAGTAAAATCATTTATACGTAGCAGCACACGGAAGTCTATCGTCACGAGGAATTTACTCTGGCGAAGATCCAAGGAGTCACCGAGTGCCGAAACATGAGAAGCCTACACTGTACAAAGGAATCACTACGTAAACCTGGTACGCAAAGATGAACTGCAGCATCAACAGTAGCTACCTGCGAAGTTACTTTCGATCCCCAAGATCCTATACAGACACCTTTCCAAGCTCCGCAAATTGCAGCGAGGAATTCCTGTCTTACACACGTTATGTGAACTTGCACAGACCGCAACCGTGGAGGCCAACGCCCTATGTCAGCAAATCGCTCTGAAATTCCAGAGCACGACATCTCCGCATACACTGTCCCCGCACGTCGTTTCACCAACAAGACTTAGTCACGTCACGTTTATGACTGCAGATGTTATGAAAAGGCTAATTGCCTTGCGCAGGCATACCTCTCATGGCGTTAATAATATTCGTCCAAAGGCATTGAATTTGGCTGAAGGAAACTTGGCGGACCCAATCTCCAAGTTCTTCCAACGATGCCTCGATCAGATGCGGGTGCCAACAATGTGGGAGCAACGCATCGTCTCTCCAATCCATAAGGGGGAAGTCTTTCAGGTCCGGCCAACTATCGCCCGATAACACTACTTCCGGTGCTCACCAAAATATCATGATGGTGATTTTTGCCGAAGCGCTCATGAACTACTTAGAAGAACGCAATATCAGAGCACAAGAACAACATGGATTTCACAAGAACCGATCTTGCACTTCAAACTTGCTACTTGCTAGATCCAGTTGGACTGAGACCGTCGACAGCAGCGTAGGTGTTGATGCAGTATATCTGGAGTTCTCAAAGTCATTTGACCATCTAGACCACCGGATCCTCTTTCACAAGCTGCAGCGCTGTGGAATTGGTGAACAAATGCTCGGTTGGATACGTAACTACTTGTTTCAACGACATCGGAATATAAGAGTTCGTGTCGTCAACTTTGATCTAATCAACTTTACGCGCGGGGTGTCCCAGGGCTCAGTACTTTGTCCACGACTATTCCTGATTTTCTTAAACGAGCTAGCGACAGGAATCATCACAATTCCTTACGCTTCGCTGAAGCTCTCAAGTTATGGCGAGCCATTAGAACCACCGGCGACAATGCAGCACTTTAGGATGGTTTTGACAGGATCTATGAATAGTCGACTCAGAACCTGCATAAATTCAACTTGACGAAGGGAAAGGTATTTAGCACACGCCATAAAGCTACTTGTGAACACAGACTGGGGGATCAAACATTGCAGCCCACTTCAGCGGAATGCGATCTAGGCGTCATAGTGCAGGAAGATCTAGGCTATTCCAGTCAGACCGAGAAAGACTCCAAAAAATCTAAGCAATACCCAGGCCTTTGGCGGAGGGCATTCGTGCGCTTTCATCCTGCCGTTGTTTCTCAGATGCTCAACACCTACATTCAGCCTCATTCTCAGTACGCAATCCACGCCTGGCAACCATGGCAAAAGCAACACATTGCCGCTCTTGAACTGCCGCAACGAAGGCGACCAAGAACGCAAAGGGCCTGTTTCATCTCCCTTACCGATTGAGGTTGAAAACCATCCGGGTCTACAGTGGACAATATCGACGCCTGCGCGGCGACTTGATAATGACTTATTTGATCCTGATGAATCCAAACCATTCTTGTCCTCACCTACTAAAGCTGAATGGCAATACCACACTCAGAGGACACCAGCTGAAGATGGCCACACAATACAGCCGGTTGGAATGCCGCCGGAATTTCTTTTCCCTTCGTGTATGTCAATACTTGAACGCTCTTCCCACATACGTTATTTCTTCCCCCAGTCTAGCGGTATTCAAAAGACGTCTGGATGATTCGCTCATCCACTTGCATTACGCAATATAATCAGTGATGGATAGTGCAACCAAACGCGACCAAACTGTGCTCATCCGCAGCTTTTGTGCTTTACTACTTACACGCTGCTGCTGTGGAATATCCTTGGGATATACTGCAACTGTATTCATCAAGTACCTCGGTCCAAGTAAACGTCGCACGAGTGAGTGTTGTCGTGTCTTTTTTCCTTACGATATCTTCCCCATATAACTTCGCATATTACTCTACAGTAACAATTCAATACGCATTCTAAAATATTGTAATAAAGCAGAGCATCTGACTCGCTGGAGGCTTAAACTGACGATTCACACTTGTGTTTACATGCACTTCAACCATCCTACGGGATTTGTAATGCCATTGCTTTTTTATCTGTAATATATATTGCTCATTGTTCTCTGTTTGCGTTAACGGTGTTCGCAACAGAGAAGACGCTAAATGTAGCATCCCGTGGGACTGTTGCAGCGATCACTGCATATGCAACTGAATCCGTGCGGAACTTGTACTCGGCCGGATACGCTTGAGTTGCAGTTTCAAGAAGCTGGTGTTCGGTTGTCCCTACCTTCTTACTAATAAATGTCATCCTGGTACACTGAAATATCTATTAGGTTCTCAGTGACAGAACGCATAATGTCTGGAAAAATTAACGTTATACAGGAAAAACAAAGGGTAGCATGTTTCAAGGAAATAATCTGCCCGCGACGCTAATTGTGGTGTTATAAGAAATAATAAAATTCAAAATCGGCCTTGTTCGGACTAGTCAGAATTGAAATAGGCTTGGAGCAAACCCAGCGTTGAAGTAATAACGTTCTGCGAGCGCTCGTGGGATTCGTAATAACCAGTTGGGACTTGCATCAATTAAATGGCTACATCAAAACGGGTACAATAGTTAATGGTTCAAATCAATCACCACATGTACTTTCCGACTTCGGTCGGCTGCGCATACCAGTCGAACGAACGATTTGGTGAGATGGATCAAGTGAGTTCGGACTAGTGTGCAGTGTGACCGCGCTGATCGGTGTGATGGGCTAAAAGGGTGTACTGGTTGTCAAGTGCAAAAGGTGTGCCGATTGGCGTTAGGTTAGCGATCAATTCCATTTGGATGCTGGGTGAGCAACAACGCACTTGGAAATGTGAGGCAGCTTCAATCAAATACTATTGAGGAAGAACGAGATTTTCTCGACCTGGTCGCTGTAAGAAAAATCAAACAAACAAGCAAAAAATATTTACGAATTGTTTGAAACTAGAGTATCCCGATGATGCGTTCTGACAAAAAGTTCTTTGCAAGCACTGATGTGAAACAGTCGTTAGAAAACAAGGAATAATCTGAAAGGTAAATATTCGCAGTGGAGAGCTGCGAAATCTGAGTCGATTGAATGTACGGTCAATGATGTGCAACAAAAGGGGTTAGGAATAGTCTCCAAAAGGGAAAGTGCGTCTATCCAGAGCGACCGAACTCGTCTAGACTAAGCAGCTGGCCGTACGGCAACCTAACAAACCTATTCGTGCACGTGGTGTAAGAACCTATGCCACCGCACCTACAATTTTTTTCTTGAGGAAGTTACTTTTGTTTCAACCGATACCTACGGCACTAGTAACGCGTTTACTTCTATCCGCGCTATATCCACCGTTGTTGCTATTGGCTGCCACATATACAGAAGCACATGAGCCATCATCATCCTTACTGATTGGGCATTTAACTTTACTAAGATAACCTGGCAAGATATTCAGCTTCTTCCCGGTCAGGGTGGCGTTAAGGCTCAATACCGTAAAATGACTATAAAAATCGCGGCAACGAAACCTGTCGTCCAACCGACGTGAGTAACTCCGCACTCGGCATCTTGTCTGGACCTAACGGTTACAAGCTGCAAGCTGAATCTGAAT